>KN824286.1:382909-416559 GCA_000827415.1 Serendipita vermifera MAFF 305830 | reverse complement strand
GGGTATGCACCCGGTCCAATGATTACGCAAGTGCTGTTTTCCTCATTCGAATACCTGCTAACGAGTTTTTCAGTACTCCCAATGCTTGTAAGCACACGGCATCATCGTTGGGTTCTCGTGCATGTTCAAACTATCCCACACCCTTTCCTTGTCTATTCACGAGTCTATTTCCCTTTGCCCTTCCTTTTCCTTCTTTCCTGAATGAAGAGTACTTGACTGGGTTGTCGTCAATACATCCCGATTGTCTTGATCAAGTCCACGAGTGGAAATCAGATCATGAAGAAATATGCTGTTAAACGTCGCGTTGGCGGCTTGAGACAGCGCTTTGATAAGTGACTGTGCGAAGTTGCATTGCCCGTTAGAACAACAGGGGGAGCAAGTGGCGCAGCTGTAGGACCGATTGGGTTGCTAACCAACGTGTATGGGTAGTGTTTTTTGCCAGGCAGAATCTCTGTATCCATGCCACCTACCTCATCCTACTCACATGGTCACCGAAAAGTAGTGCCCAGCACGTATTTCAATTCTCAGACCTCACATCTTCTTGATAATTTCAAAGGAAACGTATCTCAGATTACGTTCGACCTGGCAACGCAAGGTAGCAGGGATGTTTACATCAAAAAAGTTTACACTCGTAACAATCAGGGCAGGAGCCAAGCTGGTCCCATGACGGATCATCAAGAGCTTGGGGAGACGTCAATAGGAGATTAACGAGGAAGAAGGGACTAACCTATTGTCTGCATGGATTGTAACACTGCCAGGAACCCCGGCGACGTATGCACAACCCTCAAGCAGCTCCTGCTGCCATGCCTGGATTTTAAAGTTTTGAACAGCTACCTTTTTGCGGCGTACTTCCGGCAAATTAGCTAGATATCAGAATACGATGCCTCAGTGGATGGTACCCTGCTCGCAGAATCACGTACGTTCGACAAGCGTGGTATCTTCATTCTCGGGTGCCATATCATCATCTTCTGATGGACCTAATTTCCCTATGACCCATTAAATACTATCACGCAAGAGCTGGCTTAAAGTGAATACCTTGATCATGTGGGGGAGTACCCTTCCTATCGAGAAGATCAGCGAGACAAATGATAAGTTGACACCACATTCTACGTACTGCGGAAGACGAATTTCGATCTTTCTCTTCTTTGCAATGTCCAACAGGTCTTCGAGGATCCCTTGTGCCCGTGCACGCTGACCAGGTCTGTTAGCACGAAATCTGATGCATAAATGCAGCTTATACGTTTTTATACACCGCCATGTAGGTCTTGTGAATGTCTGGGTCTGTTAGGGGTTATTTTAAAGGGCAACACAGATGCGGAGTTCCTCACTGTTCAAAACAGTATGGTGAGCCTTGACTACACTGACGATCATCGCGTATTTTTCTTGTTCAACATGGCCCGCCAATCGATCCATTTCCGTGAAGACAGTCTCCGTTGGGATCGATGGCTCCATTTCGGTGAAGACAGTCTCCGTTGGGAGCGATGGCGCATCTGAATACAACAGGACAAAAGGTTAAAATGTGAGTACTGCCACTTATTAGTACCATACCCATAATTCAAGATTATATATTGGTCACTCGACGTAAAGACAGGTAAGAGGCCAATGAGCAGTGTCCAGATTAGCAGTCGAGTCGAGCCTTCGAGTGGCGGATGGGCATGAGTCAAAACTCAGCTTGCCACCCAACCACGTCGCATCCGGAGATCATTCCAGATGCCAGACGACAACAAGAATCCGGAGTATTATGATGGCGAGTTTACTCTTCCCGCTCCTATCCTTTAGACGTTCCCCCCCCCCCCCTTCCCCCAACCTCGTGAGACCTAAAAGCACAGGGCTGGGATATAACCCGTGTGCATTGCCTTCCCCAAATGAGGGAAAGGATTCAGCGCGCCTTTAAGGTGACCATCGAGTTCGTCTTGCGTTAACCCTCATCGTTGTGGCTATCGGCCTCTGTATACTATTTCAACTACCGCTGGAGACTCTACGACGCGTCGACGAATGGTGCGAGCACTCACAGGTATTTTTGAGCAAAGGGTCGGCTGACACCTCCGGTCTTCAAGGCAAGCCCAAGAAGTCTGCTGTTAATCCCAATCCAAGGCCGTCCTGGTCTACCGGTCCATCTAGGCTGAGCAAGACAGTTTATAGGTGTCTTATGATGGTCAATACGGTTAGTAGCTTGTTATATATGTTTGCAATTCACTTCAACCAGTTGCTGAGTTATCTTCTAGATAAAAGAAATGGTCCTCCTTCAGCTGCTTGAGATCCTACAGACGTAAATAATGTCAGAAAATGGCCGTATTGTAGCAGGAGACCGGTATGTACCTTGAAGACGGCCGCCCGGAGGGCAGAGTCGGCGGTCCTTTCCCCCTTTGGCACGCTTTGCCGGATGAGACGCAGGAGGAGCAGCTCGATTCATAAACATCGCAATCTTTACTGTAGAAGAAGTTGAATTGGGTGCATTTGTGCTTTCTGGACTCGCTGCGAGAGCCGGGGAACCTTGGTGTGCTGGAGCAGGAAAGTCAGCAAACCATACAGAACAAACAGGATAGCATTTCGATGCAGATGAGATTTGAGTCTAACCATAAGGTGGTTCCTGGTATGGAAAAACGAGTGCGTCGCTGTGGAGTTGAGGTGGTCAGGTCGAAGCTGCGGTCAACGACGTGTAGCAGTACCGTTGTTTGGGGTCAATGATATAAATATGCTCCACAAGACTTTTAATGATTTTTAGTGAATAAAAGAATGCAGCAAAACTGGAAAACCTGAATCGACTGGGCGGCGTAGCCACTAACCAGTTTCGACCGCACCCCAGCCTCAGACTACCAGAACGCGTCGGATTACACGCGTAATTCGAAGGGGTGACGTGTAAATTGTTGATTTAAAGTAGACAAAAGCAATGTCGCTCCGAAAGGTCCTTCCCAAGTCACCTGAGTACCTAGACGAGGTGGACACACCGATTCCTGTAGCCCTTAGGGCGATTTTTTATACACTCGCGGAGAGTTGTCTCCGAGCAGATTCCAGAGTTCTGGAACGTGATGGAGTAGCCCTTCGTGACGCCACTGCGACCCTCGCAATTGCCGTTTGGAAGGCGGCGGGATCGCCGGCAGGTGGCGTCCTTCTCGTCCCTACCTCTTCTGACAATAGTTTAGGTGAAGTCAGCAGACGCGACGGATTTCTCAGGGAACTCCTTGAAATTTGGATTCAAGGCCCCGATTCGCTCAGTAAAGCTCAGAAACCCGGCTGCAACCAGCGTGCACCGACCGACCCCTTACAATATTGAAGTAATGGGGAATATTTGGTGTGAGCGTACCACTGACTATTACTCAGAATTGGAATTCGAACGAGGAGTTCCCTCTTAGACTTCATGGGATAGAGAATGTCACCCTTGCACCATTGGCAATAAATGTGGTGATAGGTACCATGCACCCCGGATATGTTGTGGAGTTTCAACACTGTAAGAAAACCCGTCTCTTCTCCTTTTACGTCATTTTTTCCTGCGTTTAACATTCCCTTAGCTATTACCTGCCTCAATTCCAATTTGGAGTACATCGAGCTATCGGGAGATGCCCACCTAGACCTATTTGCGGCCCAGCTTGCCGGGAATTCAATGTCACGCAAAAGGGCGTTGAAATCAAGTGCGTGAATCATTCACACTTAGTCCTCCTTCTAATCGGACGCCGTACCAAGACATATTCAGCCCCGACTTCGAGGAACACTGCAAAGAAGCCCGCGCTTTACACGAAATCTTTAATTCGTCATTAGAAATCGTCGCCCACCGACCAAAAACAGCATATCACCATTTGGTCCCCAGCGTCAAATTCTCAATACTGAGAGATCGTAGTAAAACCGATAATGCCGAAGCTTCATATACCTCTGCTGTCTTCAAAAAACTGTGGGATAAAGCGTACCACAGAGTCGAGGAGAGCGTGAGCCCGGCCCCCGTTTGGTATGCCACCGAAGAGGAAATAGCCCTGGATCATAAATTACTACAAGGTGCGTATCAAATGATATTGCTCTCGATCCATTTAACATGTCACTGTAGACTACCAGAAAACGTTCCCTGCTAAGTACGATTCAGCATTTGACACATCCCAAATGGACGAGGTCTTAGTTCCTTCTGGGAAACGGTACACGTTTCCGAGAATGAGGCCATATCACCCTATGCAACTCCTCTTTGGCGCGTCGATACCGTATTCACGGGTCGTGACAACGTTTGCGTACCGCGCCGAAATGATCAAATTTCATTGTAGCAGTGAAGCAAGGCGTATGGGTCCGGATCCTAATTCCACCTGGGTAACTTACAAATGGCATTTTACTGTCATGGTGACCCTTTACGGACCAAGATGCCTTTTGACTGGCCAAACCTATGTCATTGGTGTTTTAGGGTGAGGCGTCCATTCCGTTTCAGAAGAAAGGGCGATTTCTGACTTAAAAAAGACATCCAATGACACTATCGGAAGGAAAAATTTCTCATGAAATGTCAATGGTTCTAGGCTTGCCTGAGGTCAGTCATCAAGTGACCATTGCTTACACTTACACATCTATTCAGGTTCCCGTCGGCGGAAGCTTTCCTGCCGATATTACCATCAAAGAGATCGTCGATATGATGAACGGCGGCGGAAACGTCCGCTGTGAAAGTAGCATTTCCAATAGATTCCATTTCACGTGGACACATGGACACGAACTTACGACCGCTATGGAGGTGCTGACCACCTATTCCCAACCAAAAGACTCGGATTCATCCTCTCTCGCTCCGTACAGCACGTCATCAAAAGACTCAGATTCATCCTCTCTTGTTCTGTCCAGCGCATCACCGTCGGAAGTTTTAGGTCTGGGTTCTGGGCCCACAGTACCCACTACACCTCATTCTGGTGCGAATACTCTCGAAGATTTGAGTCAAGTGACAGCAAATCCAACCATGGAAGTCGATGAACCCACCAATGACAGTGCTGAGGAATCAGACCTAGAGGTTGAAGATGAAGATTCTGATTTGGAATCCGTCTCGGGGAGTGATTTTAGCAACGAAAATGATATGCCAGATGACTCGGAATCGAACGATGGAGAATCCAGTGCTGCAGAATCAGAACTTGAAGATGATAAATACTTGCTTGAGGACGACGAGCTACTTGACCTGCAACCAATCCCCACTTCCAGGTTTGGCTTTGATTCAAGGAAAAATCGAGAAGTTATGGACCTCGATGAGGACTTTTTCCAGCTGGATGGCGACCTCGATGAAGAGCAAATGAGGACGGATGCACTCGCAGAGAATCCAAACATGGATGCAAAGGAGGTCCAGCTCAAGATTATTTTCCAAAAAAGGCTTGCGAATATGCGCCTATCCCTCGAAGCATTCCGATTGGGAACATCAGCCCCGTCTTTGGGAAATGACTCAACTGGGCTCGATTTGTTGTCTGTTGGTGACCATGAAAAGTCGCTTTCTGGGGCCCAAAACCCCCTACGTCATTTCTTTGATGATCATCCTCGGCTCAATGATCTGGACTCGCATGAGGCTGCAGAGGTCTGATAACAGCGTAGAAAAGCACATTTTCTGACCCAACTGATGTAGATGGCCCAAAATAGTCGTATTACTAACAATCTTTCTGGATCTAAAGGGTATACCTCAAATCAACGCAAGGTCTGTCCTATTTTTGTTCTACCCGCACTCACTCAGCCATTCCATCGCCTCAATTTCTTCGCAGACTGTTGGTACAAGTGTAATTCCGCAAAAAAGGAAAGCTGGGGATGCAGAGAGGAGTTCAGACGATGAGGAGAAAGTTCCTGTTAAAAGGACACGCGCTGTAAGTGTCATTCAATATCTTCGCACCTTTGCTCAAGCGTTATGCTTTCAACAGTACAATTGATCGCACTGGTAGAAAGTACGGACGACGACTCTCTAAATTAGCACCTGTCAATGGTCGGTTAACAACAAATGGGACCTCATTGACAATCTACTTCGTCAGTTAACAATGGTGTGAGATCCAATGTTGTGAAAGAGCCGTTTGAACCCAAATTCCCACCTACGGAATTCGCTCTTTTTTTGGGTGCTGATGAGCAACTTAAACTCAGACCTCACCACGACTCGGGCCTTGCGATGTAGTACTTTTAAACCACAGCATATACAAGATATACGATGTTCGGTTCAATATTATCCTCTTTGGCCTGCTATGACTGGGACATTGTCGCACACTACACCGTGGAGCGCCTAACCGCGCATCAAGTGAGGAGTTGAAGGAC
This sequence comes from Serendipita vermifera MAFF 305830, assembly GCA_000827415.1. Taxonomy (NCBI): domain Eukaryota; kingdom Fungi; phylum Basidiomycota; class Agaricomycetes; order Sebacinales; family Serendipitaceae; genus Serendipita; species Serendipita vermifera. The sequence goes on along the minus strand of KN824286.1, from coordinate 410,331 downwards.
CTCAAGGCGTGTGTGGCAGATGAGGATGAATTGATGGTTTTCAATTACGTGGTATGAGCCCGGTAACATGCTTGCCAAAGATCCCCAGGCCTATGTTGAACATGTATGTGATCTCCTTCATCTCTTGAGCTTCCTTTGACCGTCTCTTGTAGGTCGAATCCAAATATCTTTTACTCAATTTCAAGTTAGGTCTTTCACGATCTGCGCGGTTGCATCGAAGCATCTGCGTTATCTTAACGATGCCATTTCTTTTTGAGAGACCCAAAAAGGACGAAAATTCATCGAAACATGCACTTTCCTTCGCACTTTCCCCCGTAGCTAGCACGTATACCGTGTAATGGCCAACCCCTCATTGAAGCCACTATAGATGAACCTTTGAAACCTTCGGAATCAGCTGCAACTCCCAAAGTTGAGTAAAATTCATGATTTGGGATCAGACCTCTCAGCTCTTCTGTCTCCCGTTAAATGTCCCCCCAAAGACGCCGCGTCGTCTATTCCAAAGTAACTGGTGGCACCTCTAGCAAATACGAAAGACAAAAAAGGCAAGTTTTTCCAACGATGAATCCCCACCAAAGCTGGCAGGACAGAGGAAGAAGGGCAAGGGCAAGGAGAACCAAGAGCCGACACCCAAGCCGGAAAGGGTTAAAAGGGGATCCTGAGACGCTTAGGTGAGTACAGTGACTAGAAACCTACTCTCGACTAACCCTTCCCTAATAGCATTCTCGTCCATTCGTAGTCGACCTGGTCTTCTTATTGTTGTTTCTCCTCCATCTTTTTAGCAATCTACCGCATCCCTTCGCACCACCCTCGATGTTTTCAGCGTGCCCTATCAACTGCTAGTTCCAATTCTCTCCTTGTATCAAAATTGCCGTCTCTCATACCTTCACGCATCCGCCGTCGCATCGCGTTTCGCCCGACTCCTCTCCCCTGTATCGATTCACCCTCCTCCCCTCTCGTTCACTCGTCTTTCATGACACCCCTCTTGGGAGTGGCCGTGAGGTGTGCTCGGGACTGCTGCTGGTGAGGACACCGACATCAGGGTGAGGGTGGGTGGGTAAGAATAAAAGGAGCGCGAGAGGAAGTGATGCTGAGGTCAGAAGCTAAAGCCGCTCGGGCTGGTGATGTTAGGGTTGACGCGGAGGTGGCGCACGAGACCCGTGGGCCGCGGATGATGGTAGACCACTGCCATGTAATAATTAACTATAAAACAAAATCCATGCATGTTTATGGGCGCTGTGTCTCCCTTCTTCCCCCTGCGAGTCTTTCGCCCATTACATTGATAATTCGGCTGACAATCGAAGTGTGGACTGGGGAGTGACATTTTCACACGCTGATGACCAACACCAGCCATTTAGTTAACAATTTCGATATGGATGCCATAACCAAAGATTATCTACGGGCAAATGATAAGTTTGGGTGCACAATTCTATTCTACCAGTGAGCTCGATCAGAATACATGAGGATTCTCCTCAGTTGGGTTACAAGTCTCCATATGCGCTACAAGAGTCTTGAACTATGGGGTAATGAGAAATCGGAGCAGCAATCATGGTAGTGGGCAGACTTACGTCTTTTTGAGGCTCATTACAGAGCATACATTGAAGCACTGGTCGCAATTTACACACCCATTCGTGTTCTTCCTTTGGATGATAGGCTTGCCCACAATACGGACACCTTGTGGCAATCAGGCGTGTATCCCTCTGTGTTAAGTGTCAGAGGTTGGAATGATAATTGCTCCGGCAACGTACATGATAACAACATTTATTGGTTCGATTGCAAATAAGTCCCTGGTCACAAAGTTCGTCCGAAAGCTGGTACCCCTCTTGTCTCTTTATATCTCTTTTTCTAACACTGGAAGGAAGCTGGAAAGAGGATCAACAAACAGGTGCATATTAACATTGAATCTTACCGCTCGTTTGCGGGGGATTTCTATTTCAAGATTGGTCAGATCCAGTCCACGCCCCTTGCCAGCCTTGTCAATGTCACGCTGAATTTGTTCTCCCCCTACTGCGGTCAACTGGTTGACGACTGATTTTATCTCATCAACATATTGTGCGACCTATGGATAAATTAGCCTATTTTTGGGATATATTAGTGACAGTGAGACCTCTGTCCCAAGCCGAGACGGGCGTAAGAGGTACTCTGAATCGTTGAATGAGTCGTGTATGAGGACGTTACTTGTAAGGGCTGACCTCTACAAGATCTATCCAAGGCTTCATCCCAGACGCCAGTCATCTGGTAATGCAGACGTGCCGTTTGCGTTTTGGATAACGCGAGTGAACCATCTTGCTTGGGCCACTCCACGCGTGGCGTGACCAGAAGTCTGGATATCTCTGGACTATAAATCTCCGTTCGGATCTTCCGTAGCTGTTCCTTGTCCCTTTGCGTAGTGCACGCTTTCTCAAGTTGAGGCAAAATATGCCTCGCCAACTCCACGTCATCACTGGTCTGCAACACGTTAGTACGACAAAAATAAAGTATTAAAAATGCATCACCTCATGAATCGCTGCATATAAGGCTGACAGCTGTTTATTGATGACCGTACCTGCGCTAAGAGCGCTGATTTGTCCGGCAGCTTCCAGAATGTGAGCGTCAACGATCACACTGGTCAATTCCATTGCTTAGGATGTGCTGTATTTGCGAATAGTGTAATTTTGGAAATTTGGGAGGGGCGGCCAAATGATGGTAGAGTCAAGCTAGACAATACATCTCTAACCTTAATTCTTCTACTTTTGACATTGGATGTACAACTCAGTTTGGCAGTTAACCGGGAAAACGCTCAATGTATTTCTGGCAACGACTGGTTTGACTAACATGAATATGCTCATGGAAGAGTCAAGGTGGAATATCTAATGGAACGCGGTCTACTCATATTAGAGTAGCAAGAATGAAGGGAGAGTAGTGGGATAGAGAAAACAGGGTGAGGGATAATACAGATCGGTCAAAAGGTCAATTTTCCTCTGAGACATGAAGGCGATACGGAAGCAGGGTCATGCAGATTAACGAGTGTTTGAGATTAGGAAAAGCGGCTCTGGTTCCAAGAAGAGTTCAAAAAGGAGTAAAACGTGGGGAGTGGATGACCGTGGGCAGGAAGAGTTGCTGAGATTAGACCGTCCCTGTGTCGTAGTATGTGAGAGCCAGCGTGCTAAATGGGGGAGGCTCAATCCACGGTATATCGGGGTACATCGTATGAATGATATCATAATCGCCATTTGTTGCAATAGCTTGCTCCAAATTGTAGTCATTCCGACAATATACAGCAGCGATGTATTGCCATTTCTAAAAGTCGCAGTCAATTGTTGTTCTAAGGTGGAAGAATCGCTGTACTCAACGATTTGGGTTGACACAGTTTCCCGTGACCACGCGCGTGCAGCCTCCAAGCAAAAATCTAACACGAGTAAGTATTTATGTGTTGTGCCATGAACACGACGCACTATATCTGTCCAAACTTTTGGATAACCTGCGCATCCGATCAAGAGTGTAAAGGCCCATGCCATTGCGACCGGCTTTGATGAAGTTACTGGGTATGATGTTACTTTCGTCATTTGCCGTGACTCTCCTAGGGGGAGGACGAGGGCCAGTAGGCATCCGTGGAAGTTTGTTTGGATCCTCCTTCATGAGTTCCGGAGCAAGGAGGTTTTTTAAGACAGAGGTCAACTTGTATCTCTCTGCAACCTCGCTTGCATCCTCCACGAGAATCCTATGTGGATATTTCAGCCAAATCAAATAGAGGTGTACCGCCCTTACCACGTTCCCCTACGAATAGACCTGCTACCCACGGTTTCGACATTTTTGATATAGCTTGTTTCCCTTCTTCGTTGTTTTTTATTGTCTCCAACGCTATATACCATGTCGGTCAAGTTGACGCGGCCATCCGACGGCCGTCGCGCTACTGAGGTGGTTCCTACGAGAACACAGAAGTTCTAGGTGATAATCAGTACGAATAAGCATATGGTCAGCATTTATGATCACCTGGCTTGTATGATCTTCAACAACATAAACGGTTGCTGGTGTTTGGGGAGGTGGGATATACCAAGGTGGAAGCTTGGCTTGGACGGTGGGAGCTAGTAAATTGGATAATTTTCCTTGTAGATTGTATCGACTAGCAGCGTCGGTAAATGATTGTAACGGTACCCTGTATTGAATATGAGAATGTTTTCTATGCATGTTTCGTTGTCGTACCAAAAGCCGCGGAAAAGGTAGGCTGTATTTTTTTTGACTCGCTTTCCTTCCGGATATCTTCCGTAAACACTGAGGCGAGCGTCAGGGCCCAAGCCGAGGGCTATGACTAGCGGCGTGAGGTTGATGTGATCATCAGATGCCCTGCGGTGAATTATCTTCCCCTTGAATTTGCAGTGGTAATGCTGTGGTGGTAATAAAGGCGCTATAAGCTGCAGTAATGAGAGTGTCAATCGAAAGCACTCACGAGGAAGTCGGCTGTACTAAAGACGTCAAGAGGCTCACCGCCTGATGTGTCTGAGTCTGACCCCAATTCGGGCGCGAGGAGCTTGGAGAGCTGAATGTCAAGACCGAATTCAATGGCTAATTTTCGGCCGTCATCCAACTTGATCCTAGGATGAATGTTGAGCATGTGTGCGCGGTTGGCTGGCGACTAATTACCAGCTGCCACAATCGATTGAACCTCCAATAATGGAGATGACGTCTTCAAATTGATTCAGAATCTCCGTTCTCCTATTCACGTGAGTTACCCCAGCCGCAATCAAAATTTTGTTTCCCGAGACACGATCATCGTAGGCACGCCGGACGATATCGTGGTCCCCTACTTTGCAAATATAATACTGAGCGGGAGTAATTATCAAAGACATCATTTTGTCACGCAAAACGCTTACATATCCGCCGGCTCGGGTCTCGCGCGTTGGCTCGATCGGGAGAGCACTCTGAATTCCAATCTGCACGGGCGACGCCAACAGGCGACTCAAAACAACATAGATATCGTTCTTCTTAGTATACTTAATAGCGTTCGGCAAAGAAACCCTGGTGTGCATGGTAAGCTTGCTACGGTCTGGTTACATAAGAGCGTACCAATGGCCACTTGGAACCCCAGAGCCCTTAATGGAATCGCCCATTTTGGGGAGACTTGCCATTTCTCGTTTGTAGGCCTTACTGTGTGCACGGAAACCGGCCAGTTGTATCAGCTTGCCCAGGGAAATGGCATCATCACTTCCGCGGCGAGCAACCTCGATCTCCCCGACGGTACAACAATAGTACTTCAAATCAAAACGAATTAGATACGACTATGATGTTAAATTGCGGAGCTTACTGATGCACCCTTTACCATTTTGGTCTGTACCACTGCTGGTTGTAATGACTGCGGCGAAGGAGGTTCAGCTGGCTCGCTGACATTGACAACTACATCTGCGAGAAGGTCTCGCAGTTGAGCAGTCAATCCGTGCTCTGCTGCTAAGATTCTGGTGTCCACGACGGGCAACCTGGTTACGGGGTGAGCCTCCATCATTCCTTGTGATATTAGCTTTTACCAGGTCCCTCCGTGAAAACCCTGATTCGTTGAAACTATTGTCTTGCCCTTGAACCTTCTATTGACGGCGCTGACCTGAGTATCAGCGGTGATACCCACTGCCTTCAGAAGTGTCTTTATGCGGATAGAGTTGTCGTTTATTCGGCGCACGACTTGACAACCGTTGACATTGGCGACGTAGTACTATGTAGGTCGTCTCAATTTGACGTTTGGGTTTCAATGTAGGTACTCACCTCGACTTTGCCCTTGACTAGGTGCGTAACTGGGGCGGCTGGCGTAGAGGATGATGCCATAGTGTTGATTGAGTGACTCTTGAGGTTTTTTCTCGTATTTTTTCAAGCCACTTGGATATTTGGCGGCGGGCAGGAAGAGGGGGAAGGGAAAGTGGTGAAAACGAGTGATGAAACATCGACGAATAACAGGAACATTCCAGATCTTCTTCGGCCAAATCTGACCGAATCAAAGACGTAACTTGTCTTCTATCGATCACGGGCGCGAACCCCAAACTGTTAACCTCTGCGATGCGAGTGGATCCACGCACACATGTACATTCCAAGCAAAATCAATCGCGCGATGCCATTTTGGACACATTAACGCGACATTATAACAATCAGAAATTCCGAATTTTGATGATTGAACCGGTCAAAAGCCCAGTTGCTTTCAGAGTGGTGATTCAGCGGTCGGCGCAAGGAGCCTGACTGGTTGGTGGAAATATGGGGAAACGACAAAAAACCAACTTAGATACACGAAATATCAAAAACTTGAGGAATGAGCTGGATAACATGGTTTGAGCTAGGGCGGATGAAGGAAGACCCAACCCGCCAAAGCTTGTAACAATTGGGGGGGTCAAATCAGACGGACTGAACGTCAAAATGCTCGCAATAAGTGGTTTTAGATGGTATTTGGGTGTGGAGAATGGGGCGATTGCATGGATGGAGACCGTCAAACTTTGACAAGATTTTGGAACGCCAGCTGGATCCTCGGCTGCGAGCTTAACGCAACGCAATCGACTGATGAGAAAGTCATACAGGTCCTTTTAACATCTATACGGTGATAAGTATATGCCCAAAAGGATCAGCAAAGTGCCCACCATCCATCGATCCTGGCGATGTAGTCACAATGTCAAATGACTTGATCCTAGTTAAACTCTCCTGGGATTTTTCACCAGAACAGCAAGTGGCGTCCATCAATGGCTCGCCTTCTGCACTGGCCATGGCGTAATTGTATTTTAGAGGTAGGTTCGCACTCGAGGCTTCGCCACGAAGGGCTTGTGACGATGATTGGGGTGTCTGCTCTCTGCCGTTTCCGCATCATGATCGGGTAGCATGGCGGTGGCAGGAACACGTTCTGTGTGGACGAGTTCGATGACTGGAACTAGCAATATGTCGGCCATTTCGACTTCTTACGGCTCTAGCTTCAATTGCGACCTTGCCGGCACCTTGGCATCTGTATCTCCGTCTGCTTCTGTTTCTGGAACTCCCAAGATTTCTCGGACTGTCGATGACAAAGCTACCGCGTTGGCGTCGACCCCATTCCGAATCGTACTCTTGCTCTTGACTTCATTTCGCTCTTTATAGCTCAGCCGACCGACGCTTCAGTATACCCTCTGGGGTCAAACACGCCACCTAGTCAAACCGGTTAGTAGATTGTCAAATAAAGCACATGTGATGCGAAACTCACCCCTAGGTAGCGGCAGCATGGGCTTGCAAATCAAACCCAGACTTTCTTTGACCATTTTGACCATTCCATTGGGTCTCTCACCGGGATTCTGCATGACCGCTATGTCGGCCAGACCGCTACCGACACCCTGACCGTCTTCGTCTCCATCCTGCTCAGTCAACACACCATTCAAGATGTTATATAAGTTCCGGTCATACCAGCTTCGAAGAGGGTGACAGTGATGGTGGGCGAGTTCTTGTCAGCGGTGCTCAATGCATGTGGTGATACCGCTGGAAATCAACGCATCGCTTGGATAACTTCCGCATGAGATAGTGGGCGCGAGAAGGGTGATAGTCTCGCAGGCGATCAAGGCGGTTGAGGAGGCTTTCGAGTGCCCCAGTTGCGACTTTTTGGTGCATGCAGAGGATGGCGTACTCGACGAGACCTTGGTCCGGATAGGATAGGACTGCGCGGAGCGTCGGGAGGGTGTCTTTAACGGTGTCTGCCAAGTCGGACGACATGCTTCGGCAACAGTTGGCAGCGGCTTGGAGGGCGGTACGTTGGACGTGGGTGGAGCAAAGGTCGAGGCAGGAGAGTCATGTGGAGAGGCCACCTTTGCGCATGATGGCGGATGGGTTTTATTTGGAGGGCTTTTCAAGTGTCTAGGATTTGTTAGCATAGGTACTTAGAAACAAAAGGAAGAGAGACTCACGCCAATTGTGTGCTCGGTCAAATCAATAAATGGGATGTCGTTCCGTGCATCTTGATGATTAGAGTAAAGCCCGGCAGTGACAGCCAGTGCTAGGTCACTAGCAAGGTGGCGAGAGTGGATTGCTGGGGCAGCCACGGGGAATAAATATGCCCACTCTTGGACTGCAGAGTTCACCAGCTACAAGCCCAGTGACGTTGGGAAAGCGTGCGGGAGCGAACAGAGCACGCATGGCCCACGCACCAAACGGTACGTGTCACGACGATAAGCAAATTGAAAATGTCTAAAAAAGAATTTGGTGTTGTTGCATGTGAACCCAAAAAAAAAAAAGGGTCGAGCACGGTCGAGAGTCGGATTCGGCTTGCTTTGTCAATCTATTTCTTTTCATCCTCGTTTTCGTGTTCACTGACATATTGGGCAAGTGTTATTTTCCTCATTTGAACTTCTACTCAGCATGCTAACGAGGTTTTCAGTACTCCCAATGCCTTTAAGCACCTCAGCAGACAATGTAGCAGGGTAGACCTTTCAATTGCACGTGGGTTTGATATAAACATGTCGAGTGAACATGAGAATACTTCGTGGGCATCTATTGAGCGTCCCCGCCTGGAGCGCCTTCTACCAGCTCTGCCAATAGCGGTCGTACACATTCGAATTCTCGGCGTCTAATTAGCTCTTCCAAATCCCATTCCATGAACCTTCGACAAATCGCTTCACACTCCACCAGTTCCTCCCTTTCCTTTTCCGACATTTGTTCGTCCAACAAAACATTGAGCTCATTTCGGCTCAATAGCTCACTATAATCATCCAGGTTTATTAAAATACGTTGCCGCTTCTGCTGCTGAGCAGGCGAGATTAGTGCGTACCTGACATGTTCGGCCCTTTGGACAATTCTAGGGGGAATCCCCCACGTCAACGCACATTTACTCGCGTGTGAATGAAGACAGAGTCCTTCTGAAACCCTAAAAGATGACGACATGGTAAACATGTGTATACTTACCCCGCGCGGCTGATCACTGGAGATGGCATGTCAGATTTCACAACTCACTTGAAGAGATACGTGACTGCTTCTCCTGGGCGCACGAGATGACTTCCTTCTTCATTTGACTGTATTCCATCTCCTCGAGCTTGGTCACGCGGCGCCTCTAGAATATCTCCTTTTTCCGTGGTGATCATCACGGCCATATGAACGAATGAAATGGGCAGACTCGGTGATAACATGTCTACATTGAGAACTTCATGGAAATGAGTAGCCGCAAAAACTAGAGGACACGAGTCGCCGAGGTTCAGAAGATGCTTGATAACGCCAGTAAACAGGCCCGCGCCATCTGTCACGTGGTTAGTGCGCCAGTTCAGAGACTGAGAGACACGAATTGGGTTGTTTGAGAATAGAGTAATTGAATTGTATCTTGACCTGCAGGAAGAGTACCCTTTCCGAACTCGTCCAGGATGAGAAGAGACCGAGGTGTGGTCATGTTCCGCAAAGCCAGTGAAACTTGATTGAGGTCAATCATGAAGGCGGATTGCATCTATGGAGACATAAAGGCTAAGCTGATACAAGACTTTTTGAGATGCAGACCTTGGAAACAGATTCCCTCGTTTGAATCCGGGTAAAGACTGGAATGGTTAACGTATTCGTTCCACACCCTAGAACATACCTTTCTCGATAATCCCGAGCCTCGCAGATGTAGCAGGTACAAAGCTAGAGAGAGTCAATGAGAACTATCAACAAGGCAATGGACCCACCAGCCGATCTATTGCACAAGGTCAGCATTGGAGATTGAATGTGAGAGCACCTCACCTGAGCCATGAAAGGAATTAAAGCACATTGCTTCAAGTAAACACTCTTCCCAGAAGCATTCGCGCCTGTACAAACTACAATAGGGTTCCTCTTATTCCTGACTCCCCGATCCTCTGGTAGTGTTTCTCCATCACGGGTAGTGCTCTGCTCGTCATCAAGGCCGAGTAAAGCATCCCAGTGGATTGCATATGTGTCGTTCGCCACAAATTGATCGTCGACAAGCTCTTGTAAAGGGTGGCTATGGTCTATGAGTATAGTGGTTTTGGAGAAGAACCCGTCACAGACCGGCCCTCGTGAATATCAATAACAATCTCATTACACATCGTTGGGCGAGTCCATTGGTAGCTATTACTAGCAATTGCAAAGCAAAGCAGACTGTTCATGTAATGAAGGATCATCAATACAGGTAGCATGGGTAACAAGACCTACCAGTCGAGTACCCCAGCTTGCTCGCATATGGTCGTAATTGAATCTGCATGCTCAAGAACGGCTTCTTCAACTTGTTGTAGTATCTCTATCTCCCGCGCTTTGTGGTGTCAGCCTCAAATTGACCAGAGCAGCGGGGTTGCTGACCAATGATGAAGGTACTGAGGTCCCCAATATGCGTGTCCATATCTAATACGCGGTATAAGCTTACTCGATTTGATAAGCAAACAGCTCTGACCATGCATTTTGTCGGACTTGAAGTACACGGATTCGCTTTAGATGAATCAGATGACAAAAATGGAATACTAGGGGTACATACTCTGTCATAAACTGAAATAGAGGTTATATCGGATTCTCAGCCTCGGTGTTTACGTACCTGAAAGTTCCAGCCATCCAACCCAATCCTCTGCTGGGCGTCCGGGAGGTCATCACGAAGAGGTACAGAGATCAAATAGCCTACGTAGCTTTAATAATATTCAACGAGAAGTGTGAGCATAAATTACCTAGCTGCGGGAAGTAAATGACGTTGAGCTCCCTGTAGAGTCCAGCGTGTGAGATTGGGATTTCGGCAGCAACGCTTTGTGCAGCGCGCGACTGAATCAGAGATAAGATAATCCGTAGGTGGCCTGGTTATGATGTCTGGACGAACCAGCAGGGGGTCGATTCCTGCCAGGGTTTCTTTCCATTCGTCGAGCCTCTCATCTACCATTGGCTTTACCGTAACCCGGCCAATATTGACGGATTCTTCCCAATCAATCTGATGACAATGAATCAGTTATCAATGGGTTGGGAAGTTAGTCTTATGGACCGTATTGTCAATCATCTCCGCGACCTCAAAGAAAGTTGAGCCTTCAATCAGCACAACCAGCTATCTGAGATCAGTCAGTGTGTGAGGCGTATATAGGAGCCTTACATTCCGCAAGACGGGAATGTTCTCAGAATGACGGAGTTCCAGGATAGCGGCTCGAAGCATCGCCGAGTTAGTCCAATACTGAATCAAGTAATTAGTGACAAAACGAAGGATTTCAAAACTCACATGAACGATGGCCTTCCAGTTTAGTAGGGTGGCCTTCCCCTTGCGCAATCTGGCAAGCGCTCGAGGTCCACCTCTTAGCCCTCCGATACTCTTCTGAAGCTGATCCATCGTATTTATGTTATCCGGGTGAATCAAGCATTCGACGGTGTCATGGCGCTCGCGAATGACATCCAAGGATGTACTTGGGCGCATGAGCCACTGTCGAAGAAGCGCGCCTCCTATAGGTGTCTTTGTTTGGTTGAGTATTCCTGCGTCGGAGTGAGCTGTGATTCGCATGGGGGGGACGAGAGGCTATCACCATAAATCGAAAGTCCCTCCTTGACAGCATCAGAGTAAACAGAAGCGTGCTTCTCGTTCAAGAAGATTTGTAGCGAAATGAGCGCATCCGTATTGATTTGCATAACATCCTCACTAGAAGACTTCTCAGCAAGGAGTCAGGGATCCAGTTAATACTCACAGAGCCATGTATTCGATTCCCAGAATATCGCGCAACTCTGAGACATCTTCCACATCTTCTTGAACTGCTTTGACTCTTGCAAGATGATCGAGAAGAGCACCGATCGTCGAGTACTACAGCCATCAGTACTCCACACTAGCCCGGTATTCGTAAAACATACGCAAAAGGGAGATCTATTGGCGTCGCTCGCAAAATTTCCGAGCCTAACGCCGGCTTTCCATTGAGCGAGGGCTGGGTGCGATACTTGCCGTCGGCGCATGAAGTCGTATGCGTTTCTTGGTTCGGAATCCATATCCTCGTCACGGGCTTGATCATTATTTGGAATCGAATCCGATAGGAGTGGCAGAGTCTGTAGACGAGCAAGTCCGCGAGTCGGTGTAAATTCCTTCCACGGTCGGATCTGGAACTGGCCCTCTATATTCTCCACTGTCGGATGGGTTAGACGTTGCAAACGGAGTGTTATCTCAAAGAGCGTACTGTGATCTCTGACTGCATCCATAAACAGCTCTTCAGATCTGGAGCTGGTCAGGACCAGGGTTGGCGAGATTTGCTCGAGGACTGGCAAACTGGATTAGAGGAGTCCATAGTTAGTTCTTTACCTTACTTCGAGCAGTAAGATCATAATGTCGGTTTTCATCCGTATCTTCCATCGTATACAATATGCCCCTTTCCGGGTCGAAATAGGAGCAAGCCAGTCGGCCACTACTAAAGTTGAGAATGCATTCACCAAAGATATAAAACACTTACTTTGAGCACATAATAGTCAAGCAAAGCTGCAAAAGTGTCAGTGTAGCCTCGAATGAACGCGCCGTCGCGTACTCACCTCGGCATTCCCCGAAGCATTTTCCGTTCCGTTGTCTTCATCGTCACTGACAGACGTTTCTACGCGTGAACTTGCGGTCGTATTCGTGTTTGCCCATCTGACATTGCGTGCGGGCATTTTTTCAAGCGGCGATAGTCGGAGACAAGTGTTGCGCGTCGAAGACTCCGGAAACCGCTGATTCGTGTTTTCGACCTAGCCCATGTCGCTCACTGCCAAAGCAGCCTTCAACGCCGGTGTCCAGGCGTTTAGAAAGGCAGAATATAACGAGGCTATAGCCAAGTTTTCTGATGTCAGTATTGAGTTTAGGTTTCGGGCAGGCGATGTGAACTCCTATTTTCTAGGCCATTGAACTTGGGATCCAGAACCATGCTGTATTGGATTCACGTGCGGCAGCATATGAGAAATTGGGGCGATACAAAGAGGCAATGGCGGACAGCCGCAAAGTTATCGAGCAATTTCCACATCTTCCCCACGTAAGCCCTTAACACCCATGTATAACGAGTATTGATTATATATAGGGCTACTCCCGCGCATGTAGACTCTTATCTAGTCTGGATATGCACGACAAAGCCGTTCGTCTAGCGCAAAAGGCAGTTGGAGTAGTGAAGCCGACCGACGCAAACGCGAGCAAAATGCAGACGATATTAGAAACCGCACTCTTAGCCGAACACGATCACGCACAAGCGCTCAAGGCCAAAGAATGTCACATTACAAAGCTCCCCGTCGAGCTTCTCGCACTGATCTTTGAGGATCTAGTGCAACATCATGGAATAACGCCCGGCGTGCTCATCCACGTGTGTAGACAGTGGCGTACACTGGTATTGGGCATGTCGAATCTGTGGTGCCGACTCGTCCTCGATCATAGGGGTAACAAGCAAGAGGCCCGAACGGCATTTTGGTTGCGGCATTCAAAGGGCAAAATTCGTCAGCTTCGTGTGACGACTTCGAAAAACTTTAGCGAATGCATGCTCAAGTTGTCGCCTACAGGTTCCTATCTCGACGAAATCGAATTCGACTTTTCGTCGGGGGAAAAGATGCCGCCCCTGTTCCGGTTCAAAGCGGATCCTATTGCGTTTTCGTGGCTTGTACGTGCAGAACGGACGAGTGCTGCGATGCTACGATTGCCCTTTGAGCCTAAGATGACGCCGTTCCGAATCTCAAGGCTCAAGCTTGTCGGTGTCGATTTGATTTGGAATATCGAGGCTCAGCAATTGGAAAACCTCTCGAGTCTCACTGTGGAGAATGGGAACCTCATGGTCTCAGACTTGCTCGGCATTCTCGAACGGTCGCCTGACATTCAAACGCTAGAAATTCAAACCGGCTACGAAAATCCAATGCCAGAGCGAGAAGAAAAGCTCGTATTGAAGAGCTTGACGACACTCAAGATACTCTTCCAGAGCTCATTGTTGAAATACATAGAGACACCATCACTCCAAATCCTGCAATTCCACGCCACGAACCTAGGAAAAGCTTTACAAGACCTTTCTCCTCCGAACCCCCCACTGGTCTCCTTTAGTGCGCTGGAATGCACGATCCTCAAAGACTCGGTCCTACCACTGCCGGATACGCTCGAAAAGCTCCGGTTGACCTCACTGGCATACAATGTCGATCAAGTGGTGGACGCTTTAGCAATGGGTCAATGTCCCCAGCTACGGGAACTCGATCTCTCCAACACGTGTATTGGGTCGGGTCCAATCATCCGTCTGATCAAAGCACGGAATTGGTCTGAGCCGGCAGAAGGGGAGGGTTCACCTAGAATCGAGATATTGACCATGGACCGATGTGACGGCATCACGAGCGAGTCGCTACCGTGGATTCGGAGCAAAGTGCCTCGTGTCAGTTGTGTATACGAAAGTAGGAACAAAGGAAAGCGTGTTAGGTAGAAAACTGCATTTTCTTCGGGATTTTTATTTCAGAAGCGCGGGTGGCGACATGTATCTCTTCTTTTTGTAAAAGTCCGTTTATTTCAACGAAGAACACCAAACGTGGATCATTACTAGCGTCCGAAAATAGCTCGCGCTTGATTCCATTCAAAGTCCAAAGGTTCTGCTGGTTCTGCTTGGGGAAGTAGTGATCACCTATGCAGTGGGCTTGGCCAATCCTGAGCGACATTATTAGCACAGGGTGATGTAATGAACGAGCACTGCATACCGATGACACCGCATGCAGCTCTTGCTCCAGAATTTCCCGTCGTGGTTGAGTTCTCATTGCCTCCCCGTCCAAGGTCATCCGTGCCCTGTCAGAATGTATTATTAGTTTTCCTTTGTTCCCACGAGGCAATGAGGTTACTTACCACATGCACCACCATCGCGCGCCTATACAGTGTAAAGTGTCAGCATGCAATTAGCCAAGGCCCCAAGACCCCAAGCCCTCAAACGCACCCGACGATATTCCAAGCACCCTGGAGGCTAATGACCGAATCTTCAAAGTCGAGCACGGCCACGCCGTTTTCGTCCGACTGGACATTCCCCAAATCCCCAACATGACGGACGGTGTCGGTTGGTGCGCCATGTGTACTATTCGTGGGGTTGTAGTGACTGCCGGTCGAAGCGCATCCTGACGAAATATCTCCGAATTCACTGTATTGTCGGGATCAGTAGGAAAGGAAAATAAGCTTCGCGTTCGCGAGACGTACTGGACGTGGAAGCCGCGAAGGGCGTTCGGCACCAAGCCGTGGATTTCGCCCGTAATTTTTACGGTCCCGGATGAGGTGTCTTGAACAAAGTGGAGGGTACCGTTGACGTTAGGGTCGGCGTCTGGGTGCAGCGTCGCTGTGGCCTGGTCGAGCATGTCAGTCTCGTACATGTTGCGTCGTGCGTGCCACTCACATAGAGGAAGTGAGGCGTGTTGTCGGTGCGTGCAACCAAGCTGGGATACTGCTTGTTCGAGTAAACCGAGGCAGAGAGGAGGCCTGCCGTAATTATAAAGGCGACGAGGGCAAATACGGTTCCACGACTGGGCCCGTTATTCATCTTGCTCGCCAACTTGAATGAGTTCATTTTTGGGGATGGGGGCATGGAGGGGTCCAAGTTGTGTTTGTGGAGTCGAAATCAGTTTCATAGCCCCATTACGCTTCGGTGGTGGCAGAGAGAGGTGGCTTCTGATCTCGGCCTTGTTCATCGCTGCTATTCTCGTCGACGGCCACAAGGCCACCGAGAATATCGTAGATAATGTCGACGCCCATCGATGACTATCCTTCACGCTCACCTCCTTTGTCACCGTCCCTTCAGCCAGGAGGAGGCGGCATCCGCAGAGCTCAGAGCCAGTGGTCAGAGCATCACAACGCAGGATCGTCCTACTTCCCACCAGCCATATCAAGACGAACGACGGGACATAACAATCCGAGTGCGACCCAGTCCAGATATTCGTCTGCGACCGCCGTCCCAGCAGAATCCGGCAGAAGGCAGACGAGCAGAAGACGGGCCGTGCGCAGCGATAGCCTCGCCAGTTCAACACGTCATGGTAATGCCGTAAATAACAACCCACATCGAGGAACTGGGGTATTTTCTGAAGCAGACGAGGACGCTGACGATCGCCTGTCTGACGAAGACGAGAACAACAGTGAGACGGAAGGACTGGCCGATGACGATGACGACGAAGCCCAGCCCAGAGGCAGAGTACTCGCACGACAAGAAGAAGAGGAAGAAGATCCCGTCACTCTAAAGGAACGCCAGTCGCTCATCAACGATGAACACCCGTTCGGCTTACCAATCTGGAAACCCGCACTATACCGTAAATCTCGTGGAATCACACGAGAAGCCGAATTTGCACTTCATGGTGTACCCGTACCCTCTGCGGCGCGCGACTTGCTCTTGCCTGGGAATATTGCGTGGACATTGCTCTTTGGGTGGTGGCTCGCCCTCGCGATGATCATTCCTAGCTTGATTCTTAGTATTTTGCCGTGGGGTGGGAACCGCTATGCACCCGTCGTTTATGGCTTGGGTTGGTACCTCTTCTGGCCGTTTGGTCGATACGTCGAGGGACAGCTAACGCCTAGCTCGGACCCTCCCAGTCGAGACGAACAAGACGAACAAGAAAATGAACGCCCGGAACGCTCGAGGACCGTCAGTGGGAGTGGCCAAAGCACTGCTGACACGGTTCGCGGTGGCGCTCCTCCGGCCCATACCCAATCCACCTCTTGGAACTCTGCTGGTGAACACACTTCTCTCCTCCCTAGCACATCGACTTCTTCGAACCAAACGGCCATGATCAGCAAGTCGTACGGTACCCTCCCCACCTCTCACAATTACGGTGCACACGACGCTGCCTCCTCTTCCGCCGCATGGAGGAACCGGTTTGCCAAGGCCGCCTACTATTTCTTCCTCGTGTGCAATATTGCCCCGCTCCTACTGGTCGTCTGCACGATCTGCTGGGCTTGCGTCTTTACGATCCCGATGGCGAAGCTTACCTGGGAGCTGCTACAGCACATGGTGCTCCGTCCAGGGAGTATTCGATTCTGTTCGGCACCAAAAGTCAAAGTACCAAACGTCGAAGCGGGCGAGGCCGCGGCCGATCGAGACCGCCTGGCAGCAGACCCTTTTACAGATCACCATGCCATACCGACGACTACGACAGAAGAACCGGAAGAAGACGATTCTACCGATTCTCCCGCAAACTATACCGTCGAGCGCGCAAAATTGCATGCAGGCCAACTAGCACCCTCTGGAAACCCAGACTCGACCGTGCTCCTGTGTATCTACCGTGCCGTCGGTCCTAAATACTACAAGTACACCGTAGGCGGCGTGAACATCCTCTTTGTCAACCTCATCCCCATTGTCTTCTTTGTCATTTTCGATGGGCTGGTGTTATTGCCCCTCGTAGAGCACAAGGAACACCGCAAAGAATACGTTCCTCCATTCCTGGCATTCATCGCCTCGCAAGCAACCATCTTCTTAATGTCCCTCGCGAGCGTCATACCCCTCAGTTACTTCATTGGCATGGCCGTAGCCTCCATCTCGGCGCAAAGTTCGATTGGCATGGGTGCAGTCATCAACGTTACGTTTGGTAGCATTATCGAAATCATCCTCTATGGTATCGCGCTCACTCAGGGGAAAGGACGGCTCGTCGAGGGCAGTATCGTCGGCAGTATCCTTGCGGGTGTTCTGCTTATGCCTGGTGCGAGTATGTGTTCTTCTGCGCTTAGGAGGAAGGAACAGGGGTTCAATGCGAAGAGTGCGAGTGTGACTAGTACCATGCTTATCATGGCTATTTTTGGTACGCTCACGCCTACCCTGTTTTATCAAACCTATGGCAACGTGAGTTCTTTCTTATTTTTCTGTAACTTGGCTAACCTCGTATAGTTTGAACTAGTGTGCGATGGATGCCCGGATATTTCGATCCCGCCGGACCCAGACATGTCTCCAGTGCCTGGAGGGTTGATGCCAAACAAACCTTCTTGGGCATGCAAACATTGCTACTATTCACTCCCTGACCCAGTGACCGATCCATTTTATCAAAATACGGTCAAGCCACTGATGTACTTTTGTGCAAGCATCTTGGTTTTCGTGAGTACAGATTAAATTATTTTAGCCTCGGAATTAACGGGCCCTATAGTCGTACCTGATTGGTCTCTGGTTCTCCCTCCGCACGCATGCCTCGCAAATCTGGCAAAATCCTCGTCAGCTCATGGAGCCACAACAGGTCGACTTGGCAGCCTCTGGAACGACTGCACCAGGTGGCACGGGTCGAATGTCACTCTACCACAGACTGTTGCAGATGCCTTCTGGCCTGCCAACGCATTACCGCCGACCCGAATCACTTCGGCGTAAAGCGAGCATCGGAACGACCACGACGAACGGAAGTATCCGTCGGCGCGCTAATACCGGCGAGGGACATTCACAGAGCCATTCGCTGGTTCGTACCAGTGATGGTGGTACCGTCCGCGCTGCTGGTCCCGTAAACATCAACGCGCATGCTGCTGCTGGCGAGCAACCGCAGCAGCACAGTCCCCCAAGCCACATCACCCTCCCACCCTCGCCAACGCTCACACGCCGTATGGGAAATCTTCCCTCTGGCGTAGGCTACACCCCCATCATCGAACATGTTTCACGCGCTACAAAGGCCGCTGTGGAACCTATGGCGATGCACTTACCCCCGCCTACTCTGAACATCCCGGATGGGAACGCCTCTGGGACGCGGTTGAACCTTACCACGGACGAGTTTACGCGGGCGGTGGCTGTTGCTACTGTTAGTGCGCTTCGTCAGGGTGCAGCTGCTGATGCGGCAGCGGCTGGTCACCCTCGGCGTGTGGGTCCTCCGCCTATTAGTGCAGTGTATGATAGTCATCATTCTGCTGCTGGTGCTGGAGGCGGTCATGGAGGACATGATGCTCCTAGTTGGAGTCGTGGAACGAGTGCTGCTGTGTTGCTGAGCTGCACCCTGCTCTATGCCATCATTGCCGGTACGTGTCAAATTTAAGCTTAAAGTTTGCGGAGTCTGATCATACCTTGCTGTAGAAATTCTCGTGGACGTCGTAGACGTTGTGCTCAAAGGCTCTGGGATTGACGAAAAGTTTTTGGGAATCACCCTTTTCGCTCTTGTGCCGAACACGACAGAGTTTATGAACGCCATGTCATTCGCATTAAACGGAAATATCTCATTGAGGTATGTGTCGTAAATTGGGGTTGTACCAACGGGCATTGACACCCTTGTAGTATGGAAATTGGCTCGGCGTATGCACTTCAAGTTTGCCTCTTGCAGATCCCTGCCATGGTTGCATTCTCTGCATGGTATGATCCTAGACATATGGGAACCGAAGCGGACACCTTCACGTGAGTCTTTAGCCAAGGAATTCGCATCCTTCTTCTAACCCTTTTCAGTCTCATTTTCCCGAGATGGGATGTTATTGCCATTATCCTGTCCATCTTCCTGTTGACATATACATACATCGAGGCCAAGAGTAACTACCACCGTGGTAGCATCTTGATCCTCAGGTAAGCCCTCTAGACGCCAATTTCAAACATGTACTTACTTTGCCTCCAGTTACCTTGTCATGGCTTCTGGGTTCTACTTTGCCCCTCACAACGACAATGAGACCCAGGTGCATATGCCCGTTGGGGCACTAGACTCTGCCGCTCCATACTTGCACGTTCTCAAAACATACACACTGTCTCTTTTCTCGCGCTGAGAACCCAGATCGATTCATTTTTCATGACCCAACCTGCATTTCCTTCTTCCCGCTGTCACGACTTGTCATGTTGTTTTGTTTCCATTCCCAACCTGCATAACGACCCCCTGTCTCGTTCTGTCCTCCTTTCCCCTGTCTTGCCTTTATTGTTTCCCAATTTGTGCATGTTCTCAGTCGGGATGGACATTGTTAGCTCCCCATGTTTTGTCAGTGGTTTGTATTCTACGGGATAAACAATGACTCCAATGAGATTCACTCTATCAGGCGTGTGTGTGCAATGGCGTTGAACCGACTCGTGTGACTCCGGTGCCGTAAACAAACTTGGTCACCACCCTAACTCCGGCTTTATTGAGGCAGGCTCAGAAGTCGTGCCAGCGGCCATAGGCCATCACTCAACCGATGGTTTCTCGCGATTTCATACCATTCCGATCACCTATGGCCGGTACATTGACGATTGAGGATATCGCAGAGGCACTCGCTTCGCAGGAGGCCCCGTCGACGATAGTCTTGGGAGATCTAAATATATCTTCAATACCAAGAGGTCCGTTTGACTTGCTGTATCGCCTTCGAGACAATGAAGACAGTGTCGACGAGTGTGCAATCCGCCGGTGAGAATGAATTGTGCATTTTGTTTACGCGGATTACTTATAGTATTTGCAGGCTGGCCTTGAATAGAAACCGGTTGAGGACACTCCCACCCTATCTCAATCTCCTAATTCGTCTACGGTACTTAAACCTACGATCAAACGCGTTTGTCGAATTTCCACAGGTGGTAAGTACTTGGTCGCCGCGGGTCTTGACAATAAAACGGTGGCAATTTGACAATTACCCCAGCTCTTAGAAATGGACTCTCTCGAAATTCTAGACATCAGCCGCAATTGTATATCGACGTTTCCACTACGGCCAGGTACTCTTCGGAGTATCAGAGTGCTTCATGTGGGGAGAAACAGGATCAAATGTCTGCCAACATATCTTCCCAGATTTACAGAGCTAGTCTTTCTCAAAGTCGAACATAATCCGCTCGAATGGCCGCCTCCAATCATTATGAACAAGATGACAAGCGAAGATCCCGAAGATGCAGCCAAATCGATCAAAGTGGTCCAAAGATGGATTTCAGACAATCCTAGAGGTTCACACGGGGTGAAATAGTACAGGAATACACAGGATTCTTATTCAGCACATGTAAAATCTAGATGTAACACTACTTAGTCAAACGTATTTCGTATACCAATTCATTGGATTTCTTGCTTTCTCTTTCTCCCCACTTAGCAGCTCGTCCTAGGTGCAAAGGTCCACTTGGGCTTTCCGCTCTGATCCAAGACTCCCCAGCCTTCGAGCATGGAGTCTGACCAGATGTGCCAGAACCAACCGACGCCGCCCAATGGAGTGATACCCTTGAACGTCTCGCATGAATCATCGAGAAGCTTGGCGAAAGCCTTGGTCGACTCTAGCGAAGCAACGGCTTTGGGCGAGTTTCCTTTCCAAACTTTGGTGTTCGTGGGCCATCCTGGTTATTCCAGATTGTTAGTACGAAGCCACCAGCGAGATGACTTTTTGCTTACCGGTCTGGGTAAAGATGATTTTGCGTGTGTTATTGGTCTTGGAAACAAACCACTTTGTGGAACTGATGAGCGATGGTCCCGCATCAGCTCCGGTTTTAGCATCCTTGTCAAAGAAGGCAAGTTCATCTGTCACACCCATATGTCAATATGCGTCAAGAATGTGCTAAAAAAACACTTGCGCGCGTGCACGACGTCTTCTGCATCGAGGACCATCTGACTGGGCCCTTGGACGGAATAACCATACTGCATTTCCGAAATGGAGACTTGAATGCCGAACGGGCCAACTTGAGACCTCACAAACCTATGATTGCTCAATTAGAAGTGAAATCTTCCCATTCAAAACACGTACTTGATTTGATCTGCCACAGCTTGTGGTGGTTGCAAGGCCTATGAGTCATTTAGTGACAAGTTTTGCTTTGGGGGCGACAACTTACCCAGTCATAGAGTGGCTCAGAGCCTACGTCAATAGACCGCACTACATAAGGGGCAAAAGGGTTCTTGCGAACGATGCCAATGATCAGGTCTCGGCGACGGATCCATGCATTGCCTCCATCAAATCTAAATCGACATGAGTAATAAACGGTGGTGACAAAACGAAGTACCTACCCAAACCAAATGGTAAAGTAAACACCAAGACCAGCCGAATATGCAGCTTGTATGACATTGTTCAAGTAGGTCCCTTGGTCGTCGCACCACCCGTAGAGACGCACATAGCGCGCCTTGTAATCATTTCTCATCCTGGTAAAATCGGCGAGCAGGGTACTTGCAGACTGGCAGCCGTCGGTCCTGATGACCGTGTCAATTTGAAGAAAAACGCGTTAATTCACGCAATATAAAATTATACTGACTCATAGGTAAAGCCGAGGAAGCCGTTGGTGTCGCTTGGCGAGCACCACCACTGGGCAGGAGGGCGGCCAGGCGCCTTTGGGACAGGGAAATCCAAAGCAGGGAAGCAATTTGATGCACTTGTAGTACTAGAACGACTTCTTAAAGGCGTTCGAGTCGAATTAACGGAAACACCAACCTGTTACCCATAAAAACTTGCTGAGGAGTCTCCGACCCTTTTGAGACCTTTAAGCAGAAGAGAGCCGCCGTCAAGAGAATAGAGAGACTCTTCATTTTCAGAGGAGAGGGGAATTCGTTTGTTGTGGTCAAGGTCGAACGTTCGGAGACAACCTGGACCCGCGCCACTGGAGGTTGGCATACGTAGATGGGACGAATGTGGCCCGCGTAATGGGCCCGAATTATGCGATAGGTGGATAAGAAAGTCCTGTCAAACACAATCCAGACCCTTTTAATTGTTGAAGCCTAAACCTGAGAACACGAGGCTGCTCTGGGCGAAAGCATTCTGGGGTTGTATCGAGGTAATTAAGATTGCCGGCGGTTTTTTTACTGAAGTGAGGACGGAAAGATATTGCTAACGTGCGTATATGACCATATGACTTCCCCATCTATCGTTTGGATACTTCCTGGAAAGCTGAGGAGTTTTGTATATGTTTTTTTGGCTGAAGTGGCTGGGAACAAGAAGTGTTTATTCAAGTCGAATACGATTGTAGAAGCACTAGCCACGGAAGCCGCGAAGTCGTGATGGGGGCAGCTGATAGGTCCCGAAGCGGAGTCTCATTCTATTGACATTGGCTAGAACGGTTGGGATGGACGTTGAATTGTTTGTATCTTAGTAAATACACTCTAACCTTCATTTCCAGTTGCAGCTCTTACACGGCAAGCGAAAGCCTTGCCCTAGGCCGACATCATTTCCATAGAACATACATGCCATATATTAGACGACGGCGATCATCGTGTGCTTTGCAGCTCTTCCACTAATCCTCTCAATTCACGCCATTCGAGCCCAAGCTGCTCGGCAGAGGTGCTTCCTTCGAGTACTCCCTTGATCACAGCATCTTCCTCTATATCCAGCGTACGCGCCAACAAATCACCGTCAACAAATCCAAACGTTTGAGGTACATCGTCAGCCGTGGTCGGGAGCCGCTTCATACTCGTATGAGGAGCCCTCCATCTAAAACCAGATAAACGAGAGAATACATTTCAAAAGGGGAGAACGTACGCAAGGAGATCAAACCAGTCTTCTTTTAGAGCGGCACTTATGTTCCTCTGGATGTTGTGCATGAGTATGGCTTTCGAGTCGGGGCACTTTGAGATGATGCTGATTCGGCCACCAGGAGTAAATAAGAGGTGCTTGGGGACCGGAAGCGAAGGATCAATGCTATCGACGGAGCTGAGTGAGCCTGTCAAGCAACATTAGTGCCACTCGCGATCAGTATCGTGAAACTGTACCTGGCATCATATGGCTGATATTTTCGCCATAGAAGAAGTGGCCTTTCTGCTGTAGTCCGGAAGACTCGACTTGATATGACAGGAGGTTTCCATCGATCTGCAATCGTCAGCATACATTCTTGGAACATATCACCGATGCTTACATCCGACTGGATCACATAATCTTCATCTGCTGTAACATTCATGGATGCCAAGCTCGTCCAATCCCTGGCGACCACCTCAAGTTTAGATCTTATTGAATTCCACTTGAGTACGGTCACGCTTTGCAGCGAATCGCCGACTACCAGATGTTGCGGCGACATGGGAACGAGACTCCATAGCGCGTAATTATGCGCCCATTGATCGACAGGTTGAAGATCCATTTCCTTCGTATTTTCGTTGCGTCGGACACGATATACGATCAACTAGTACGTCGTGAGTACTTAGTAGTTGACCATTGAATGCCAAGAGTACTTACCACAGTGTTCACAATGACTGCCAGGTGCCCAGCAATTGTTCCCATGGCTACTACACTTCCTGTAATTTCAGTGTCCAGAGCCAGGCTCACTGTGGGCACAGCAGGATTTGCGGTGGCTGGTTTGCTTCGTGCCATCTGTGCCCTGAATAGCAAGACCCTTCCTTTGGATGGTTCATTGCCATTATCTTCCCAGATGGCGGTGCCAACTACTATGAATTTCTCGATTTTATCGTTGACGGAGAGATCCAGAATTGAGACTTTGGTTACTTCTTCGCTGGTACCGACCGTATACGAGTTAAGATCTGGATTAATGAATGGTCATTAATGGTCCTTTTGGGTGTAGAATAATACTAACGTTCAAGTGTCAGGGCATCAATAAGCTTGAAAGAGCTCGTGACTATGTCGGGCATATTGTTTAGCGAAGGTTCAGTGCGCACGCAACCTATAGCGAATGCCTTGACTTCTGGATGATACGCTATGGTCACCGGGACATCATAACCAAGCGGAACCTGTGTGGTGTTATCAGCGTGCAGAAATGAGTATTGGCCTCAAAATCCTGACCGTTTCGATCTTTAGCTTTTCGAGCTTTCCTATCCGTGCAACCACCAAACCAGTGGAGAGCTTGAAGAGGAGGGAATTGGGGAAGGTAGGATGATTTAGCAGTGCGGTGGTTTCCAAACCCTGTGACGCTTAACGTTAGGGGCTGCTGGATGCAATATCCGCCCAATAGGTCAACTTACCTTGACGTTGACATGATGCTGAGCTACGCGTCCGTTATTCCAGGACATGACGATCGTCCGACCACCAGTGGCTATCACCACTGTCTTTTCGTCAACCACACATCTATATAGGTAGACTGGACGATCTCCCAGTGATGTAGTACGTCTGCTGCTCATGTCTATCGTTGCTTTGCCGGAGCTGACTTTGAGGGTGACCAGGTTTCCGTTTCCGGTGCCGACGAGGAGCTGTATTTGGTGGGCTGATGCGCCAAAGGACCAAGCCATAATGGATCGAGGCACATGAGGCATTTGAATGCCAGTAGATCCAGCTACCATTTGTAAAGTAGAAAAATGGCAGATGTGAACAGTATTGTCTTCCCAAAATCCGAGGAGGGCAAGTGTTGGTTTTCTCTCCTCAGGTTGAATCGGTTGAATCGAGAGAGCAGAGACTTCAGAATGGAACTTGGCTTCCGCACTGCAAACAGAAATTAGTAGAATATTACTACGAGGCAAGACCACTGACATGACATCGAGCCTGGCCTGATCTACGTTCACGCAGAGGGAAACCACCCGTCCACCCTTGAGTGCAACACAGATGGAGTCACCGGTGATATCGGCAGTTGTAATTGCACCACGCCATTGTGCATACTCTGCCCCAGTCTGGGAATCGAAGAGCACCACTGTGGTAGTCGTGACCTGAACAGAAAGATTTATTGGTTCTCCTTTACTCCCTGTGATACTTCCGGCAGCAAGGGTGGCGTCATTTCGCACCACTCCTGGAAATTCGGTTGCGGAGACTTCTGGGAACTGCGAGCCCTTTCCTATTTCGATCAACTTGCTCTCGTCATGAAAGGAGAGCAGGATGTGGGAATGATATCTGAGAGAAGACGGTTTGAGAGTCGTTTCTGCAGGTTTAGTAGACGATCTTACCCGTTTATGCCACCCAGAGTAAAGACATTCCTGACACCCTCAACTCCGCTGATGGCTGCAAGCTCCTCGATGTTAGCTCCAGACCTGATGATACGAAGGGATCCAGTATGACCACCGCCCGAACAAGTTACGATAGCAGGCTCATCGGAGTTGTCGAGATCGGCAAGGACGGCATCGACAATCGGGGCGACATTTTGATATGTATCCACATGGCTGAGATCACCAGTTGGATTTAGTTTAACCAATTGTGAATCGCCAGTCTCCGAGCCGAGGAATACAGCACCAGCGTTGAGATACGCAATACACTTGGCCGCAGAACACTGAGAGGCAATAATTAGTCATAATTGAGTCATATTTTGTCCCGGGTAATCACCTCTCCGAATTTGTGCAATGTCATTTTGTGAATACGTTTCGACTCCGCCGTGCGTATCATCGTAAGCATCATGAGTTTACCGAACCGATCGCTTAGTAGGAGCCTGTTCTCGTCAATGAAACCATATCTATTGGGCGTTAGAATGAGGAGAATGCGTAAAACAAAGCGCCTACCCGGTAATATCCGAGTGTGCCCAGTCGAGCTGAGCGTCTGGTCTTCGTTGCCCAGCCATTGACTGTCTGCGCCCCTTCGTTGGGGATTTGGGATCGAGTTTTGACTCAAAGAAGAGTATCTCTGAGCCGCCGAAGACCAAAAGCCCACCGCCACCTCCACTTTGACTCGGAACAATAGGGATGATCCTGTCCATGCGTTCATCTCGTATGTCAATCACGGTGGCATTCGAAGACACTTCTCGGTCCTCCATATCTAATTCCCGAATTGTGAGCTGACGGCCGCCCGTATGTGCCGTATGAAGGAATGCTAGGACCAGTTTCTCCTCTTCATCATCAGAGAATGGCATAAAGCAGAACCCAGAAAGTAGAATCTCGCGTATACTGTGGGTTAGAGTGAGTATTTTCATGACTCGTATCATAACAGATTGAAAACCCAGATGGGCCACTCTTAGTCATGGTGGCGAAAGGCGAGACTGAAAGGCAGGAGCGTACTCACGGGCATTCAAACTTGGAAGAGACAATTATTGAACCGGATCTCCTCGAAAATGACAAAATGTTGATCGTGCCTTGGTGTAATGCCACAGCAGCATGCTGACCATCTGGAGATACCGCACATGGATGGCAACCAGCTAATGGACGACCGTATGCCGAAACAAGACTGTCAGATGACTTGACGACCAATATGCGCTCCTTGATAGAGAACTCGACGATGAGAACAGAACAGTCTGGATGATCGGTGACGACAAGTAACGCGCCAGGTTCGTCCTAATGCGAGTTTACATGAGATTTATGATCTGATTTGGTTCGGTGACTTACATCTAGAGCAATTTCGTGGACTGCTATTATTCGGGGCAATAACTCCAACGAGCTCAGAGGTCTCGCACCCGTCGGCAGGAGCTCCAAGACATCCAGTCGGTTTATTCGAGCAACCACGAGAAGTTCTTCACCCAAATTGCAGCGCAAAGCATGAGATGCAGCCGGGGGCGGCAAGTAGGTCGATATCAAATGCATGCTTTGTCAACCCCACCACACTCCTGCGGGGCGAACATTGAAAAGTTGATAATTTCACTCAAATCGTTATAGAAACACTATTTTTGTTCCTTTTTACACTCGCAACGATCGATGGTTTGGCGTTATGTCATTGGAAATAAGGGCGTCCTTGGGCATTTATTGATTGGGATATCTGACGTCTAGTGATCTACTGCTCTTTGTTTATGGCATATTGGATCGAATTTTCGCAGGAAGGACCCATCTTAGGTCAATTCAACGCTTCTCTCGCGATCGGTCGGAACCCATGCATGAACCCTGGACAGTATCTTAAATATACCACTAGCCTATTTATCACGTCTATGGTAAAGTTGGTCGGCGATACATACTCGAATCTA
>KN824286.1:342676-380423 GCA_000827415.1 Serendipita vermifera MAFF 305830 | reverse complement strand
CCCAGGAACGAACGCTAAAAGGTTCATTCCGGGATCGGTCAATCTCCGATTCTCAAAAGGTTTAGTACCCCGGCTAAACGATGCCGAGCGCTCAAACCTTCCGCTCCGCGACCCTCGTTGACGTGTGGTTCCTGACGGCTCCTCCCATTTCGGGGCATATTGAGGACTGTGCGGCACCTGTTTTGAAAAAATAGAAAAGGAAGGTAAAAAAAGACACTTCAGACTCTTACTCTCTACCATCTCACACTCCTTTTTTCTCTCCTTTACGTTTCCCAAATGGAGTCTCCAAAATCACCTCGACAGCGTACGCTCTACTCTTGCAACGTCTTATGGCCCTCTTACACTAGCACCTACAGAAACCGAATTTGCTGTTGGCTACGAGAGTCGCCATGACATTGAACTCCAAAGTCCTATAAGAGGTTCCTCTTACATGGCCGACGAAAAGGCCTTTCCGTCTCCTCCTCCGAGTTCCTCGGACAATGCGCAGCAGCAGCAGAAACTTGCCCACCGCGTTTCATATGTTGGTCTTGGTCGACCAGCCCCTCCCACTCGCAAATATAGTCGTGACTGGTGGAAGGTGACCTGGGACGGCGCCATTGCTCACAAAACCTGGCCTAGGGTACTTTATGTTGGCTTTGGTATTATAATTCTCAGTATATGGATCGGAACAACGTGAGCACTCGACTCTCCAATATCATGCCCTGCACCTTCTCATGTCTTCGTAGCTTCTACTTTGCCACAGAGGGAGCACGGTGGGATCGAGGACTGGACCAACCGTTTGAGCAACGAAGGCGAAATGCGGCGTCCACAGGATCCAACACTCAAGAGGGCGGTAGCTCGGTGAGTCTAGTCAAAACCCACTTTTTGCCATTCTAACGCGCCACAATACAGCCCCTTATCAGTCTTTCTGGATCACTCAAGTCGTTTGATCCCGTTGCTCGTAGTCTTCGTGCGTATTCATTAATTAGACTGCCAGCCTTTGCTCATTCCCCCTAGACATCGAATGGTCCGGCCTTTACCAAGATACTCCAGCTGCAGAGCCAGTAGAGCTCGCCAATGGCACGTACCCTAATACTATGTTGCCTCTTGAAATCTACCGAGACGTGTCAACTGTCCTCTTCGACACACGTACCAATGACACAGAGACCCCGGACGCGGAATATTGGTTCCGAATCGATAATTCGTCTGTAACCCCTATTGGAGCCATCGGTATGATATTCCCGTGACCACCAAGGATCCTCTAGAGTCTCACTTACCTCAGGGATGCGTCCTTGGGACTCGTTTGATACGGATATCAGCTTTTCCCAATATGCAGACGAGGCGAACGCCGTGAATCAGCCTCAATTTAGGTACGTCTTGCTATCAAAAATGGATTGCTTCGTATTGCTAAACCTCT
This sequence comes from Serendipita vermifera MAFF 305830, assembly GCA_000827415.1. Lineage (NCBI taxonomy): Eukaryota > Fungi > Basidiomycota > Agaricomycetes > Sebacinales > Serendipitaceae > Serendipita > Serendipita vermifera. Next base: position 379,027 of record KN824286.1, on the reverse strand, counting down.
GGCTAGTTATCCCTTCGACGAGGTGGGTACCGCTAGGGATATTCATTCCCTGACCGCTTTTATTCCGAGATCTTGGCTAAATCTTGATTGCAGTGGAAGGGAGGGCTTATCTTTGTCGCCAACGCTCAATCTCCACCTCCTTTTCCCAAAAACATCCTCCCAACCCGCCAAGGAAACTATTCACTGGCCACCGTATTCCCTCTGGCAGGTGCACGCCTAGAAGATAACTCGCGTAAGCTTTTCTTTGCTTTCTTGCTTCTCTCGCTCAATTTGTCATTATAGTCAATTGGCGATTCCGTCTCAGCTTTGAGAACCCCTGCTTCAGTGACTCGGACAACATTACCGAGATTATTCAGAAAGCCTATGCTCCTGGCACCAACATCGACCCAATTCTTGCCGACGACCTACAGCTCGCCACGATCAACATCGCGTGCCACCTTGTATGCTTCATCCGTTTCTGGCATGCGATGATTGCTCAATTTTCTTTAAGGATATCACTATTGTCGCTACACGCCCACCGCTTGTTCAATTTGCCGCAGTTATGGCCGTCATTGTAAACTGGTACGCAGGAGCTTCCCTCGGCAAAAGGCGCCTTACTGATAACTCTATAGGACATCGACGTTGTTCATCTTCATTCTCACGTGCGAGGTCATCATCATGCGCCGTGGTTTCATGCTCTCCGGCACCGATCTGTTCGGCATTACCTTCACCGCGCTCTTCGCCTTGCCATCCGTCCGTATGCTCCTGCCCGGCGCACCGGAATTCGGTATCCTGCTCGATTTGGTAGGTATCGTGCCTAACGTAATAATCGTGTCCATATGCACTTCCGCGATAGCCGTCACCAAGCTCAACCGCCGCCAGCACGCCGAGGATAAGGAGGACTAGCGGCGATGCCTCCTTGACGGGTGGAATGGCCCACTCACTCCCTTTTCCCTACTTCAAACCTCACGAATCGTTACTTTCTTTCACTCTCTTATGCTATAATCTGGTAATATCCACGGCGCTTGACCGCTTGCACTGTACAGCTGGTACAACTACTTACGCCATAGTTAATGGGGTATATAATACACCGGGAGAAGACGACCATGTCGATTCTTTCTTTTGTTTGCAGCCTTGGCTTACCCTATATGAGAATAGAGTGTGCGGCAAAATGAGGAGAAGATGGAGCCAAGTGGCAGTAGGCGGTTTGCGAATAGGATAGTCAGTCAAGAGGGGGTCTCCGAACACCTTTGTTCACTCTTCGGGCACTTTCGCGAGGTCTTCGGGCACTTTCATGCACTCTTCGAGCGGTTGTTCGATTCAAAAAGTGCACGAAGGCTGCATAAAGAGTGAATAAAGTGTCGTAAAATCAGTTTGGTGGGGGATTTTGTCTAGAAAGAGCCGCCATACCACCGCGCGGACGCCCGCATAGCTAGAGCAAGGCCACTTCACCTCTGAACTGAGCCCTCTCATTACTCAAGCATAAATAAAGATGGGGTCAATGAATCAGAGATAGCGTATATTGTGTTGTCGTGTGCCTGGTAAAGGGAATTGACTGACGAAGCACCGAAGAGATAGGTGGGCGTTCGCTTCGTCAACCAGCCTGTAGGTGGCCACCTCACGGAGCCCTTTTCCTTCACCTTCAATTTTGTTGCTAATATCCAAAATGTGATGATTGTCTCTGTGAGCATCAGCATTATAGATACATATATACTATCGCCATGAAGAAACTCATATCGCCGCAGGCGCCAGGGAACCAGAACTTCAACTTGAAAAGCTCATGATTTACTATTATCTTATGCTATCTCTCCACATCCGATAATACACAACGCCCGGCCATTTGCTCTGGGTAATACCCCTACTTGTACCAATGGTTAGATAAGTACACAACAAACTGGAAGAAGATCACCACCTCAACGCTTTTCTTCCGCGCTAGTTCTGACTGGTAATATATAAGAACATAATATAGATTAGGACGAGTGAGTACTGGGTGCGTACATAGAAGTGGCTAAAATGACAGGCGAATGTGATAGTCAAAAGAAGGAGAGAAAATATTAATGACAAGGATGAATTAATGGCATGGGCATGCAAAGTAGAATCTTGCGTCTTCATAGGAGGGGCGGCAAATGCCGGCCCTCGCTTAATTAAGTCTGTGAAGCGGCTTGAGTCCACTGCTGTATCAGGGTGACGAGGGTCTCATAAGATTGACGTGCAGCCCACTCCTTTGCAATATCTTGGCTGGTGCCGTTGTCCATTCCGAGGTAGTTGGCGTTGGTATTATCGGGATTCAAAAGATGATAAGTGGCCCACCAGGCCCTCTGCTCTTCAACATACTCTAAATCAGACCTAAACCTCAGGTTACAGCTGGTTGCTAGTGCATTAAGTAGCTGCCTCCAGTAGTCCGGTGGATGGTTTGGAGGCGCAATGTGCGGTGCCGTTGGTTGGTTAGCTGACATCTGGATTTAGGAACTTTGTGATTAACGAAGGAATTTCATATTGTGTCTTTATAACGAACACTGGGAGTCGTACATGTCGACCTGTGGATGGTGTGCTCGCCAACGCCAGACCGTCGCAGCGGAGCACCTTTGGCTGGTTTTACAAGGTTCTGAAATGCTATGAATGACGGTGAGCCATTATTTTGATCCACCAACTGACGTGAACGGACCTTGAATGAGTGGCAAGGACAAGCACGCAAGTTTTTGCTATGTACTGTCCAAGGCATTGGTTCAAGAGATAGAGTTAACACAGCATACAAGCGGATCTTCAACGCACAGGAAAGATGGCGTCGTACGAAAAGGTGGCCTTGTAGGGTGGATTGACCGACTCGTGTCAGGCGACGTAATAGACGGAGAGCCTTTCGGAGCTATACTATCAGATAACATTGCGAATTTCTCTATTGGTTTCGAATTTGAGAAAGGTGAATGCGGGAGTCATCCGCTCTGCCAAAGAAGGACGAGATGGATAGAGGTAGGCTGCGGTGGGTCATAGGGAGGTTGTTGTTGAAATATCCTGTCATTATTTGAATAGATCTGATAATTTTGTATTGGTGAGCGTGTTTGTTGTGTCCGTCGGCATCTTCCCCACACTGATGCTCCGGATTGCGCATTACACGGGTGACTATCTCGGTCGCTATTATCACCGACCTCAAGGTGACATGCGTTTCATTTACATTTTGATGTACTTTTGGCGCCATATGACTCGGAGAGCAGCTCAAACGTAATTGCGGGAAGAGATACCATAAGCGGACATCCGTACAGCTTTCACTCGAGTTGAGATAAAGTACCATCTTTCTTTGAATTTACAGCTTCTAGCTATTTTTTGACGAGCTGGTGCTATTAATTCGAATATTTTGAACGTTTATCTTCAGTGGCTGAAGTCTGCAAATCGACGAAACGCATTTTAGCGAGATAAGAAAGTGTTTGTTAGACTCACACTGGTCTTTACCTAGACGAGAAACACATGAGAACAGTGGCCAATGGTAAATCCACGAGTAGCCAGCTCGTCGAAGATCAAAGAGGCGCCGGCCGATACTTTTCGTGACTTGCCTTTCTCCACTCCATCGTGCAACACAATATTATGCGCAATGCCGTCCAAAAATAATCTTAAACTCGTTAGTTTGGGTGAGTAAATCTGTTCGGATTTCCACAAAATTGCTAAACACTTCCACCCGCAGACGGTGGTGGCGTTCGAGGTTTCTCGCACCTCGAAATGCGATGCATCGCCTAAACTGGGATGCAAAATCAGGTGTATCTGACACACGTGGGCTACCCTGCGAACATTTCTATCTGATTGGTGGTAGTGGAACCGGAGGGTACGCTTGATTTTGTCTGTATCTGTGTTTCAATGGCTGAAATGAACTAGTCTGATTGCAATATTCCTAACTAAATTGTGCATGTCGGTCGAATAAGCCTCATACGAGTTTTGTACGATTACCGAAGAAGTGTACAAACAAGATGACCTCATTCCATCCGAAAGAATTGATAGACTACGACGCTGCATGGAAGATCTTCTGACGAAGCGAGGGTTCCCCATTCATATGAAGCTCATGGACGAAACACAAACAGACGAATGCGCTGGGTGAGTGATTGTGTTGAAAGCTCCAGGCAATGTCCATTGATCCTTGGGTAAATTTGTTGTCATGAGCCTCTTGAGACCAGAGTTTGCCTCAGGAAATACCCTAATAGTCAAACATCATCGACCATCACTGTTATCGAGGCAGTGCTCGCCTCGTGTGCAACCCAGCCTGGATTCGCCCCAGTGGGTTTCGGTGAACGTTATCGAAAGAGGGAGTACGTTGGAGCAGGGTTTGTGGCGAACAATCCTGTGCGCGAGGTGGTTAGAGAGGTCATCGTGTCCATATGCACGTCGGCGATAGCGGTGACGAAGCTCAACCGGCGCAGGCACCCCGAGGATAAGGAGGACTAGCGGGGGTGCCTTCTTGACGGGTGGAATGGCCCACTCACTCCCTTCTCCCTACTTCAAACCTCACGATTCGTTACTTCCTTTCACTCTCTTATGCTACAATCTGGTAATATCCACAGCGCTTGACCGCTTGCACTGTACAGCTGGTACAACTACTTACGCCATAGTCAATGGGATACATAATACACCGAGAGAAGACGACTATGTCGATTCTTTCTTTTGTTTGCAGCCTTGGCTTATCATATGTGAGAATACAGTGTGCGTCAAAATGAGGAGAGCCAAGTGGCAGCAGGTGGTTTACAAATAGGATAGTCAGCCAAGGGGATTCTTCGAACACCTTTGTTCACTCTTCGGGCACTTTCGTGAGGTCTTCGGGCACCTTCATGCACTCTTCGAGCGGTTGTTCGACTCAAAAAGTGCACGAAGGCTGCATGAAGAGTGCATAAAGTGTCGTCGAATCAGTTTGGTGGGGGCTTCTGTCCAGAAAGAGCCGCCATACCACCGCGCGGCCGCCCCATAACAAGGCCACTTCACCTCTGAGCTGAGCCTTCTCTCATTACTCAAGCATAAATAAAGATGGGATCAATAAATCGGAGATAACGTATATTGTGTTGTCGTGTGCCTAGCAAAGGGAATTGACCGACGAAGCACCGAAGCGATAGGTGGGCGCGGGCGTTCGCTTCGCCAACCAGCCAGTAGGTGGCCACCTCACGGAGCCCTTCTCCTTCTCCTTCAATTTGCCCCTAATATCCAGAATGTCATTATCGTCTCTGTGAGCACCAGCATGTATAATATTGCCCTGACGAAACTTATATCGCCGTAGGCGCCAGGGAACCGGAACTTTAACTTGTAAAGCTCATGATTCATTATTATCCTATGCTATCTCTGCACATCCGATAATACACGACGCCTGGCCATTTGCTCTGGGTAATACCCCTACCTGCACCAATAGTTAGATGAGTACTCACCAAACTGGAAGAAAAATACCACCTCAACGCTTTTTTTCCGTGCTAGTTCTAACCGGCAATATATAATAACATAATGTAGATTAGGATGAGTGAGTACTGGGTGTGTACATAGAAGTGGCTAAAGTGACAGGCAAATTTGATGGTCAAAGGAAGGAGAGAAAGACTAATGACAAGAATTAATTAATGGCATGGGCATGCAAAGTAGAATCTTGCGCCTTCATAGAAGGAGGGGCGGCAAGGCCGGTCCTTGCTCAAGTCTCTGAAGCGGATTGAGTCCATTGTTGAATCAAGGTGACTAGGATTGCATAAGATCGATACGCGGCCCATTCTTTTGCGATGTTCTTGCTGGTACCTATATCCGTTCCCAGGCGGTCGGCGTAAGTGTTATTCGGATTCAAGAGGTAGTAAGTGGCCCACCAGCCCCTCTGGGCTTCATCATACTGTAAATAAGCATCAAAACTCAGACCATAGCTGGATGTTAATGTGCTAAGGAGCTGTCTCCAGTGGTCGGCTGGATCGTTTGGTGGGGCAGTCTGCGTTATCCTTGGTTGTTCGGCCGACATCGTGATTTAGTGACTTTATGATTGAAGGAGAAAAACACATACGACGTTCTTATATCAGAATTAGGAGTAGTACATGTCTACCTGTTGATGGTGTGTTCGCCAACGCCAGCCCGTTGCAGCGGAGCTCTTTTAGCTAATTTTGCAGGAAGATTAGATCTTATGAATGAGAGTGGGTCAATAATTGAATTCTCCGACTGACACGAACATACCCTGAATGAGTTGCAAGAACAAGCACGCAAGTTTTTGCTAGCGCTGACCAAAGCATTGGTTGCGGGGAAAGGGCAAACGATTCATACGGAAGGATCTTCGATTCATAAGAACAATGGAGCTGTACGAAAGATGACCATGCAGGATGGATTGACGAACTCCGGTCAACGACGCGGTAGACGGAGAGCCTTTCGGAGCCATGAGCACAGATAAGATTGCGTTTGTTTATATTAAATTTGAGTTTGAAGAGAGACGAAGGCGGGAGTCATCCGCTCTGCCAAGGAAGGACGAGATGGATAGAGGTAGGTTGCGGTGAGCAATAGGGAGGCTGTGGTTGAAATAGTCTGGCATCGACTGAATAGATCTGATAAGTCTGTATTGTGAGTACACTTGTTGTGTCTTTCGGCATCCTCCCAAACTGTATTCTCTGAATGGCGCCTCACAGGGTAAAGTACTTTGGGCGCTATTGCCGCCATCCTCAAAATGACATGCCGTGCTATTTACGGCCCGCTGTTTGTTCGCCACAGTATGACTCGAAGAACAGCTCAAACGCAATGCGGGAAGAGATATCGTAGAGGGATATTCATCAGACAATGGGTTGGCGTATTATAGGCACTTGTGGATCGCCCGGAACATGATTATAATGTCCAACTAGATTCCGTCATTATTCATCTTTATGGTAGAGGAAAGGGAGAGGACTGAAGTGAAATGCCACTTTGCACCAACAGAGTCCTATGTACAAGTTTCATGCAAATCCATATATTCCTGAACTCGGTTTGATATGGTACCCTTCTGCCGTCACCTTTATCTTCCTGCGTTTACACAGGGAGTCAAAGATTTCCTTCAACTTCTTGTCTTCCTCTGTTAGGGAATCTGAGCCATACAACGGTAAAACATGAATGGTTTCTAAACCTGGAAAGATTTCTGGATCAGTGTCCAACGCTCGGACAAAATGCCCACTGAGAATGTTCGATAACATGACGCTCTTTGTGGGAATGATTCCCAGTGCTCGTATCTCCCACCCTTCCATATGCTCAATATGAACAGACTCTAAGTGTGACCGGGTCTGACATAACGCATCCGGTTGAGAGCTCCATCCTTGTGGCCGTTGAAACGGCTGAATGTCGTCTTCGTCACCACACGTAGATATTACTAGATATTTGAGAGCTCGAAAGTGACGAACTATCTCAGGTATATGCGGTGCATATCCTGCGAGACAGTCAATGATGTGGAAATGGGTAAGATTGGGCTTGGGGTGCCATTTGTTGCATTGGTCTGGATCCCAGATCCTACCAAGGTAGGACCTGATTCCACGTCTGAGTGTCAAACGTTGAAGAGCGGGGAAGCACATCCTGACTGCATCATATGCATTCGGAGTCAGTGTTTCGGCGACGATATCGAGGTTTCGAATGGCTTGTGTTAGATGCGGTTCACGATGGAGCTTTTCCAGTATCTCCTGTAAAGCTGGTTAGATACATATCCCAATATCTCAGCATCAGAAATGTTGGTAAATGATACGTACACTCGGAGCAGTGGGGTATATATGATTCCAGAGCCAAGATCCAACGTCTTGGTGCAGCACGAGAATCGAATAGATACCAAACGAGTGTATTTTCCCTTCGTTTAGGAGACTAAATATCTCGTCTTGCATTAAGGCAATGGATGTTGCAGAGTCGCGGTAATATAGCGCTATTGAGCTGAGATTCGGGCATTGCCCAAGAAGTTGAGCCACACGTTTGTGATACTGTGGTTCTAACTCGGATTCCTCTTCGGAAAACGGATCCAGTAGAATGCGCATAGACTGTATATGCTGGGCGAAAGTCGTCGGCATCTCCCATAACATGTCGGGGTCTTGTTCTAGAAGGTTCAACTCCTGAAGAAGAAAGGGGGTGCATAGTGCATCCATCTCCTTACAAACTCTAAGATTGATTATGAGAATTTTTCGCTTTTAATACGAGTATCATTGCTGCTTACAGGCGGAGATCCCATAAAGCCGAGCGTACGCGGGGCTTTACCTGCCTTTCTTGATTTGCTGTAGCCCAAGGCTCTAATTGTATGCGGTCCCCAGGATATTCAGGTGGAAGATAGCACACGCTTGTTAGTTTGGTCCATGCTGCGTTGACTCCGGTAACCGGTGCGTCTGGATAAGATGGTTTGAGGATATCAATAATATCCAACCATAACTCGACGGGAAGTATGGAGAGACTTGTCATCCTTGGGGTTGTGGTCAGCGGCAAGGCGCTTTAGTTAGGCGCCAAGCTTGGCAAGTCAATCGTGCCGTAAGTGACCGATGCACGAGCTCATACAAATCTATAACATGAAATCGAGTATTTGCTACTATATACAATGCTTCCCAATGCCAAAGAGTCATCCCAGGCGGTTCGAATTTACATACACTATGAGGTTGTACAATTCAGTGCGTATTTCTTAAACTGCAAGTTGCATGAGCCTGAGGCGTGTCCCTCCTGTCGCCCGACCCGTTCCCCCCAGCGTCTGCTCTTGCTTGGCCTCGTCGCTTTAAAAAACCAACAAATATACCTAAATAAGCAAACGTGCTGTCTATAAACGCTATTGGATCAGAAACCATGAATCGTAGTAAGTAGCCCCCTCTAGGTCTTCGTCGACCGCTCAGGCATTCCACTGCCAAATATAGCGACGTCAGTTTTGGAGTATACTAACATATTTACATATAAATGCTCATCAGACGACACTGTGATCCTCCCAGACGAGCACGAAGACGTTACGATCACCCTTGAAGATATCCAACCGCCTGCTCCGAGACCCTAAAGCAACGGAGCAAGTTTCACAATACCTCGATGACAGCCGTTGGACAATGCGTTTTACGCAAACCCAAACGATCCACCACCATCCTTTATAACAAATCCTTCGAAATCAATCTTCACTCCACGATCCTTCGCCCACGCTTGCAGGCTACGTAATATTGCATTGTCTTCCTCGTATGTTGGGTGGTCAACCCGACCGTTGGCTTCAATACTGAGGTAATATGCAGTCGGAACCAAACTCAATGTTTCGAGATGTGGGAATATGTCGCTGTCGGCTTGTACAGCACCGATGAAGTCTCCTCTCTGGATGTTGGATAATATCAACTTCCTTGTTGGTATTATTCCCAGTGCGAGGATTTCCCAAAATGCCATATGCTCGACATGAGCCACGTCAAGTCTACGGCTATCATAGAGAGCGTCTGGCTTCATACGCCAACCCGTTGGGCGCGGTGGAGGATATTCGTCCTCCCAGCTTCCGCAAGTGGATACGAGGAGATACTTGAGCGCCTTGAAATGACGCACTAATTCAGGGATATGTGGCGCGTAGGCGGCAAGGCAATCGATAATATGTAACCGCGTGAGGTTTTGCTTTGGGTGCCATTTGCTTTGTTCGTTAGGATCCCAAATTCTACCAAGATGAGACCGAAGACTTCGACGGATAGTGAAGGATTCCAGGGAGGGAAAGTGGGCCCGAAGAGTGTCGTAAGCCGTTGGGTGGATCGTAGTGGTGGCTATATCCAGTGCCTTGAGAGATTTGGTTGCTTTCGGATTTCGAATTAATGCATCAAAAAGTTCCCAAGAAGATCGTTCCTGGATACTGTTCCATGCCCAATCGCCAATATCACGGTGCAGGACGAGGAGAGAGTAAACTCCAAGTAGTTGGATTCTCCCTAGATGCATATTATGGACAATACTATCCACAATTCCTTCCATAGATGTTCCCGCTGACCGAAAGTAGAGTCCTATAGACGAGAGGTTCCGACTGGCTTTTATTAATTCCACGACCTCCGCTTGGTATTTCTCCGTTTGATCGAAGACTTCTTCTTTAGCGTCTATCTGCGCTCGTGATAACACAAACGGGTCGACCAGCACACGGAGCTCGCGAATGTGGTCGGCATATCGGATGGGGACGCTGAGGAACGACTCTGGATCCCTTTCGATGAGATTAATGGAATGAAACAACATCGGTGCACAGATGTTATTCATTGCTTTGCAGGTCCTACGAAGTTCGTCAGTCCAGTGTTTTCATAGCTAGACCTTCGTGCGTACTGCCGAAGCTTCCACAACGCACAAGGTTCCTTGGGCCCCTTTTCTCTTGCTTTCATCGCCGTGGCCCATGGTTCTATCTCCTCTTCGTCCGTAACTATAGTCGGTGGCAATTTGACGACACTCGTCAACTTCGTCCAGCAACTATTGGATCCAATCGCTGGCACATCGTTCTCCTGCGGTTTGAGATACTCGAGGATATCCAAACAGAGTTCCACAGGAAATATGGTCAACATTACGATGTTGTGGGAGGAAGGAAGTGTTAGCGTCTCTGGGTTCATGTTTCCTGACATTCATATTGCATGCCGTATACGCTAGGCCCGGAACTTTGGGAGCCATGTGATTCTGTCCTAGTGATTACACAGCGAATATTCACATACTTCACGAAGGAGTGATGCACTCGTCAATAAGTATTTAATGTAATATGGTTAAGCAAGGTGACAATAACCGGAACAACTCCTATATCGTGTAGTAGGATAAGCTATCAAGAAACAACGTCGACATATTCTTCTACCATCTTCAAAAACTCCGTCTTGTATCTGGCAGGTTCGGTCGTGATGGTCTGATCAGGGAGCACCTTTCCTGCGGTCCTCATCACCGTAGGAACGAGTTTCTTGACATTCCACATAAAGTCGACAATCGTCATGCGATAGACCCATTCTCTGTCGGCAGAAAGTACCCCTTTGATAAAGTCGTCGCCGGTAAGTGGGTGCTGATGCTCCTTCGAAGATGATAGGGAATGCATCTTCTGCACAGCATTAACAATGCGCGATACGGGCTTGGCTAATACGGTAGTATGCTCAAAGCCAAGGGGAACTTGAGGTGATGCTGACGCAGGGAAACGGCCCAATAATAGAGAGTAGTCCACAATTTCGAGACCTTCGAGAAATGAGGTGTCTTTTTCTATAACCCGAAGCAAACTGTCATATTGCGACTTGCTCAGCTTGATGCGTACGTCGGCGTCCAGTGTATCCGCTAAGCCTGACTTTGTTGCTTCAGATTTGATAGCGTCCGGAACAAGGTCTCGCGTGGGCTGGTAATTCAAAATGTCAGTATATGCATCCAACACAAGCTTCAGACCTAACCTCGAAAAAACCACTGGGTTTGAGATCCCATTTCTGCGCTCCATCGATGGCCTTTATGTCACCGAGTATGTCTACCATAACCATGTAATGCCTTGGGCTGACATTTAAGAGTGTACCGACAGATGCATCCGCCGACCAAATAACGTCGGTGATTCTGGTCAGTATACTATCTGCACCTGGGTGTTCTTCCATAAAGGAGATATACGCTGGAAGGAGAGTTTCGTGCATGAACTCGAATTCGAAAGCGCGATTAATCGATTTTATGAAAAGGCCGGCATTATGCGAGGCATTGCTCTTGCTTGTGTGGAAGAAGGCCGAGCCAGAGAGACCGAGGTTCGAGAGGGGTTCGAGGGGAAGTGAGACTGTTTGCGCATATGTACTAGGTGATATCGAGAAATGCTGCTCCCTCATTGTTGCAAATGCATGGGGTGCGACTCTCTCGAGATGGACCTCGTCTGAAGGCAGAGGCGCTTAGTGTGTATGAAGAATTCAACCCGAATATTACGTACAGACCAATGGAAGCTTAGTCCAGCGCAGTTGTGTTCTCAATGGCGTGAGCCAGTCCCATTCTTCTGGATCTTTGGATTTGCCCTTTTGGCGACTCTCGTCTTTTGAATCGCGTGCGAGTGCTCGAGAAATGCAAGAAGCCGTAATAGACACCCTGTGGTCTTTGGAATAGAGTGGTTTGATCAAGTTTCGAACACCTGCAATGCCTGATGGCTCATGTTCCTTGCCTCCCGTTGAAAGTGTAGGAGGTACAGCTTCAGGCGTTTCGTTCTGCTCTGCCATCGTGGAGAGAGGTGAAGGTGTAGATAAGGCTTAGATGCTCATTAATGCCTTGGCATTAGTCGTGTGCTCAGTCTTGACGTCACCACCCTCAAATCAAATCGGGTTGTTGTGGACAATTGTTTGAATTTGGAAGCCACTGGGCAGGCACTGGGCACTGCTTTCCACCTCGCGGGAAGATCCATTCTGGAAAGGTCCAAAACTAGTCGACCTTGCTGCCACCGTAACGCTCGTAAATACTGGTAATTAACGAGTCATACCCAGCAATAATATATCCACACTTTAGTTGCAATCGCGTCTAATCATTTCGAGAACAGAGGCCAAGTGGTTTATTTGGTTCCAAATGAACTACCATACTCACAACGTTCTTGACCATGACAGAGACTAGTTGCACTACTCCATCTCGATAAGGACCGCAGCCTCCGCCTCATCCCCTTCTATTCTTGTCCTTTCCTGAGCGACAATCCTGTCCGGATCCAACCACTGCTTCAGGTATTCACATCCTGCCGCATTGACAGGACCACCCTCTTCACAAAAATCTGACTGGGGACAGCGCACACAAGGTGCTTCCGCCCAGGGTAGATGCCGGTTCCCGCCACCGAGCCATGCCGATGTCGAGCCAGAGAACATGGAGGATCCTCGAGCAGTTTCAGACGAGGTGGAATCCATGACGGGTCTGACGGCGCGATAGACGTACGCGTCTGTTGCGTCGAGCTCTGCGTAGCCGTATCGTTCGTCTCCGGAAGACTCGGCTTCGGTATCGGTTTCATTGCTTCTTGTCGATTTCTTCTTTTTTGTTCTCTTGCCGTCCTCTTCGCTGTCACTGTCATGGCTCGTGAGTTTGCTACTTCTGGACTTGGCTTTACGGCCTTCCTCGTCGTCGGACGTATCGACCTTTCCTTTGGATTTCTTCTTGCCTTTGGGTCTCTCATCTTCTTCTGCGCTGTCGTCCATATTGGTCTTTCTCTTTTTCTTCCGATCACCATCGCTCTCGTCCGCTTCACTGTCGTCTCCTTTCCGTTTTCGTTTGGAACCCGTGTTCTTTCTTCTCTTCCCATCGTCGTTTTCGTCGTCGTCGGACATTTGTAGTAGCCCATTCGACAATATCTTTTCGATACGCCCGTCAAATTCGAGCACTCGAAGGAGCATATCGACATCTTCCTTTTTGAGCTTCACTTCACTGATGCCGCTCTTCTTTATCCATCCTGATATTCGGCTTAGATTTGGAAATCGACTCGATTCGGACCGTGGATAGAGTGGGCGTGAACAGTTTTTATTCGGTGGAGGCAACGACTGCCTTTAGTTAGACAAAGAAGAATTTCTTCGAAGGATGAACGCACCTGTTTGGCGATGTAGTTATAGATATGGTCCAATAACACCCCGACAAAAGCCGAATCAAATTCATGGTCTGTATACCATACACCTCCTGTCACCTCTACAGAAGGCGTAAGATGAAACAGCATATACATCTTCCGTGTTGGATACTGGAGGTATGTTAGTGATACTTCAACTTGTATGGTGGGCAAGGCATACCTTGACGGATTTGATAGGCTTGATGAGATCTTGTTGCTCCAACACCTTGATGCACTTCTGAACAACCTTTTGCGGTAAATCAGTGCGCCTCTCAATTGTCTTGCTCCATATTCCTGTTGATGAAGTCAGTCGGCATCCCCATGTGGCACAATAAAGCTAAACATACCTTCTCGTTGTGATTCTTCAATATACTCCAAAACCAATTGAGTATCTTTGTCCAGGGTAGATTTACTTGAGGTCGATTAGTGATATGACTCGAGCTTGATTGAATGAACCTACTTTTTAGCCTCCTTTACGTTGATTGCTCTGTAGAAGATCTTGTTTGATTTATCATCTTTGAGCAGTTTTAGCATGCCCTACATAGGGAAAGTGTCAATATACTATGAAAGTACGGTAAGAGGAAAGTCGGTTTACCGCTGCCAGGAGATAATTTATGGCTGTCTGCTTCTCATGTTTAGGGGCATTTATGGTATCGATATCATTTTGCATCGCTGTCTGTTCTTGTCCTATTAGTTGATTTATCCAATGGGTGGCTCGTGATGTATATACCTGGTTTTTACAGCCCATGACGAGTCGATGCATTGAGATTTCCAAAGCATTCAATGATCTTGAAGACGAGCTCATGATTGTCTTCGGGGAGCTCTCAGCCCAATTCGACAATGAAAGTGGATGCCGGGTCCAAGCGCCCTTGAACCAAACTTGGAATCTACGTCAGTTCTGGCCGTGACGACAGTTTACATCTCGGCCTCAACATGGAAAATGGGAAATTAGATTCGAGCTCGGATGTTTATCCAACGATGAACGACGGCTTGCAACAAGCTGCCGAATATATGCGAACACTCCAACAACGGTCGGTCACACTTTACCATATCGGAGCGGGCTTTAAATCATTAAAACCGACGTTTATAGATTCCAATCTTCGGTATGGACTCCTGGGAAGCAGCGTTCGCGCGTATTTGCCGACGCCCACCCCATAACTGCTGTGAGTGTGCAAGAATTCTGGTGTTCTTTTGATGGTTCTAATGGGACGAACGCCCCAACTATAGATATTTCTTGGAATATTTGGCGCTCTTGCTTTAGTCCCGGTGGCGTCGTACCTGATATTCATGGCATTTGTACTGGTGTCTTGTGTTTCGGTAGCTCTTGCCCTTGCCATTGGGTTTACGCTTTTTGTCGGGTTCTGGGCAGGTATGTCACCATTTTTTACCTCCTGTTTTGCTCTTTCTAATATATCCCAGGCGTCTTCTTATTCTTCACCCTGCTCCTTGTCCTCTGCTTCACCTGCCTCGCCACCGCAGCTGCGCTCGGATTCTATCTCTTCTACCGTCTCATCTTCCATGTGCAATCTGAAGATGGCCAGGGCGTGCGTGGTTGGGCCTACGAAACCAAGAACCGTCTTGTCCCTTCTGGTGTCCAACAATATGCCGACAACGCTCAAAAGAAGGCAGCAGACTACTACGCTACCGCAAAGGAGCAAAGTTTGAAACTGGATCAAATGTGAAGGGGTAGACCCTCTTGTCATCTTTGCGCTCCGGAATCGCAACCCATATCCCTTCTGGTACCCGAGGCTCTACTGATTATGTCGACTGTAGCAGATTCATGTGTATAAATGCTCTATTTATCCCCTTTCCATTCGGTTCTGCTAACCTTTCAATCTCCATCGCCGGGCATCCCAGGCACTTACGCGAATGTCCGGAAGGGAGATTACCAAAACCGTCATCGTCGGCTCCGGTCTCGTCGATCATAAAATAAAGAAACACATCGTGATCAGACTGCTCACTGGTATGGTGATACCATACTCTTACTGACGAAAAATAATCCATTTTGTGGGCCACATCTTGATAAAAGCCTGTACGGGGCGAGACCTGGATCACGCGTCGGGGCGGACTCTTTCGGACGGGCAGTCCCACAGCTCATCAGCAACTCGCGTCCAAATGCACAACGGCCATGAGACTGAACACCCACAATGCTGTCAGTCCTCGTGATGCAGACCCTGACGACCCTTAACAATCCCCCCTACACAATAGGGCTCCTCACCTCCCTCAGATGTTGACAGCGACACTGATTACTACATGATAGCTGTGGGTCGTGGGAACGCTCAGTGATCATGGCCTTTTTAGCCCAGCGCGCGGCCGGATTGAGACACCCAATTAGCCCACCAATACAATGCAGGGCCACGTTTTAATCAAACCCCAGCGTCCACACACCCGAGTAAACAAGCTTGGCTTCTGCTCAAATGATTCCTTTCAGCCCAGCCAGACCAACAGGACGCGCGTTATTAAGGATGGTTCAGAAAGAAATCAACGAAAGGCTACGGAATTAAGTGGTTTACGGCCATTGACGGCCTCATTATTGCGGCTCTGAGAAATTTGTCGGTGAGTGCTGGAATAACCTTTTATTGTCACATTTACATTTAAACCGGGTGGATAGCGGATATTTATGCCTTATAATCACAGGAAACAACTGACGGCATTACCATTCAAGATCAAATCAACCGCAGACCTTCCTTAACGTCTCGGACGACGCGGCGGTGCCATTAGCACCATCGATCATCGATGAATTCAAAACGTCTATTCAACTGAATTCGTGAGAACTGATGGAGGAGCCTGGAATAAGCGAGGCGAAGTCAGCCATGGCTACGTCGAGCGCCGGAGAAGTCCGAAAGACACCCTCAAGCCATCACAATCTCAACGCTCTGGATGAGATATGATACAGTCTGTGGCCCACATAAAGGCCCCAGGTAGCGTTACCCGTATTCCCAAACTGCCCAGCCATCCCCTTTCTCCAAAAGCTACCGTACACACGATCTTCACAAAATGAGCTCTCCCCAGAACAAGAAAGACCTTGCCTTTATCTCGGAGTTCTTGGAAGAGGCGGAGCAGAGCATTGCACAGTATGGCAGAAGTTTCTCGATGGCTGAATGGCCAACGGTCGACCTTTCGTCTCCATTGCTATCGCCTTTGAGGAGCATACAAGGAAGTCGCCAAAGCCAAAGCTCAAACGACGATTTGGATAGCTCGCTGGTGATGCGGACACCATCGAGCACGCCGCTATGGAAGGCGGAACTGGAATCGCCAATCCGGTTCATCGGGCGCTCACCCTTCATGCCCGCCACCCCAGGTCCAACTCGTTCGTGTAGTGCGTTGTTTTGTTCTTCCGTCGTCTCGTGAGTAGACCGTTTGCTAAGTATTCTGGAGGATCATCTGGCTGACGAACATTGTAGGGACTCCGAGACGTTTTGTTCGGCGTGCAGAGATATGTATACCGGATCACCACCACGGAGAGAAGAGATCTGGCAATGGAGCTCACCGAGCGTCTCTATTTCCCCTGGTACAGTTCAGCCTTTGGCTTTGGTTCTGAACTAATATTTTCTCTATTAGCACGTTCATCTGAAGCTGGGACATCAAAAAGCCCAACCCGTCGCCATCGCAGTCCCAGCCCAGACCCAATTGCGGACTTGGTACTCATCTCCCCTCCTGGTGTGAGAGTCGACATCAATGTCGTATCGCCCAGGCTTGGTGCAATGGAAGCACTGGCTAGCGAGGTCGGAGATGCCGACGAAGAAACCATCAATAGCTCTAGTACCGATGCCGGAGAGCAGAGCACGTTTGAGGAGTCACCGCTGGCGACCTCGATTCCTCTGCCGGAAAGTGACAGCGAGGCAGAAGCGGAGGAGGGAGAGGGCGAACAGCCCCAAGCGTCGACGAGCAATGAGGGGTTCTCGTCCTTCACTCACCCAGGTAAGTACCTTTTCTCGTATCCAGACCCCAACTGATATGGATTGCATCCGTAGACGCTCCCGCCTGGCAATGGAAGCGAGAATCTGCGGTCAAACGCATGATCGACCGCCCGGGCTTCGGCGATAAAGCCGATTCCACGACCGAGCTCGAAGATCTCTTTCCACCTGAGCAGCGCCATGTGCAGTTGGCGGATGGCAAGTACCGGTGCTGGGCGACGGCGGGCCTGGACAAAGCCACGGATCGCTGGTCCGTATACCGCTGCAAACACACGGCGTATAAACACCTTAATGACTATCGTCGTCACTTGACATCCAAACATCTTGGGGACGAGAGGGCGGAAGTAAGGCACCCAAAGAACCAAGGTATGTCACCACGACCCGATGCCTGTCATGAGGCTAATGTGACCTGTAGCAGTAGGAACCTCTCATAAGCCGAAGAAACGAAAAACTCGGAAAGATGACGACGATGAGTGGGAAGGAGGACGCCGGGGCAAGCGAGTACGCCATGAATGACCCACTAGGCCGTGACAAAATCGATCAATAGATTATATCTATATTTATTCTTTGTGTATCCTTTATAATATAGCGTAACAAGATGGTTTTGATCTGGAGCGCGTGCCACATTTCAAAGCTGAGCTGGGGCTTTGATACCTAACGATTCCTGAAAGAAGTGCCAATGATTAGCGATCAGAGCACTGGTGAAGTACGTCCTTTGACCCCAGTGGCGCACGGCGAGATGACAATGGATGTGGTAGAAACAAACCGCCTTTTCAAAGTTTGAACCCACCAGTGCGAGCGCTACAAAGCAATTAATACTGAATCGGAACAAGGAAGCATAGAAAACGTTTTATGGATAAACGCGGGTGATTTATTTGTGAAAAAGATCAATACCGCTGTAGACTTGATCTCAAGAGCATTACAAGTAAAGCGCCTACAGTTGAGTCCTTATCCTAATGCTTCCATAATGAAGCATTTGGGCAGATAGTCCGACAATTACTGAATCGTCCAAGTATCTGAGACGAATGCCAGTCTTTCGCGCAACCAGCCTTCATAGTCAACAGTCGCAGTGCCTTTTCAATCATCTAACTACCACCTATATCCTAATCTGGGTCATTTTTCTTCTTGAATATATAGATTTCACATCGTTTACCTTACCCTTATCCCTCTCTCCAACAATACCATAACCTAGGGTGAAGTATCGACAAGACCGCTAGACTTTACCATAACTCGCATCACTATCCTGTTATCTTTACAGGAAGGCGCATAGTATATTCTCTATCTGTGGGCATAGGGATGAACGAACAAAGAAAGGCTTCACCTTTTCCTATAACCACGACTAGGCCATCTTCCGGACAACCGGCGTTACCTGATACAAAAGTGGTAATAAATTCCCTTGTGTAGTTAAAGAGTCAGAAAACGAAAAAGCGACAACAGTAAAGCGGAGGGCGATGGCGATTGGAAGAAAAGTGAATGACTGACATAGACGATAGCGCAGAATAGGTTGAAAGTCCTGAAGGCAAGAAGGCATCTAAAGGAGCTTCCGATACGTTCAACAACGAGGAAGGCTGTAAAGCCAAGTCCAGAAGTGGCGAACTCATGGCCCATGACGGTGATAGCGAAGAGGAAATCAAGGAGACATGAAACCGAGTCCGAAGTCGAGTTTTCCGGAGACGAACCATATGGCTACGCAGATCTCGACGCAACATACGGATGCTATCTCGTCTAAGACCGGTCGAGGATCCTCCATGTTTTCTGGCTCGACATCGGTGTGGCTCAGTGATGAGAACGGCCATCTGGTCTAGGCGGAAGCAACTTGTGGGTGCGCTATTCCTAGTCCGACCTCAATGAAGAGGACTGCCCTGTCGATCAACGCCGCAGGAAGCGAATGCCTGAAGCAACGACTGGATCCAAACCGGGCGTACTCGTCGAAGATGGTTAAGAAAGAACTCAACGGACAGTTTCGCAATCGAGCGGTTTGCAGCCAGTGACGGCCTCGTTATTGCGTGTCTAAGGAATTTGTCGGCTCGTGCTGGAATAATCTTTTATTGTCACATTTACATTTAAACCGGGTGGATAGCGGATATTTATGCCTTATAATCACAGGACACAACTGACGGCATTACCCTTCAAGGTCAAATCAACCACAGAACCTCCTCAACGTCTCGGAGGACGCGGCGGTGCCATTAGCACCATCGATCATCGATGAATTCAAAATGCCTATTCGATTGAATTCGTGAGAACTGATGGAGGAGCCTGGAATAAGCGAAGACAAGTCAGCCAGGGTTACGATGAGCGCCGGAGAAGTCCGAGAGAGACCCTCAAGCCATCTCAACGCTCTAGATGAGATGTAATACAGTCTATGGCCAACATAAAAGGCCCCAGGTAGCGTTACCTGTGATCCCAAAACTCCCCAGCCATCCCCTTTCTCTGATCTACTTTCCGCGCGCCCTCTACAAAATGACTTCTCCACAACACAAAGAAACTCTTGACTTGATCTCGGAGCTCTTGGTCGAAACAGAGTCCACTCCGCAACGTGTCAGAGGCTTGCCCACGGCTGAGTGGTCGTCGACGGACTTGTCGTTCCCTTTCCTATTCCCCTCGATGAGCACGCCAGGGAGCAGTCGGCCACAAACTCTCAGCAACGTGCCGGATAGCCCACTGGGAACACGGGCGACAAAGGCGGAACTGGATTCGCCAATCCGGTTCATTGGGCGGTCACCATTCATGCCCGCCACCCCAGGTCACCCTCGGTCGTGTAGTGGCTTATTTTGTTATTTCTTCGTCTCGTGAGTAAACTATTTGTTGAGTATCCCGAAGGATCATGTCGCTGACGAATATTGTAGGGAGGCCGGGACGTTTTGTTCCACGTGCAAAGACATGTACGCTAGTACACCACCACGACGAGAAGAGCTCTGGCAATGGAGCTCACTGAGCGCCTTCACTTCCCCTGGTATGGTTTAGCCTTTGGCTTTGATCCTGCGCTAACACTTTCCGATTAGCAGGTCAACATCCAGCATTCGCCTCTGGAAGCGCGGATTGTCGTCCTCTCGATCTTGATTTGGACCCAATTGCCAACTTGGCGCGACTTGAGTCTGAACCTAGCGCTGGAGCCGACATAGGTGCCGCGTCTCCCAAGCTTGGTGCAGCGAGAACACCGGGTATCGGGGATGGAGGTGCCATTGAAGAAACCAATATCAGCTCTGCTACCGACGACGGCGAGCAGAGCACACTCGAGGAATCCCCGTGGGCAGCCTCGATCCCTCTACCAGAGAGTGACGACGAGGCAGAAGCGGAGGAGGGAGACGGCGAACAGCCTCAAGCGTCGACGAGCAACGAGGGTTTCTCGTCTTTCATCCATCCAGGTAAGTACATTTCCTCGTATCCAGACCCCAACTGATATGGATTGCATCCGTAGACGCTCCGGCCTGGCAATGGGAACGAGAATCTGCGGTCAAACGCATGATCGAGCGCCTGAGCTTCGGCGATAAGGCCGGCTCCACTCACAGACTCGAAGGGCTGTTTCCACCTCAGCAGCGCCATGTGCAGTTGGCGGATGGCAAATACCGGTGCCGGGCGACGGCAGGCCTGGACAAAGCCACGGATCGCTGGTCCATATACCGCTGCAAACACACGGCGTATAAACACCTCAACGATTATCGTCGTCATCTGACGAGCAAACATCTTGGGGACGAGAGGGCAGAAGTAAGGCACAAAAAGAACAATGGTATGTCGCCACGACTGATGCCTGTCATGAGGCTAATGTGACATGTAACAGTAGGAAGCTCCCATAAGCGGAAGACTCGCAAAGATGACGACGAAGATGAGTGGGGAGTACGCCGGGGGCAGAGCAAGCGAGTACGCCGTGAATGACCCGCTAGGCCGTAATGAAGTCGATCAATAGATTGTATCTATACTTTTTATTTGTATATTCTTTGCAATGTAGCGCAACAAGATGGCTTTGATCCGGAGCGCGTGCCATACTTTCAGAGCTGAGCTGGAGCTTTGGAATTCGACGATTCCTGAAAGACATGTGGATAATTAGCAATCAAAGCATCGGTGAAGTATATTCTCTGATCCCAGATGGGGCCAGTTGTGCAAGGCGAGGTGATTGTGATGTGGTAGAAATCAAGAGTGCGCATTGGCCGCCTCTAAAGCTTAACTGCCTACCATGGGTGAGGTAATCTGCGCGTTAACAGTATGGGCTCAAAATAACGCCTATATGCAAGTCCAAATAGTCCATCGTGAAGGAGTGCGAACAAGGTCTCGCAAGGACACTGAATAGAGCAGCCAGCACTGGAACCAGCCTCCCATTCATTCAGAGGCCATAACTAATCAACTGATCGATCTCATCTAATATGCATACCTACCCTACGGACTGCTTTCTGAACATCCTTGCCCAACGCCATCGACTCGTCAAGTTACCCAACCGTGTCACAATCAGTTGTATCCAAGGTAAACAGGCTAAAAATCCGAATCATTCATATTAATACATACTATGGAGTTCAAAGGTGATCACTGGTTCACCCATACTCTATGCAATAAGGCTAATAACGCTCTTTAGATATTCTTGTCGCTTCTTCCACTCCTCTTCATCCACATATGGCCGATGATGCGAGAATATTCGTTAGATTGATAGTAGATGGTAAAACTCGTGGAGAGACGCCCTCCATGTCCATTGACCCGATAAACGGAGTTTGGGAAACAGACACAAGTTTCCAAATGTGAGCAATGAACAAAATA
Source organism: Serendipita vermifera MAFF 305830 (assembly GCA_000827415.1). Taxonomy (NCBI): domain Eukaryota; kingdom Fungi; phylum Basidiomycota; class Agaricomycetes; order Sebacinales; family Serendipitaceae; genus Serendipita; species Serendipita vermifera. Next base: position 356,956 of record KN824286.1, on the reverse strand, counting down.
CTTGTACTAGATCCAGATGTTGATATCACCTCCAGCTCCCAAAACAGCGAAGTGATCTATCTTGAGATTCTCGCAAGCAAAGGCGACACTGTAAATCCGATTGCTTCCATTAAACTTGGTATTCCAGAGCTTCTTTCTCAAGTAATGACACAAACAGATGGTGGGAAATTCGTCTATACATCGAATCATAGTTTCGACCGAATGATACTTGAATAGCATACAACTGGTTTATTACTTGCAAATCCTGCTCTTCAATCGAAGTCATTATGAGTTGCTCAATTGTGGGGCCTAAACCCTCCGTGAGTCACTCACCAGCTCTTAGAGGCAAACAGGGAGGTAAGTATCATACACAGCTAGGCTAGGCACACTCTAACGTATAAGACCTAGGCCATACAATCCTTGATGTCAACAACGAAATTTTGTTGAAGGAAGAGCCGAAGGTGCCATCTCATGCAGCCTCCTATACCAGATTGCAGTGGATATCAGGTCCAGAAAGCCAAACAGTTCCTTTGGGTAGTCCAACCAGCCCTGTATTTCCTTGCCATGGGTCATTAGATGGCACTAATGACGAAATTCCGGGAAATTACGAGTACATCGAGAAAGTTTGCGGCTACCTCTTGTCTCGGTTCAAGCAAGTTGGTACTTTTACAGACCTTAATCGAGTAATCTCCCTCAGAAAGGTTGTACTCAAGCTTACGCCGAACGATCATCCGATCAAATGCACGGTATCTGAAAACCTGGGAGCCGTGCTGCAAATGCGTTTTGAGCGCACTGGTAACCTCATAGATCTTGAGAAAGCCATCTTTCAACTACAAAATGCGGCGAAGCTTACGCCGGACCGAACTGCTGACAAGCCAAATCGACTCTTTAGCCTGGCTGGTGCCTTTAGAGTGCGCTATCAGCGTCTCCAGAACCTCAACGATCTGAACCAGGCAATTTCCTCTCTAGAACAAGCCGTTGTTCTGTTACCCGATCATGACACCAACAAGCCGTCCCGATATAATTATCTCGGAAATCTCTTCCAATTGAGATTCAGACATTCGAGGCGCAATGCCGACATTCACCAAGCTATTTCATTCACACAAAAGGCTATTGATCTAACACCAAACAACAACCCCACCAAATCTTCCCGACTTATCAACCTTGCCAATGCGCTCAAGTCACGATTCGAGCTCCTTGGTACCGTTGATGATCTCGAAAACGCCATTTGCCTCCTTCAAACCTCGATAGGCTCAACCCCGGATGGACATCCAGACAAGCCATCTCGACTCGGTACTCTCGCTGAGATGCTTCGAATGCGTTTCCGGCGTTTTGGAAATATTGACGACCTCAACTTATCAATATCATCGATACAAACGGTGATAAATCTTATGCCAGATAGCCATAATGCGAAACCATCTCTGCTTAACAACCTTGGAAACTCCATTCACCAACGCTTTGCACTGCTAGGTGACGACAAAGATCTCGAAGAAGCCATCAGGATCAAACAAACCGCGGTGAATATTACACCAGAGAATCATCCCGATATAATGCCCCATATTGGAAATTAGCGAATTCATTGGAGTCACGCTTCAAACGCTTTGGTAGAGCCACCGATCTCGATCAATTCATATCACTAAAACAAACTGTCGTCGACCTAACACCCGAAACTCATCCAAGTAGGCCATCGTACCTTGGAAATCTCGGCGTTTCCCTTCGGTTACGATTCGAATGCCTTGGTAAACCAGATGACCTTGAAAAAGCCGTCTCATTCTTGGAGAGAGCGGTAAAGACCATCCCAAATGGTCACCTCAACCAATCAACTTGGATTGAGAACCTCGGCTGTATCCTTCAATTGCGCTTTGAACGCTTTGACAACATCGCCGACCTCGACAACGCCATCTACCATCTCCAAGCTGCGGTAGATCTCACTCCGAAAGGTCATCCCGACATACTATCACAACAAAATAATCTTGCTGGTGCTCTTATAGCGCGGTTTCACCGCCGCGGTAGTCTTGCAGATCTCGACCAAGCGATCGTAATCCTCGAAGAGGTGGTAGATTTGACGCCAAGTCACGATAACAACAGGTTATCTCGTCTGCGTAACCTCGGGATTAACCTTCACGTACGCTTCAAGCGGTTTGGTAGCCTCCAAGATCTTGAGCAGGCAATCCTGTATTTACAAGCTGTCGTGGATCTCACAAGAAATGACCATGCTAAAAAACTTAGCCTCGGTAATGCCCTTGTGTCACGATTTGAACGCCGCAACAATGTTGCCGATCTTAACCAGGCGATCTCCCTCATCAAAAGTGCGGTAGATGTTACGCCTGAGGCCCATTTCGATAAACCATCGAGACTTGGAACTCTTGGAAGTACCTTAAGGTTGCGGTTTGAGCATCTCGGTGACATTGCTGATCTCAACCAGGGTATTTCATCCCTCGAAACTGCAGTGAATCTTGCCCCACCGGACCATCCCGACGTACCACTCGAGCTGAACAACCTTGCGAACGCTCTTCAACTACGGTTTGAACGTTCTAATGACGCCGCAGATTTGAACCAAGCCATTCTACGCTTACAAACTGCAGTGGATCATACCCCAGACGGTCATCCCAACAAGCCTGTTCTGCTCCTTAACCTTGGACGGATTCTCCACATCCGCTTTAAACATTTCAGTAACTCTACTGACCTAAAGGATGCAATTTCTGCGTTTTCAACGGCAAGTAACTCACCAAACGGATCTCCTATTATAAGGTTTAAAACTGCACGCTGGTGGGCACATCTAGTAGGAGTCGATGACGAATCTTCTCTCGAGGGATTTAGATGCGCTATCAATCTTCTACCTCAGATCGCTTGGCGCGGCCTCACACCAGCCGACCAGTATGCGTTACTTATTCAAACGGGAGATATAATACGGGATGCCGTCTCTGCTGCCATTCAAGCCAATAAGTATGAAACTGCAGTAGAATGGACTGAGCAAGGGCGATCAATTGTTTGGCAAAACCTGCTGAGCTTACGTAGTCCTTTAGATGATCTGTATACCGTAGATTCAGAATTGACTGCGCGGTTCCAGCGTCTTTCGGAGGAGCTTGAGAGCTCTAGATCACGTTTCGGTAGAACAGACGAAACAGATACGACACCAATGGCGGAGGCTGCTCGCAGATCTTCGCGGTTAGCGACTCAGTGGGAAAGTGTTCTGGACGAGATAAGAAAGGTCCCAAATTTCGACTCGTTTTTACAGGCAAAGCGATTCAAATACCTTGTTCCTGCGGCATTTGAAGGCCCTGTCGTACTTCTAAATGTCCAAAAGTCACAGTGTGACGCACTCATCCTTCTTCCAGATGATTCAAAAGATCCAAAAGTTACAGTGGCTCGCGTCCCACTAACGAGGTTCTCGTATTAATATGACATGAGCCAGGAAATGGCTCAGAACCTTAACAAGCTACTACTGTCTTCTGGCGTTCGTTCCAGGGATGTCCGTCAATCTAATCGCGTCCTCGAACGTACTAGTAAGAGAGATAATTTAAAGGAAATTCTTTCCTCGCTTTGGATACATGTGGTCAAGCCAGTCATCAATGCTATAGGGTATCAAGTAGGTCCTAGCTTTCTCCAGGTATTGAATACTGACGGGTTTAATAAGGCACACCCAATTGAACTTCCTCGTGTCTGGTGGTGCCCCACTGGCCCTCTTGCATTCCTACCACTTCACGCCGCAGGGTTGTACGACGCTCAGGTAGTTGGCGAGAACATCTCTGACTATGTTGTCTCTTCCTATGCACCTACATTGTCTGCCATACTCAACCGCTCAAGATCGAAGATAAATGAGGATTTCCAAATCCTAACAGTTGCGCAGCCGAACACGCCGTATGCAAAACCACTTCCTGGTACAGAGAAAGAGGTTAAAAAGCTTGCAGACCTGGCCAGTGGTCTTCGTATTGAAAGCCTGGTGAGGGATCAAGCGACCGTTGACCGTGTATTACAAAGTATGAAGAAGAGCAACTGGATTCATCTTGCTTGTCACGGTCAACAGGACTTTTCCGATCCCATGCGTAGCGGGTTTCTGCTTCATGATGGATTGTTACAGCTCTCGAAGCTTACGGAGAATCCACTTACGAATGCGGACTTTGCGTTTTTATCTGCTTGTCAGACGGCCACTGGTGACGCAAAAGTGGCAGAGGAATCGGCACATTTGGCCGCTGGTATGTTGTTTTCCGGATGCCAAGGTGTTATTGCGACAATGTGGTGGATAAACGATGAGGAGGCTCCAAAGGTCGCAGAAGAAGTCTACAAACACATCCTCAAGGACGGAAAACCAAACCGAATGGAGGCGGCATATGCTCTTCATATGGCAGTACAGCATCTGAGAACGTCTGGTGCAGACTTTCTTTCTTGGGTGCCGTTTATACACCTCGGGAGGTGATTTCGGAGACTCAAAATTCCTTACTTGCTTTAGTTTCTGTGCTATGACCTGTGTCTTCTGCTATCATACGTTTGAATCCAGTTGCCCTTCTTCAGAAGAATATGCACTAGTAACTGTTTGATCGGTTCATCATCGTAAAACATGCTATTTTTGGATAATGCACGGTATATTCTCTATCTGCGAACACGTATGTTGACGAAGAAATAAGATTCCAACACTAAGGCGTGGCACGACCAGGCCATCTTCCGTACAGTTGGCATTCCCTGATACAAGGGTGAGAACGAATCCTATTATGTAATCAATCAATTAGAGAAACGCACCGAACGGTATAGCGGTTTGCAATCCATGCGAGGAAGCGCTAACAGATGTCAGTGTTGAGTATACACAGGCGTATGAAGCAACCTACCTCTACACCCAGCCCATATCCACCATGTTCACATGTTCCATATCGCCGTTGGTCCACGTACCAGTAGTAGGGTTCCGAAGGGATACCCTGCTTCTTGAACGCGGCGATCAACTCGTCTGCATCGTGAATCCTCATGGAACCGCCGACAACTTCGCCGACACCAGGCATCAGCAAGTCACAACTTTCGGTGAAGGCCATGCCATTGGGACCTTGGCCTTCGGGACCTTTCATTTTCTGCATGTAAAAGGATTTGAGATGACTAGGGAATCCATAAAGGAAGATCGGGCGTCCAATTGCGTCGGTCATTTTGCGCTCTGCTGCCTCGGCAATATCATCTCCGACCACATGGTCAACATAGACCTTCTGATCATCAGGAAGATCTTCGGTCTCTTCTGTGACGTGCTGGACTTTGTTCTCGACCAGCCAGGCAATCGCGTCTGTGTAGGGCATTCGCATGAAAGGGCGAGTTGGCTTCTTGAATTCTGGGTTGAGAACTGCCATGAGCTCTGAGACACCAGGAGTAGCCAGTAGATGATCGATTGTGTTACAGATCTATAAGGAGGGGGAATAAATAGGAGGCTATTGCTGTAATAAGGCTACATACCGCGTCCTCGATGTGGGTCATGAGATCCTCAAAGGTGATAAAGGCTAGTTCTGCCTCTAAGTGAGTAAACTCGCTAAGATGTCGTCGTGTATGGGAAGTCTCAGCACGGAAACTCTCCTGTACACAGTAGACATCACCGAGAGCGGGTAAGACCGTCTCAAGATAAAGTTGGCTACTTTGTGTAAGGTATGCTTTCTCCTCATAGTACTGGAACCCAAAGAGTGTCGCTCCTCCTTCAACTTGGGTTTGTACAATGCAAGGTGGCGTGACTTCTTTCAAGTCGAGTCCGTCGAGAGAGTTGCGGAAGGATGAAAGAAGGCATGTACGAAGCTTGAGAACCGCTGCCTGCGTTTCTCCACGGAGAACGAGATGGCGAAGGTCGGCGAGAAGGCTTGGGCCACTCTCCTGGTTGAACCGGGTGAGGTACGAGTTTTCGCCAAGTGGAGCATGGCCGATGACTTTCCAAAAGTCGGCGAGTACTTCGTGACCGCCTGGTGCGGACTTTTCTTCGGGTACTGGCTGAAGCTGGCCAACGATTTCAATAGTGGCTTCGTTCGTCAAGAGAGTGGCGTCATGTATTTGGGACTATGTTATAACCTTATTAGATGAAGCGCAGCGTATATATCGAGGTAGCGCACCAGTTTGCCACCCAGGATGACTTGCAAGAACCCAGTCCCATCGCGAATGACGATGAACATCATCTTTCCTTGAGAGCGCAGTCTATGTACCCATCCAGATACTCGAACGCGCTTTCCTCTATGCTTCTCTAGGTATTTGATCTTTGTCTGCAAACGCGATGAGTATCGTCACCCAAGTCCGCAATCCAAAGCCGTACCTTTACCGCCTCAGGAAGTGAAGCGTCTTCTTCGAGCACAACATCTTTTGATTTCGCTTGTTCAGCGGCCTTCTGAGAGGCCCTTGCCTCCGCCTCCAAAGCCTTTTGCTTCTTCTTCTCTATCCCTTCTGCCCCTTTGCGTGCTTTCTTCAAAGCCGAGATACCAATCGCTGCCCACTCTTCAGTTTCAGACTTGCGTGTCAGAATGTTCAATGGAGGCGATGGGCCGTGGTTGACAATGGCCTGGGCAGCACTGTGATAAGGCTTCTGGATGCTGCCATCGCCAGCTTCATCTGAGCCGATCTGTTCGTCGACATAGACAGAGGGACCTTCTGCTGGTGCGTCGTTTGAGGTCGTTGCCATGGGTGTGATTGAGGTAGAGGTCCAAGTGACTCGGTGGCAGATTCGCGGGTCAATCTCCGACCATCTTCCAGCTATATTCACTGACTCCAAGATATATTTTAGAAAATCCTTAGAAATCTATAACCTAATAGTGCGAAATTAAATTCTAATTAGCGTGTATAAATACATCAATAGAAGGTGTGGACGCACTCCCACCTTGGACCCGACTTTAACTAACGCATACGCCTCACGAAGATCGACATACCCAAAGCATGAGTGGGCTCGAAAATGACGACTATATTCCAGACGAGGGTCATTTGGTATCAGGAAAGGTCAGAAGATCGAGGCACATCGAGGCTGGCGGTCCTGGTGGCCGACCTGGGCAACGCGGGAAGAACAAACGAGAACATGGCGAGAAACCTGTAGTATCCGTAAAGTGAGCACTTTTGTTTCATCTCTCGGTTGGTCGATACAGTATAGACTCACTGTTTCCCATGCTATAAGATGGAACCAACAACTGACTGAACAACTCTGGACGCTAATCAAGACGAAACCAGAGCTCAAACGTGTTCTCGTAAACGAGCCGACTCGTTTCCTTGGGCCGCATGGCGCCGCGGGCTCGTTGTTCAGCAAGAAGGACCTCCAGAAGACGATTGCAGAGCAGTTGTTCAACGACGGCACGTACGATCTAAACGACCAGATGATCATGGAGAACCTTACACGGGCGGTCAAGAACAAGCTTCACAAGTGTGTTTCTATTCTTTGTTCCATTGCATAACAGGCACCCGATTAAAGTGGTCGTGCTCTTTACCACAGAACTCAAATGCTCTACGAGAGCTCTCATCGCGAACTTCCTCCAGAATTCCCAGAGTATCAGTCTGAACTCGAAATTCATCCCGCACACCGTGCTAAATGGGGTAAGCGAGTTCAGATACCCCCGGCAGATCTCGCACTAATACATTCTAATAGCAAAAGTGAAAGATCGATTCCCAACCTATTTTGAGTATCATGAATTGGCCCAAGAAATCCCGGCCATCACCAAAGACATGGAACACCAAGCACAGCAATTTGGGGCGTGGAAGGCAAAGGCCCTTAGTGGATCGGAAGAAGGAAGCCCTAATTCCTTCATTAGTAATAATCGGCAAAGGAGCAGGAGCATCGACACTTCCGCAAGTTGGGATGTGCCGGACGTGAGTGGGATCGCCGCTTTCTTATTTGGTCATATTTGGCTCACAGCCTCTTCCAGTCGCCACCACTAATGAACCTTCACTCTGGAGGAGACCAAGAATTCGAAGTTCTCCCACCACCGGCCGACAATAGAGCAACGTTCTCAGACATGGAATCGTTTGGCGGTCATGCGAGTGCCTCTGCTCTTTCCGGCATTAGCCCTGGCGTGTCTCCCTCAATGGGAACAATGCCTTTGCAACGATCTAATTCGTTTCATATGGACCCATCGAATAGGTGGTCACCGAACCAGGGCCCTTCGATGATTCCATTGGGCTCCAGCGGTATGGGCGCTAGCATGTCCAACGGCGCTAGAGCGACCAACGACGGAATCTCACCAGTCTGGGCGCCATCTGTTCCCAGTCAACTCAACTTGGAAACTCAATCCTACAACCCAAACGGCGTTTCGTCTGCAGCGCCTTGGTCTGGTGCACCGTCGCCGTTGAGTGGAGGGCCAACCGGCCCTCGCTATCCGCCTGGTCCCAATTCTTTCGGAAGTAATCAACCTCCTAATGGCCTCCATCTTAGTGCTCAGAATATGGCGCAACCCAATAGTAGTGACGCGACGACTCGGAAACATCGGCGTGGTGCTTCAAATGGGAACACGATAGAAGAAGCCATGCTTCGCTCCGTGAGCCCTCAAGCAACCAGTCCATTCTCCCCCGATTATTCGTCGGCCTCTGGATCACCAGATATGCCAGGATCGGGCGATAGCCCACGGGATGATCGAGAGATAGAAACGTTGGTTCAAATTCTTCGGGATCGAGAGAGAAGGAAAAAGCAAAGGGACGAAGAACTTTTGCGCCTTAAATACAAGAAGTGAGTTTGTGTTCTTCTTGCCGGGTCCGTTTCTAATGGCTTGAATCTAGGATTGAAGACCGAGAACGACAGAGACTTGAGAACCAGAGGCAACGGGAGGAGAATGAAAAACGTCGACAACATGAAGCAGCGATGATGGAACGGAAGATTCAAATGTTGCAACTAGAGGCGCAGCTCAGGCAACAACAGAGCGAAAGTGTCTCTGGAGGAACAGCGGGATCGAATATGGCCAGTCCAGTCAATTTTGCGAATGGGGCGCCGATGGGTATGAATGAAGGTCAATATCCCGACAGCCTGAACTTATTCCAACAAGTACCCTCTAATCAACTATCTCAATACGATCAACACTCCCTCGCAATGATGTCCATGGCCTCACGATCTCATCCTGTTTCCCCGCTGCACATGAATCAACCCTTGCAGCAGCCGTCACAGCAGCAGCGAATGGGCATGCTTGGTATGAATCATTTCCACCAATCACCCATCACCCGTCCTGAGCACCTTGCTGATCCTATATCCCAAATGTCCCTAGACTCTTCGCTACCAAGCTCGTTCCATCAAGAAGGATACAATGATGCACAACTCGAGGACATGTTTGGTACCGGCATTTAACCCTCCGACTGTACGCTGGTTTCCCGAGAGTGCCTACGACCTCACGCCTGTTCCCATTTCCATTTCCGCGGCTTGGACAATCTATCTGCGACCCATCTGTAACTTTTGTTTTGACGAGAACATGCGTACCCTCTGATCGCTGTATTATATAGTCTAGTCTAGTGAGAATGTTGATCACCATCACTAACAATGATACCTCTGGTTTGAATACAAACGGACATAAGCCGGCTTACTCGGCCTTCATGCCGCCTGATGGTATCGATATAACCGTGGCGATGTATCGAATAATAACAACAAATATTGAGTCCAGGATTCCTTCTGGACTCTCTTTGCACACCTTGATATATATGGGAGCGCTTTCCCCAATCTGAAGATCCCCCTTGTCCCAAATGTACTACAAGCTCTCGTCAAGTATGCCGGCATCGAGAGCGCATACTGCCATATTTATAATATGCTTCATATTTGTAATGGGCGTCTGTATTGCTGACGGTCTCCCAACCTGGCGAACTATTTTCGACTCCGACAACCTCAGACCATTACCGTGGCAAGGTCATAATGTACGGAAAAGAGATACTCCAAGAAAGCCAGACAATATTACTGTCCCAGTAAACTATGGTGCATATACAAATGGAACCTTCCCGCCCACGAATTTCACAATCCCCAACACCCGCCCTCAGCAACGTGCAAGTTTCTACGCCTTTGGTGGCGGATCTATAGCATTGTTCACATCTTACAACAATACCGCAACTTCGACTTCCGTATCAAGTTCGCGCACCATCACCATCACTGCCTCCCCAATCAACGACCTATACTCCTCCAGATCGAGCGGTGGGGCAAATAGGAGCACGATTTACGGAAGTGCGCGATGGGGAAGTGGAGACGCGGCCACAAACGTCATTAGCCCAAACTTTTTTACCTTCACTCAATACCTCGACCGTGTCACTCGTTCCTACATATATGGATTCTGGCCTATCTATTGGGGTCCCGTCAACTATGGTCAATCTGGAGCCTACAGTTTCGATCCTCTTCGACCGTGAGGAAGGCAGAACCTGATTATAGCCGGACTCGATGAGACGCAGCAGGATGCGTTTTATTTCGTTATTGCGGACGAAGCTACCATATCCGGACTGAACACCATCCTGGCTCTACCCTACGAACAGGGTGGATGCTCGATGTGGTCGGGAAATCCTATATATCTTTTCGAGCCAAACGAGCTTACACAAAATGGAACCGGGACTCTTCGGAGCGCCGTTGGAGCACTGCCTAGGCAGCATATACAACTGCATCCGGAGAACGTCCTTCAATATTATCGATCATCTTCTGTGGCGTTGGTGCCAACGTGTACGGGAATGAATACTCGTTGAACAATAATGGACGTCCGGAATATTGGGGACGGACGCCGTTCAATGTCTCCAGCATGACCGTAAGGACAGAGAATGGGACGGTGATAGGAGCGAATCGTACAATAGAAGAGCAGACCAGATTTCTGGATTGCCTAAACCAGACGATTGCGGCTGCTATTCCCATTGTCGACCCAAACTTGACCGCACCATGGGGTTCACAGGACGATTCTTTGCCAAAAAAGATTGGCCTCGGGGCTGGGGTACCGTTGGCGGTCATCGTCATGTGTCTTATCGTCTATTGTGGATACAAGAGACGTCGCAAATATCTATACACTTCTGGACAACGTCTACCTGTGGGAAGACATACAGGAGGTCCACGAGTTATTGTTATGGATCGACCAGTATACACACAGACAAACGCCAGGGGAAATACGATTCAGGAGGATGATTTACCCATCTACGCTCCCTTGCTCACCGATGGTGAGCGGCCTCCACCTTACTCTAGAAACGATTCTGGTCGGTGACAGTTCTAATCCGATGTCTGATACGAGCATATGTATTCTTATTATTGGACCTTGATTCCCCAACGAATTTCGAATTTGCTTTCCTAACGCAGGATGAATTAATTCCGAATAGCACATTTTAATGGGCTGAGTAGCCTTCAAATTTATCAGGAGTCAGTTATATAGTTGAGGATAAGCCGAGAAGGACTAGATTATAGGGGTCTCCAGGTATTTCCCCTTGCGCATTAGAGGACGAAAATAAGCTTGTGCCCGGAATACCTGGTCTTGGAAAGCTCGGACTTGGAAATGAATCTTCATTGGACTAAACGGACTCGAGTAAGCGTCTCTGAGTTCTGCCCATATGTTTGCGTGCGTCGTTACCAGGCTCATTCTATCAAGAAGGATACAATGATATACGACTTAAGGACACGTTTGGTACCAGTATTTGATTTCTGACTGTACGCCAGTTTATCGAGAGTGTCTACGACCTCTCACCTCTCACCTTTTCCTTTTCGGCGGTTGATTGGCTGGCTTGGACAATCTGTCTGTGACCCACCTATAATGCCTATTTAACGGGGACATGCGTACACTTTAAGCGTTGTATTATATAGCGAGAATGTTGGTCATAATGGCTGAATACAAACGGACATAAGCTCGGCCTTATGCCTTCTGATGGTATCTACCTAACTGTGGCAATGTATCGAATACTAATAAATACAGTAGTCGACTCAGGAGTTCTTCTGGACTCTCTGGACTCGCCTCGCCTTGATACTTATGAGACCTCTTTTTCCCATCCCCCTATCCCAACTACGAGCCCTCGTTGAAGATGTCGACATCAGGGCTGCACACTGCTCTATTTCTGATATGCTTCATATTTGTAATCGCCGTTAATCTTGCTGACCGGAGTTGGCGAACCCTTTTCAACCCCGACAACCTCAGGCCATCACCATGGCAGAAGCATAATGCGCAGAAAAGAGATGCCCCAAGAAAGCCGGACAATATTACCGTTCCAGTAAACTATGGCGCATATACAAATGGAACCTTTCCGCCTACGAATTTCACGATCCCCAACACCTATCCTCAGCAGAGTGCAAGTTTCTACGCCTTTGGTGGTGGGTCTCCAGCAAGTTTCTCATCATACAACAACTATGTAGTTTCGACTTCCATGTCACGTTCGCGCACCTTCGCCATTACAACCTCTGCGGGAAACGACCTATACTCCTACAGATCGAGCGGTGGGGCAAATAGGAGCACAATTTACGGAAGTGCACGATGGGGAAGCGGAGATGCTTGGCAATCTCCCATAGACCCGACCACTTTATACTTCACTGAATCGCTAACCGATTATAATCGTAACTACATATATGGATTTTGACCCATCTACTGGGGTTCAATCAACTATGGTCAATCTGGAGCCTACGGTTTTGATCCTCTTCGACCAGGAGGAAGGCAGAACCTGATTATAGCCGGACTCGATGAGACGCAGCAAGATGCGTTCTATTTCATCGTTGCGGACGAGACCACTATTACCGGATTGAACACCATCCTGGCTCTACCCTACGAACAGGGTGGATGCTCTATGTGGTCAGGAAACCCCATATATCTTTTCCAGCCAGACGAGCTTACACAGAACGGAACCGGGACTCTTCGGAGTGCCGTCGGAGCCCTGCCTAGGCAGTATATACGTCTACATCCAGAGAACATCCTTCAATATTATCGATCATCTTCGGTAGCGTTGGGTTCCAACGTGTACAATAACGAATACTCGATAAGCAACAATTCTCTCTTCGAATATTGGGGACGGACGCCGTTCAATGTGTCCAGCATGACCATAAGGGCAGAGAATGGGACGGTGATAGGAGCAAACCGTACGAGGCAAGAGCAGACCAGATTCCTGGATTGCTTAAACCAGACGATCGCGGCCGCTATTCCGATTGTCGACCCGACCTTGAACCCACCATGGGCTTCCCAGGACAATCCCTTGCCAGGCAAGATTGGCCTTGGTGTTGGGATACCGCTGGCGGTCGTCGGCATGTTTCTTATCGTCTATTGCGGATACAAAAGACGCCGTAAATATCTATATACTTCTGGACAGCGTTTACCAGTGGGAAGACATACGGGAGGTCCACGGGTTATCGTCATGGATCGACCAGTATACACACAAACAAACGTCAGGGGAGATACAATTCAGGATGACCTACCTCTCTACGCTCCCTTGCTTATCGATGGTGAGCGACCTCCGCCTTACTCTAGAAACGAGCCTGGTCGATGACCCGGTTTCTGGCACGAACATATGTATTCGTATTATTGGACTTTGAATCCCAAACAAATCTCAAATTGCTTCGTTATGAGAAAGCTTTAAATTCACTAATTGCCAGAGTACAGCTATTCTATCAGGAGCCAGGCCAAGTCAGCTGAAAGCTACAATAGTAGAAATACAGAAAGTAATGGGACCATCTACTATTTAGAACTTCATTAAGTTAGTCTCGGAGTCCAGTAAAGGAATTAAGTGGAAGTCGCCGTCGAATCTGGGCCAGGACGAGGCTTTCCGTTGGGGGAAAGCTCGTTGAGAGGTTCCCAGTTAGTAAACTTCCTTTTACCACTCGGTGAGTCCACATGAACCTCGCTGTTTACCTCAACCTTCCTTTTCTGTCCAATCACTGTCGGGTGTAACCCCAGTGAATCCTCGTTACTGTCCGTCTCGGGCTTCTTTTTCCGCTCAATCGCCGCCTCTTGCAACCTCCATAATAACGGTGAGAGAGCTTCTTTTTCGGAGATGCATGTTGCTAGTGAGGTCATATCCACTATAGCCGCCGGATGATGACTTTCGTCGGAGTTTACAGACTTTGCGAGGCTGGCTAAGCCCACGCTACGAGGGTGAGCTATGAGGACCCGCAGTACACCATACTCTCCCGCCTTGGTTGTACCTGGGCCCAAACTACGCAAAGCCTCCTGGAGTGAGTCCTTCATCTGAAGCGGAGCCGTTCTGGAACTAAGGATCAGGAATAAACAAGATAATGAGATATAGAACATACTCTTCCATGACGTTCTTTGACGCTCGCGAGTTGCCAAATGCCACGGGCCCAGGTCTTTTCGAAAGAAACTGCCCGGGATCCGTCGTCCGAAATAATGATTCGACATCACCATCAATCATTTCAAACCTCATCACCTGTTTGAACTGAACAACCACTCGAATGAC
>KN824286.1:267639-328602 GCA_000827415.1 Serendipita vermifera MAFF 305830 | reverse complement strand
TCTATATCAAACCCATGAAACACCTTCTACAATCCACCGAGGTACCTCTCCAGCCGAGCCAACTCTAGCTCCTGATCATTGTTCACCTGAACATTCACGGTGATCATGATCCCAGACGAGCTCGTATTCGGGTTCGGAGGCGGTCTAGGCGACGGTAATCCCCGCTCACTCTTCTTCCCCTTTCCATTGATATGATCCGGAGCGGCGATAGGAACTTGCCCGCGCGCCCCTCGATTTTGGTCTCGTTTGTCGCTTCAGCAGAGTATCGCGCTAGCTCCACACCGGTACCAGCACCAGTAGCGACATCAGGAATGTTGGTGGGTGTACACTTTATGGAAGGCAATTGGTTCTAATGGCTATCTCAGTCCTTCTCCACACGCATTTCTCTGTCCCTTTCTGTATGCATATCCCAGTCAAAGTCCGAGGGTATATCGAGGTTCAGGCTTTCGCGAGGCATGGTATACACCGTTGTCTCCGCACGTGTGGGAGCCATTTCAACGTCCACAGCAGCGCGCCCACGTATTCCTATTCCCATTTCCGCCTTATAAATTTTCCTTTTTCCGACGGACCATGCGCATCTCGTGATAGAGCGCGAAGAGCGCAAGTCCATATTCTGACCCGATTTCCGACATGAACGTATCATTAGACTTTGAGTCCTTTATAAAGCTTCGAAACCGCTTTCGGTATGAGAAATCATTGAATTGCATAGAAAGTGAATCCGACAAGGCCAGGTCAGTTGAAGACTAGTAGACATACATCATCCAATGGAACTATTTGCAGGTCAGAGCTTTGGCAATTCAGTCAAAGAATCCCGGTAAAGATATCAAGTAGAAGTCGACGTCGAACTTGGGCTAGGAAGAGGCTCTCAATCGAGGGAGTGCTTTTTGGGACTTTTCCGATTGCCACGCTTCTTTCTAGTGCTTGATGCCTCCACATAATCATCACTGTTTACCTCAAACTTCCTTTTCCGCCCTATTGCTGTTGTTGGTACCTCCAGTAAATCCTCGTTATTATCGACTTTAAGCCTCTTTTTCCGCTCAATCGCCGCCTCCTGTAGTCTGAGCGACAATGATGCGAGGGTTTCTCGTTCGGAGGCGCGTGTTGTTAGTGAGGTCACATCCACTGTAGCTGCCGGGTGACGGCCCGGGTCGGAGTTTGCAAGCTTTGCGAGGACCGCCACATCCAGGCTAGCAGGATGGGCTATGAGAACCCGCAGCACACCATACTCTCCCGCCTTGGTCGTGCCTGGACCTAAGCTACGCAATGCTTCCTGGAGTCGGTCCTTCATGTGAGACGAAGGTGCTCTAGAACCAAGGCTCAGAAATAAACGGTAGGATGAGCAATAGGACGCACTCTTTTATGCCGTCCTCTGATTTCGACGACGTGCCAAGCGCAGACTTTTGTGAGAGAAAGTGATTTGGATCAGTCGTACGAAATGCTGATTCGACATCAGTGCTACTCATTTTAGACTCCATCTTCTGCTTGAGCTGAACAATCACCCGAATGACTGTCTTATCGGACAATTGAAGGACTAAGATTAGGTCGGGTCCAACCATATGGGCTGGAAAGCAAAAGATGGTTCTTTTGGGATTCTGGAACCAGGCGAGTGTTTCCGCTTGCGTTCGAGGAGTACAACCTTGACGATACATGGGTCGCGTGTTAGAGGAAAGGTTGACAGGATGACATGAAAAGTTTCCGTTGTTCTTTTCAATGGCAACCAATTCCGCCTCTTCGTCTAGTAAACCGGAACTATGCTCACCAACAAAGGTGAATACCTCCGACAACGATCTGGCAGACTTGAATGCCATACCCAGTAGGTAAGCACCAAAGTATTCGAATGCGGTCCCTCTTGCGCTTTCGTTGGAGTTAGACAGACCTTCCTCTAAAAAGTGTTGCAGAGACCATGGGGTGTTGGTGGTAAAGTAGTCCATTGCGGCAAGAAGCGCCAGTGGTTCATCAGCGAGGATGTTTGTATGGCTTCCAAACCGTGCGACGCCATATTCGACCAATTTATCATAGTTACGTCCCCCAGTGTTTCTTGGTTTTCCATGGAAGACGTAGTCAAACACAAAGCCGGCAATTTGTCTGTGTAATGCCTCATCTGGATGTATAGTATACGTTAACCGATGAGAAATTTAAAGTACCCCATACCTTTATTCAGCTTAGAAAAATGAAACCCAGAAAACATCGATGTCTCTTGGGTGAGTGGCGGCTCGTCCGTCGGGTCAAAATCCGACGGATGAAAGTGAGACATCTGATACACGAACCCGTTTAATACTCGATGTGGTGACTCGAAGTTATTTTGGATGAGATGCGAGAGATAGGTGGCAGTGAATCGATGTCTATAATGATCAGCACCTTGCCATACGGTAGAAAGCACCCACGCACCGACCATGTAACCAATATCCCGCACGAGAAGCCACGGTCTTCCAATGTTCATCATTTAGAGAGCCTGCGGGGAGATACTGCTCAAAATATGCGCATTGAGCCATTTCATCGTCAAACGAGCCTAAGTCTGTATATGTCTGTGATTCCTCGCCGCTTTCCTTTGCCACTGCCGATCCAATGATGGCCTCCAGCTCCTGCATTGAGACTCCCGTGCCCGAAATGATTAAATTTGGACACACCGCCCTCCATGCAAGGATGATCTGACGGAGGATAGGCCGGGACTCCTCTTCCCTTAATTCAGATCGAAAGCAGTCTTGGAATTTGTCCATAGCGACCTGAGCTTCGTCAAGTACACAGAACAGGGTTGCTTCTTGAGGTAAATACGTCTGGATTTGCTTCAACTCACTCTTGATAACGGCCTTCATCTTTGATTCTGACAGACCCTTTAGCTTTTTGACGCAGTCTGAGAAAATATCTGTTTGCGTTCCCAAAAGCACCTTTGGTGCAACCTGAAGGAGTAGCCAAAGACCCTTATGGTCATCAGTAAGCCCACCGTCCTCCTCCAATGCGCGTTGCAGAAATAGACGGAAAGCCAGGATGCGAACATAAAGTATCAAAAGAAATCGACGGGAGGTAACTTCCTGATTTACTTCGAGTGCTTTAGCGCGATTTGAGTGCGTAACTTTCATGAGGCGCTCTTGTTCGTCGAGGTCTCCCAAAATGTCCTCGAGATCCGACGAGCCAATGACGTCGGGTCGAGTAGTTGCAGTGAAGTAAAAACCCCAGTTACGCCAGAGACCTTCAAAAAGGAGGCGAGTCTTGCCTGACCCCGAAGTATTACAAAGAAATCTATCACCAAGCTGGTTAGTTTGTATCGAAGGGAGATGACAAATCATGCCTTGTTCTGGATCTTTGATGAAACAGCTCTCCAACGCGCTCGAAAAGCTTCGGGTCGTGAAATGCCTGTCCAAGGTTATGGAGTAGAAGAGAGGGACTTGGAGATTCGGGCGATGTTTTCGGAATTTTCAGGTTTTTGATGTGAGTTCGTATCTCTTCGGACCCTGACAGTGGATACCATAATGGGAGCTGGGGCCTAGTCCGGAGATACGTCTCTAGGAGGGACTTTAGAAGAGACGTGGTGCTTTTTAAGGTATTGGTCTCCTGGTGCAGTGCAAAACGAGGTGATATAGATTCTACTATGAAAGGTTCATAGCTTTCGAGTGAAGGAGGTTCAGCCTCGTTTGGCACTTAATAATAGAATATGGTCAGAGAGACTCTTATAGAAGAACATTAAAATTACGCACAGTTCTCGCACAACCAGGTGTATGCCTTTTTCTTATGCACCTCAACCAGAAGAGGGACGATTTTACGGTCACCGTTATGAAAGACGTAACTGTTGCATTGATTTGGTGTACCAAACCCAGGTGGACGGATCGCTGATAGTGCACTCAACAGAGATGCTTCCTTCCAAATGAGAAAGAGTAGCAGGCCTGCATTCTGGTGGTCTACGAGGTTAATCTTGTTTTCAAGAGACGCCTTCTCTATTTTCGTTATTAGAAACCCTTCTGAGTCAGGATCGATTAGTTCCGAATAGCAGTCGTTGGTAGGTTGAGTGGCCTTTAACTTTTCCAAGAGCTCGTCCATATAGCTATCTGTATGTGAGGAGGCTATACTGGTTGCTGGCGGAGGAGGGCGAATGAAACTAGCAGACAGGGGTTTGGACGGCGCTTCTTCCAGTTTAGGAATTTCGAATTTCGACAATCCCTTTTCTTCGGCATCAGTATCCTTCGAGAGTTCTAGGAATTTGTCGAAATCGAAATCGTCCATATTGCTGCGTGTGCGTGGTAGGTGGCAAGGTGCAAGTCGGCGTCTTGAATCCAAGATCGAAATAAGCGCTGGGCGAAAGCCACAGGCATGAGCGGAGCGAGAACGCACGAGTTTTATTATAGTTGAAAATGCAATTACTGGAACAATTCTAAAAGAACCAAAGGTATATTTGACACCACTTTATTCAAATTAAAAAACGGATTACCATATTTTTGTGCGAGCCACTTTGCGTCTGCAGCAGTACAAGTGAGATCAACTCAACCTCTGTCGTTTCAATACACATCGTGTCCAGTTCCCAAAATCTATATAAAAACGATGAAACACCCGCTACAATCCACCGAGATACCTCTCCAGCCTAGCCAACTCTAGTTCCTGATCATTGTTCACCTGAACATTGACGGTGATCATGATCCCAGACGAGTTCGTATTCGGGTTCGGAGGCGGTCTCGGCGACGGTAACCCCCGCTCGCTCTTCTTCCCCTTTCCATTGATCCGGAGCGGCGAGAGGAACTTGCCCGCGCGTACCTCGACTTTGGTCTCGTTTGCCGCTTCAGCAGAGTATCGCCCTGGTTCCGCGCCAGGAGCACCCGCCGCACCGGCAGGTACAGATTCTGTAGGGAGAGGAGGGATCTGGCTGTCCTTTTCCGTATGCTCGGCCCAGTCAAAGCCAGAGGGCGTGTCGAGCCCTGGACTCTCGGGTGGTGTCGTGTATACCGTCGCGTCTGCCCGGGTAGCAGCCATCTCAACGTCCACACCGGCGCGCACACGTCCACCATTCCCTCCATTCGCGTTTCCGTACAACATTTCTTTTTCACGGCGGGCCATGCGCATCTGGTGATAGAGCGCGAGGAGAGCGGGGTCCATAGCGTACAAGATCGCGTTGAAGAGACCGACCAGGCCGTTGAGGGTATCAAAAGCGGTATTGAGGCTGTCGGGGATGTTGGCGGCTGCTGTCGGTGAGACCTTGGTGATCAAGTCGATGGTCACGCCTGGGAGGATGCATATGGTCGGGATGAGGATGTATCCCAGTAGACGGAATGCCAGTGCTCGCATGGCTTGTGAGCGCCGTGTCAATGTCGTGTTTTCTTGTCGGGGTGCTGGTACGGGGGGCGCTGGTGGTTTGGAGGCTGCGGCACCTTGGTTGTTGGAAGAGTATAAGACTGAGACGGCACTTCTGAAACGGCTGGGTGTCGGTGGCTCCGACTCGAATTCAGACTTGAGCGAGCCTATGCCTGCCGTTTGTGGTTCCTGCACTTGTCCTGGGGCGTAAGCTGACATGGGC
Source organism: Serendipita vermifera MAFF 305830 (assembly GCA_000827415.1). NCBI lineage: Eukaryota > Fungi > Basidiomycota > Agaricomycetes > Sebacinales > Serendipitaceae > Serendipita > Serendipita vermifera. Next base: position 323,105 of record KN824286.1, on the reverse strand, counting down.
CGTGCGTAGCTTATCACTGGTACGTCCTGCCCGTTCCCGTCGCCATTTCCGTTATCATTGCCACTAATGTTATTGTTGTTACTGTTTGTAGTGTAAAAAGTAGAATAGCGGCTGATTGGGTGGGGCCCGGAGCCACTGGATATGGGCTGGCTGGACGGGAGCGCCTTGGAAAGGCCTGATGCTAGCTTGTTGAGCTTGGACGTCTTGGCGAAGACGGAGTGGGAGATGAGGATGGCAGCGAAGATGAGGAAGACCATGGTGACGAGACACCAGAGGCCGAATGTCAATAGGTAGCGGGTGACCACTTGGTTAGGGGATGTAGTCTCGTCGGACGCGATCCAGCACAGATCGTATGTGGCGTCGTACCCATATACGCCCGCGCCTAATGCGGGTATACAGATGAGGGCGGAAAGGGCGATAGGGATGCCGACGTAGTATTTGAGGGTGCTGTTTCCGGGCCGTTTTGAAAAGACGAAGACGAGCATGGTGTTGAGGGCGATACAGAAAGAATAAAAGACGGAGATGAGGGTTGGAAAGGCGTATAAAAATCCTCCAAAGAAGGAACAGACGAAATTGTGGGGGAGGTCGGTGTACCCAAACTCGTTTATGCACTGGACGAGCGTCAGTATGGGTTAATGTTGGAAAGAGTGAACGTACATGAAGTAAGCCGTCTGCTGCGGCCATAGATACAGCCAATATTAACGAAGGACGCTCCATGATGCGCTTGTTTTTACGTCGAAAGATAAAGTATGAAACAACAACACAAACACAGGCGGCGAGCGAAAAGGCATTGGTGATTTGTACTGGTACAGTGGATGTAGTGGTGGCTTCGATAGCGTTGCCGTTGCTGCCGTCCTCAGCGGATGCAGAGTCTGTGGAGGAAGCTGCCGCCGCGGTGGCGGAGAGGGCCGCAGTGATGAGCTCGGTGGGGGTAGTTGCTGACATGAATGACAAGACTGTGGGTAGATGAGCTTCTACGTCCTTTTGTAGGAGCTTCTTTTTTTAGGATTTATGTAGCGACAGTATGATAGGTCTAGTCGAGGTGGATGAGTGTTCTTGATCCGTCCAACGGAACACAGTACGTACCTAGATGACAAGGAGTGCGTCTTTACAGACGATAGTGATGAAAGCCTCTTGGGATCAAGGATCAGTGCCAAAGAGTGGAGGAGCGGGGGGAGACCACAAGAAACGCACTCAAGACGACATCAAAAGGCTTATCTGGGAATTGTTTCCGTGTAATATTCAATAAATAAAACGACCGATGGTAAGCCACAGGGGAGCCCGGTCGGTTTCGAGTAGGTGACCCTTCCCCCCCTTCCCTGCAAATGACATCCGATTCAAAATGCGGGTCAAAAGAGTTTAAAACACTTACTTTACATATTCAATTGTCAGGAATAGACGGACATTAACTCACTCCGTCAAAGGTATGTCAATTCAACCTTTGTTACTTCGTCATCTCTTCCTCGTAAGCCCATGAGAACACGAATTAAAGAAATTTCAAAATCAAAGTAATGTCAAAGCTCCGTCGACGCCACTGATTGAATTCAATTGTAACGGGGTGGAAGAAGGAATCCAAAGCAGCCACAAACAGCGGAGCTACCAAAAAAAAAGTGGAGCTCAAACGACAGATTTCGCTTCCACAGGCTGAGGAAGTACAAAGGAGAATTCGATTTATATCATTTATTGTGGGATGCTCGGCGCTTCTGGCTCAGGTTCAGTGGGAGGAGGGAGAGGGGCAGGTCCGTCGTTCAAAAAATAAATGCAATAAAATCCCCTCGGGTAAGTACAACCTCTCACTGACCCACTGGAAACCTCAGGTCATGTCCCCATGATCAACGATCGATCTCCTACGGTGTCACGTCCATCGCGTCCTCTTCCCCTCTAGCCTTTTTCGTCTGCAGACTCGCCCTCCCCTTCGTACTCGCCCTCTTCTTCGCGGATCCCGTAGTAGCCCCACCACGTCCATTTGTCTTGGGAGGAGGGGCAGTAGCCGTTGAAATGGCCGCGGCCGAGTCAACCTCTGCGTTGCCGACATCCGCGCTATAGATGGTTCGACCGTGCAATTGTCCTGGATGAAACGGTGAAGGCGCCGTGCCCGAGCCCGAACCTGCCACTACAGGAGGCGAACTGCTCGATGACGCTTCAGCAGGAGCGGGATTACTTTGCGCTTGCTGTTGTTGTTGTCTTGTCGTTGCGGATTTTGTGGTTGAAGTGCGGCGTGAGGAGCGCGCGGGTGCAGTTGACGTGGAAGCGGAGGGCGCGGGAGCTGGTGCTGTACCTGCAGAACCCGACGCTGGAGCAGGCGGTGGTGGAAGTGTAGGGAACAAATGTGGGGAACCAACAATCGTCGTCCCACTCGGAACCGGTACGATATAATTCCCATTCGGGTCGATCCACGGTCCAGGCGGCATACTACCCTCTCCATCTCCACCAGGAAGACCGGCAGCAGCAGCGCCTGCAGCAGCAACAGCAGGGACATCCCTAGCTTGTACGGGTGCCCACCGGATTCCATTCTTGTACGCCTCGGGATCAATCGCGTGAAAGGTCATGCCGGGTGGTGGGGGTGGTAAACCCAGGGTACGATAATCGAATCCGGGCGGGAGAGTCATTGGTGGTGGCATCATCGCGCCTATGGGCACGGATCGGCCGTTGTTGTTGTTGTTGTTGTTGTTGTTGTTGTTGTTCGTTTGACCTCCTGCTTTGGCGTTGGCGTTTGCGATGGCTTTTGCTTCGCGGGGAGAGTAATTGCGCGAGGTGCCTGCGCCTGGTGCTGCTGTTGTGGTTGAAGTAGTTGCTCCCGGTGGACTGGGGGCGAGCATGACGGCTACAGGCGTGCCGATGCCACCTGGGTTGCCTAGTTTGTGAGGTGCGTACGAGGATAGGGACCGTGGGTTGTGCCGGAGTGTGTCCTGAATACGGGAGACCATGGTTTGTGTTGGATCGGGTGGAAAGGGCGTAATGTCCTTTGTGAGACGACGAGAGCGTGCGGTGGAAAGGGGCATAGTCTGTGGGATAATGTCTGCGAGAAATGAGAGCGATGTAGATGCGAGAACGGCAGTAGCTGTAGGTAATTTGAATTGTCATTAGTCTTGAAGGGCCACCAGTTTGCGCGCACTCACCGACGTCAGACAAGGCCAAGTCCAGCCTCTGCTCGGTCTTTGCAACGTCGCAGCCAGCGCGTGTTAATCTGCGTGTCATCTCCTCCTAGAACCAATTTGTTTACAATTCCAAGTGAATCGAGGGCCAGAACGCGTACCGCAGCTAAAGCCATGACGAATGCTGCCTCTTTCGAGATCAAAGCCTGGTCGTCTAGCGAATAGTAAGTCAGCATGTCGTTTTTATCCACTCTAGTACGCTCCACCCACTCATTTTGACGATTTTCTGGACGCGAGGTAAGCGATAGGCAGGCTCGCCGTCGTCTACGGCCTCGACGACGTCTCCTAACACGTCTCTTGCTGTAGCCACCTCAGCTCGCGCATTCCGGGATTTCCCAGTTTTTTTTCGTGGTTTCTTCGAGCCCAGAGGCGCAGACTCGATATCGAGCCGAGTGGCATCCGCCATCGTAGCGCTCGACACGGTCGCTTGTGCTCGCTTCGTCGATGTCTGCTCGTCCTTTTCGAGTTGCATGGGCGACGTCGAGCGGTCTCTTGCGGGCTTTGTCGTCGACGCCGAGGCCATTTTGTGTTGGGAGTTCCGAGTGAGAGGTTTGTTTGGGTTCGTTGGGTGAAAGGTGCGGGGCGCGTTCAAATCACTGCTTTGTTCGTCTGGAGCTGACCACCACCGCAGTCCCCTAATAAATTTACAGAAATTCCAAATGATATTTAGGAATTCGAAATAACATGACCATTGGTATTAAAGTTCGTAATGGTTATCTGGAGATATTAAAGTCAACCACACGCGCCGCTTGAGACAACGATCACTCGAGCCCTTACGCACGGATTCCAGCGTAAATGGGTTTATTAATGACGGAGAGACACAGGTCAGACGCCCACCCGCCCTGCCAGGCTGCCCTTGAACCGTCAAGCCACTGACAGCCAAAACTCTAAACGCGAGCAGCCAGCCACAAATTGCTGCTCTTTCACTCTCACGCAAGCTCTTCTTCGGAGGGGAGGTTTATATAATACAGAGTATCAGAGACAAGCTTTCTCCCGGTCTCGACTCCAGCTCTAGGCATACTGGATCGTACCGGCTTTAATACCACCCTCCTTTTTCACTCTTTCGTCATTCTTCCCCCTGCTTTCAAGACCAGGATCACTCCAATGTCCAGCTCTACCAGTGGAGACTCGTTTGAGAACGTGGATGCATCGACGACGTCCAATGTTCCAGTCCAAATCACAAACTCACTCTCATTGGCTGCTTGCCTTGCGGTAATCATATCCTACTTTTTGTTCAGGAGAAAGAACAAGCGGATCATGGAACGTACTTCCCTCGTCCTTGCCGTCTCCATGGCCTTTTGCGACGGTCTCCTCCACGTACGTCTCCTACCTTGAGCTTAATCGCTTAAATTTGACGCGACCCGACGCAGTGTATCAATCTCTTCGGCTACAGTGACCTCCCGCACAACTTTATCTGTTCCTTCTTCGGTGGGTTCCTGTACGGCTTCCCGACCCTCGTCTCGGTCTTTTATTCGGTCTGCATCGCCCTCAACACGTCCCTCGTTTTCGTCTTCAACAAACGTCCCGGAACATCGACCCTGAAGTACTACATCGGCGCCCCGATTCTCCTCGCCCTGATCATCTGCCTGCCCGCATTAGCCACAGGAACCTACGGCTACGACGCGAGCTGGGATCTCTGCTGGTACGCTACCGAAGGTAAAACACCAAACGAGGTGCTCATCCGATACCTCTTCACCTTCGGCCTATGGTGTCTCGTCTCCATGCTCTACCTCGTCGTCGCCGCCATCTCCATTCTCATCGCCGTCTTCAGCAAGTCCTCCAGGCTCAACCGCCTCGCGAACAGCATGTCCAGCAACCTCGCTGCAGCATCCAAAGCATCCCAAAACAGCTCCAACATCTCCGATAAGCGGGTCTCATTTCTGCCCGACATTTCGGCCACCGGAACCCTCAAATACGACTTGGAGAACGGGGAGCCCGTGTCGCCGTATAGCCTGCGCAATGGGGCCTCTCAACGACTCGCAGCTAAAGTTGCAGAACGCCAACAACGCTCCACACTATCCCGTCGCTCCCTCGCCATGCGCGCACTCTCCTTCCGCCTCATAGGCTACATCCTCGTACCAACCCTCTGCATCCTCCCCGGTGTGATCAAAGACCTCGTGTCCAAAGTTGACCCCGAGGCGATTAACAACCTCCCGGACCAAGTTAGCACCTTTCTCGATTCCGTCAACGGTCTCGTGGGCTTGCTCAACATGATCCTGTACGCTGTGGATCCGGCCCTCCTCGCACTTTACCACCAGTTATACGTCGATTATCAGGAAGGTCGTGCACAGCGCCAGGGAGACGCGTTCGATGTGGCAGCAGAGAACGGAGACCCAAACCAATACGCTACCTACCCCCCTGGTCGTCGATCCGAATCGTCCCTGTCGCAACCGCCCATACCTGGCTTTGACACTTCCGGCACGTACAAGGAAGGCGAAAAGGTCGAGGTGCGCTCGGGCAAGTTTCTCCCGCCTATTCGTGTTGGTGGACGGGCACAGCGGACGAGGAAGATGTCGAGCATGCCGAACAGTGCTGGGATTGTTATCCGCGTCGAAGTGGAGGTTGTCAACGACCTCGAGAGGCTCGGAGACTTTTTGGGAGGGTTGTAACAAACACATTTCGTTCTCAAGGAAAGTAGAAGGAAGAAGCCCTGACGCTAGCGTCGGCTCTATTACGCTCTTTTATCATATCTCTTGGTTAATAGGTCCTTTTGTACAATCGAACCAAAGAAAATCTACACTTTCGTTAATGGTAAACGTGTCTCTATCACCTCTCATGTAAAGTACAACAAACTACATTGCAACCAGAAAGATAAATACATACAGGGCACCGCCGTCTGCTGGCCCGTTTGGGGTATATCCCGACTGTTTTGCATTTTTGGGGGCAATCCCTTTTATTTTTTGGCCCATAAATTTCCGTCGTGTCTAATATCCAGGAAATTCTATCACTTCTTCGGCGCTGATCAGCCGCACCCGGTCCTCGTCCTCGTCAAAGCGCAGCCTGTACGACGGAACTGCTCGCGTTGCCACCGGAGCCGTCTAAAACGGGAGTTAGTATACCGAATGCTATGTTTAGACCATACTGACCCTTTGCCCTGCGACCACCATTTCCTTTGGAGAGGCCACTACTTCTGCTCTATAGAAAGATGTTGTTTCGGGATAGAGTGCTAGAACGATAGTCCCTTTGTAGTATTCCGGATACGCGTTCAAATGTGATGGGTCGTTACTCAGCACACTGGCTATTGGCAATGGAATGATAGATGAAAGGGACGCCGGGTATATCCTAGGTCATGTCACTTAGATGTGTTTATAGATGATACAATGCACTCACGGTGGTTCCTGGCCATTCTCCCCTTCAACATCTTGTACCATGTACCTGCGGACATTGAGCATGCGCCTGGTGAAGCAGTACCTTGCTTACTTTCCATCCTTTTCAACGCTCCGGATTGTAGCTAGGATCCAACCTGCTTCTTCATAGCTGCTCCCATCTACAATCGGTGGTGACGCCAGAGTCTTGCCGTCATCACCTGGAACCCGAAATGCCACCTTTCTACCAGGCTTTAACGGAAGTTGTTTTTGGATTCGTGCTTGAATCTGTTGGAATGCCGCCGATTTCCTTGGAAGGACGACAGTCAAGCCACCATTGGTCGCACTGGCCGCGCCTGCACCAGCTCCGTTGGTCGGAGCCTTTGCTGAAGATGCAGATTGGGCCGCTAACGAACTCGCAGAGGCCTCTCGTTGCCGCTTTGGACGCTTCTCTGCAACTAGAAACCACCCAGTCAGACCAAGCGAAACAACCGAGCATCCAGGCAAGAACAGACCTGATGGTGCGCCGACATTATCAGGAGCTTCTCGTAGCTTTATAATCGTGCCTATTTGGTCCAATGCCGTTTTACAAATGCTAGGAGCAAAGGCGCCAGCAACAAGTGATCAGTGCTCCGACAACTTCGCCTTTGTATGACTCACTCGATCTCCTTTTGCGACGAGTCTTTAATGTCCGAAAGATCACTCCTTAGTCGGTTTCGGGTCGGTTTGAGGCCCCCAGCGGTTTGGTCCGGGAGCATATACTCCGTCTCGAATTGTTGCATGACCTTGTTTGCATTGAGAATGATCTTATCGGAGATTGCAGCTGTCTTTGTGAGTTGGGACAAGGATGCATATGCTTGCTGCCAAGCGGGTAAATGTGTGGCTGAAATAAAAGAACCGTGCGTGTCAGAAATGCATTGTTGGTCGAGATAAACGTTAGATTTACCATCTCCATCGGGTTTTGCCGAAGCTCGTCGGGCGGTCATGGATAGTCTAATCGCGTGATGAACCAAACTTGTTCAAGCTCCGCCAGCGAGCGCTTCCTTGGGGCGCATTCCAAGAAAAGTTTTTTGGGTTTTCTTGAATGGGGACGGTGACAATATAAATCAAGGTACAGGTAGACTAGCTTCTAGATCTATTACAGCATCCGGTTTGCCCTTCTCACGGTAACACCGCGGATTTGGATGGCCCCAACTTGCGCACAGAGAGATCATAAACCACTATAGAGTCGAATGAGATGATTGATTATCCGAAAGAGTATATTCACCTTCTTCAATCTTCTTTAGGTCGTACTTGAGCCCGTCGAATCGCTTCCTCAAGGTGTCGTTCTTGAGGTTTAGCTGTAGATATGTTAGGGATTCATGCTAGTAGCCAAGGAAGTAAATGACCATAGAAAATCCAGTGAAAACATCGCTGACAAAGGTGTGAATCTTGAAGGGTTCCTCAAAGTCTCCCATAGTCACCGAGTTGACGGCTAGGCGAGACTTGATGCCTGGCATGAGGTAAAAGACAAGACGCTGAGAAGGCTCCTCACTAGTTCGTTTACCACGGAAACAACTCCGTGTAGGTAGTCTTCAACTTGCACATGAACGCGGTCGTGCCACTCGCTCTTCACTATAATAAGGTTAGTGGCAGGAATACAATGAAGCCAGGCTACTAACGATCCAACGCGTCTGATATATCTTGGAGAGATGAGAGCTTGTGAGAGCTCAAGTACTCGCACAAGGCGACCACGAACACAAAGTTTTGCACATGTCTCCCGTAGATATCCTTCCACCTTGATAGGCTCAGGCCCCAGACAATGACATGGAGAAATGATAGTACCTCCAATACTGATTTGGTGGGACCAATTCTGCAATGACTGCCATCGGGGCTTTGCACGTTTCCCTAACTGGCACAATCGTCTCAAGCAGAGCAGGCACTACGGGATTCCTGAATTTAGTGACTTAAACTCTCATTAACCTACTTTCAGTCTTTGGAGTAGAGTGAATGGCCATCAGAGCAGCCATCATCACGCGCGTTCCCTTTTCAAGATCACTAGAGGCATCCCGTAGTTTCTTGAGAGTATATAAGGCTTCTATACGAACCAAAACGCGTAGTTTACCTCTCTCAGAGTGGATTCCTGCTCAAGAGCAGTTGTTATTTTCTCTAGCTCGTTTGGGTCCATGTGGTTGAGGGCAAGCTTCGACCCTTACCATACCACAGACGGCGCCTCTGGCGTCGTGACTATGAGCTCTTCACTTTCTGCACCTCTTAATGATGCCGAAAGGGAATCATTAAAGGAACTTCTGGGCAAACTCAAGGCTCTCGAAGTCAGGAATTACACCTCGGACGAGTCAGAGTTATTGGCACGTCAATTATTCACAAACTCGCACTGGTATTGCCACCGTACAACCGAGTTGACGCGTGAGGTCGCAGCGTGTTGTCAGCAATGGCTTGTGGCGACAGATAATCAAACCGAGAGGGTTGTTAAATGGGATAAACGCCATCAAAAGGTCTTGAATACGTGTGTAGACTGTGTGAGAGGCATGGAAGATGCCCTTTTAGCATCGCAGTCTACGTAAGTTTATTGCAACCTTGTTTCCCCCCTTTTTTCTGATCACTTGTTCAGGTATTTAAGTAATGTCAAAAAGGACAGAGTAGAGCGTTACTTTGGAGAGTACAACAAATGGAACGCTACTCGTCTCATCAACCATCTCGAGCAACTCGACGACGGAGCAGGAATAGACCAATTACACCCCGCTCAATCTTACCACCTCTTTTACAACCCGGCACTTACAGGGTATCCCGGAGTCTGGCCTCTTTTGAAAAACAAGCTACCATCAGAGACAATCCAAGGTTGGCCTCAAGAGGCACCGCCAGGCATCATCGCTCTTCTTTTGTTCAACTTGGAATCTATCAAAGATTGGGCTGATACACAACTGGATGCCATGAAATTGCCACCTGAAGTGGTTGTGCCGGCGGAAGATAATCACTATAGAAGAGCCTACGACGGGATCGTAACAGCACTAGCAAGCACTGGGGGCTTAGAAATGGACATTTCGACACCATATATTTTTCGAGAAATTTTCAATGGATTAGATTCCGTTTCGTTTTGGGCAAGCTTTCCAGCGACTTTGAAGAGATTTCCCGACATCAGCTCATCGTGTATTGTGGTGGCTGATGAAAAGGTCGGGGACAAGGGGAGGCGTACAAACCTAATGGGGATATTGGTTAACCATCTATCCCGCTATGACGAAGGTGGGTTCTGAGCATTGGTCACAAGTGCTATCATAATTCTCATACCTCTGCAGCATTTCCTTTTGTCCTCGAAACCTTTGAAACTATCCTCCAACTATTCGGAAGCGACGCATGGCGGAGGAAGTCGCCTCAACTTCCTCGAATCGCCCTTCATGCTATCAAGGATAACAAAGCATTTTCATCCGTGAACGCGTATAAAAACGGCGCAGAGGCCAAATCGCTAGGCTGGATTGAACCCTTCATCAAGAGTGTCATGCCTCTCGACGCCTATAGTGAGATTTTACACGAGATCTTCCAAATTTTCTTGGAGCAACTGCAGCACGAAAGCATGCGAGCCGCCCGTCACGTCTGTCTTACCTATTTCTTTTCGGTAAATACAACGCCCTTTATTAGTATTGTTTCTTACGGGATCATTATTAGGCCATTACTCGTATCCACCAATTTCCACTAGAAGGCAACTTAAATCACCGCGAGGCCATTATAGAAGCAACCAACATTCACTTAGGCATAGTCATAGCCATTGCCTTCGGTAAAGACTTTAGTGGGTCCGAGTGGAAAACAGCACGAAAATATGCTCGTTCTTTCATGCTCGCAATGCTTGGATATGACATAGAGCAAATTCAAGTAGCTCTGAAGGCGATCACTCCCCTTGAAACGGGCAAGGGTGACATTATCCCCAAGGTTTCCACCTCATATCAGAGGCTTTGGGATGGTGTTCGTAAGGCGCTGTTGCCGAACGATATCGACGGTTACGAGTTCTTCTTACAAGTAGTCGCGAAATCTGCCCTCGTCACTCCAATGGACGCTAGCAAACTCCTTCGTACTATGGACCCGTCAGCACGAGCAAAAGCGGAGGCTCTACTGAAGACGGTCAACCATGCTATATCGGTCATTCACAAGAACTTTGACCAAATAGTCCTAGGATTCCTAGGCGCTACCAAGGAGCAAGATATGACAGCATTCTGCGATCGAGCTACCGTTGGCCCAGTGCTTGTTACCCTGCTCTTATCTCCTATCAAGCAATTTTCGGAGGGAGCACAAAACTTGGTTGGCCAAGCATATAACGCCGATGAACGTGGTGAATGTATCCGTGCACTTCTCGAAAAACATTGCGAGACCACCCTAAGCACCATGACCTCTCAGCTCGACGCGTTCAACAAGGCGACGACAGAGCTTCCGGAGACGGTGGATGCAGCTAAAATGCTCGTCAAGTGCTACACCGATATCCTGAACGAATTGTGCGCGATTGATCGTGGGCTTCTCTTTAGTGAAAAGTTCAAGACGCGTAGCAAGGGCAGCCTGCGGGGGCTATTACCGCTTTGGAAGAGCATGTGCAATGCTGCTGGAATCATCATCGACAGAACTCCTGATTGGGCGAACAGATATCATTCGGGGGATATGACCCCTTGGATGCGGGATGCCCTGATATTTGCAAGTGAACTTATGGACAAACGCCGTGTATTCGAATCTGCACTGGCCATATCGTTTGGATCGGATTCAAGTTCTCAGGAAAATGGCCTGGTTGACGATTTCGCCGCCATTATGCGCCCCCTTGGGTCGTGGTTGCGCTTGAGTCACCAAGAGCTATTGGACTTGTCATATAAGCTGCTAATGGATCTCCTTAATGCCTTTAAGGAGACCAGGAAACAGCCGGAAGATAGCCTACTTCAACATATGGAACGAAGCATCAGAAAACTCGGAAAGGGGACTGAGTCCGATGCCAATGCAAAGCTACGCACAAAGCTCAGCGCCGCGCAATTGGGAACCCTTATGAAACTTATGGGAAGCCTAAAGGGGCTTGAAGACTCCGATGTCGAGTTTGTCAGTCAAACATTCTCACCCAAGAAAGTATCGATCCGACCAGCCGCTCCCCGGCCACAAGTACCGCTCCGGAAGCCGGTCCATCACGCCGTGATCCCCAAGGCCCAGTCAGTCAAAGCCGTTCCCCCAGCCCTGAGCAAAGGAAAAGCAGGAAACTTGATGGCGACATTGCAAAAGGGGGCGTCCATCGGCATTCCTCCGCGGGGTCTAAACTCGGCGATGGTTCAAAGAGCAATTGAAGAACGCAAAGCTGCAAAACCGCGTGCTTCCACTGGTAGTTTGGCCTCGTCTTCTGGTGGAGAACACGAGTCATCGAATTCGGAAAGTGATTCAGACGAGGATGGTGCACCTAGTGGGCTTGCACAATTATCTAAACTCCAAAAGTCTCCCATCAAGCAGCAGCGCCAAGAAAGAAGACGTGCAATTCTTCTCAATGGCACCGCTATGTCACCGAGAACTGGCCAAATCAACCAGACAGCCGGGACCGAAGTACGCCGACAGATCCCAAAGCAGCAGGTCAAATATATTCCCGACATGACACCACTCCACAGAATTATATTGAGCTGGAACTACGATCACGATGGTCCAGAACCACAAACTAATGGAGGACCACTGGATTTAAAGCCTGTGCCTGATAGCTTCTTGTCTTATCGACACTACCTCGACGTCATGCATCCGCTATTTATTGTCGAGTGTTGGAACTCGCTGATCAAATCAAAGGAAGAATCTATTGAGAAGGTTCAGCTTGTTATTGCTGGCAAAATGCATGCAGACTTTTGGGTAGAGGTCGACGTGGTTATTGATCAGTCCGTTCCGAAAGGATGGATGTTGTTCGAAACGGATATTGTCCTGATGGAACACGCTGCTGGGCGGAAAACTCTGGCAAAAGTTCACAGCGCACGGCAAACTCGCCAGGGAATTCAAGCCACTATCCGCTATTCTGCCGAATTGGGTGATATGGATCTCGATAGGGCGATGGCTATTCAGTCGTCATGGATGGTCTCGCGCGTTTTCAAGTAAGTTTCCGTCTGCAAAGCGTACAAAGGAGCTGTTGTACTCAACCATTCAGTTTATCTACAGCCCACCGAGAATATGCTGCCCTCATGGGTATGCACCATTACGACTGGGCGGACGCAGTTTATAAGCCGCACATCGGTACACCAGCGGTCCCCACTGAATCTCAGATACGAAAGGCGATGGTGGCACATAAGCTCAACCATCCACAGGCCAAGGCGGTCTTATCTTCCCTCGAAACCACAGGCTTCTCGCTGATACAAGGGTATGTGTGGATCTGCATAGTGATTATTTTATTGATTGTTTTCAATAGTCCGCCGGGTACGGGGAAAACCTCCACGATATGCGGCCTTGTTGGCGTATTTATGTCCACTCGACGGGCCCCTGTCACTTCAGTACAACCTGGCAAAGCCGGAACCAAAGTCTCTATTCCCCGAAAAGTGTTGGTCTGTGCACCAAGTAACGCGGCCATTGACGAGGTCGCCAGACGTTTAAAAGATGGTGTTTGGAAGTCTGATGGATCAAAGGTGGCTCCCAATGTAGTACGTTTGGGAGCCGATGCATCCATCAATGTCAGTGTGAAGGATATCTCACTTGATCAGTTGGTCGAAGAACTCCTATCGAAAACAAACTCAAAAAATTCAGAGGTTGCCTCTGAAGTCGCCAACATACGAGAACAATTGTCGCGGGTCAAGCAATTGAGGGAAGAGAAGACGGAAGAGATGCAATCCTCTAAAACTAGTTCCTCTAGGATTATGGAGTTGGAGCGCGAGCTAAAGGAACTTGCCTCAAAACGGATATCACTTTCCAGTCGCCTGACCGCTGCTCAAGATATGGGCAGAGAAGCGTCCAGAGCCGTTGACTCTGCGAGGAGGAAGGCAAGAATGGACGTACTCAACGGCGCCGACGTTGTTTGTTGCACTTTATCAGGCTCTGGCCACGATGTCATCGAGCAGTTTGAGTTTGACCTGGTTATCATCGACGAGGCGGCCCAGGCAATAGAATTAAGCTCCCTAATACCTCTCAAGTTCTCTTCTGATAGATGTATAATGGTCGGAGGTTAGTTATTGTTTCTTCGGGTCTCAAGTTTCTGACAATGTGCCAAGACCCGCAGCAGTTGCCGCCGACAGTGATATCACAAACCGCTACAAGGATGAAGTACAATCAAAGGTCTACTTCCTTTTCTTTTCCCATTGCCTCATCGCTAACTAGGATTGCGTGGCATCTAGTCTTTTTGTTCGCTTACAGATCTCCAATCCAAGCCACGTACACCTTCTGAGGTAGGCAATATCTTCTTGGATCTCATCTTCTGACGGCTTTTGCAGCATCCAGTATCGAATGCATCCTGAAATATCACGGTTACCCTCTGCATTGTTTTACGACGGAAAACTGACAGATGGGCCCGGAATGCAAGAAAAGACGGCGCAGCCATGGCATTCAAACGACAAGCTCGGTATCTTCAAGTTCTTTGATGTCAGTGGTCAAGAAGTGCAGGCCGATATGGGACATTCTCAATACAACATGGCAGAAGTGAACGTCGCGGCCGCATTATACGCAAAAGTCCGAAGAGATTACCCAAGCGTCAATCTTGACTATCGCATTGGTATTATATCCATGTACCGAGCTCAGTTGGCCAAACTAAGGACCGAATTTTCCTCTCGATGGGGTAAAGATATTCTGTCAAAGATCGATTTCAATACTGTCGATGGTTTCCAGGGACAGGAGAAAGATATAATTATTCTCTCTTGTGTCAGAGCAGGACCTAACATCACTAGCATCGGGTTCTTATCTGACGCCCGTCGAATGAATGTTGCCATTACACGAAGTAGATCTTCACTATTCATCCTCGGAAATGCATCCACACTAAAAAGGAGTAACCAACTCTGGGAGCAGATTGTTGGGAATGCGCAGAGTCGGAATCTTTTAGTCCCAGTGCGTACAACTGTAACGAACCACTCAATTCTTACGGTATTCTGCAGGCAGATTCATCTTTCTTCGCATCTTCCCACTCATTTTCTCATTCCAAAGCTCCTGTACCACCCAAAGCACTTCCCACTTCCTCTCCTAAACGCGTCATAAACAAGCCCGAAGTATCCAAATCAATGAAGCCTCTGACTCCCAAAGAGTGGAAAGCTTTGAATGAAAAGAAAAAAGGAGAAGCTTTAGATCAAGGATTGGCCAACGGTCAGGATGGAATCGAGAGCAAGCAATTTGACCTCGAAACTGGCAATGCGGCTTCCAAGGATCCTGCAAATTTATCTCGGGAGGGACACTTGGATTTGCCTGCTGGCAACAACAGAAAGCGGGGACTTTCTGATCTAGAGCAACCGTTACAACCACCCCCAGCACTTCGCCAGGCCTCATCCGTGCCAGTGGCAGGCACTTCTAATCATATTTCGGGGCCGGTTTCTCATGTGGCCACGGGCCAACCAAAACCTCAGAAACCACCTCCGAAACCCAAAGGCTCGAACTTGTTCATTCCCAAAAAACCCGCGGTAAGTCTTGGAATCTATGAGCGAGCCTCACTAAAGCTTGCACAGGTCAAGAGACCCCTTCCTTCGGACGCCCCTATGCCCGATCCTAAACGGAGGCCTGTCTAATTTTTGCCTTTTATGGGGACCCATAGTAAATGAATTATTTGCAAATTATTCATGTAACTGCCCTGCGTGGCCGAATACGAAATGTAGCCCTAATCAACCTTCATTCGTCGCATCGGTGGAAGTTCCCATCCCGGACCAAACTTGGGAATTACGAGAACTTCGCCCGCTTTTATATCTTTGATGGTAGGTGGTATTGGAATCGGCTTTGAGAACGTGCA
Organism: Serendipita vermifera MAFF 305830; assembly: GCA_000827415.1. Taxonomy (NCBI): domain Eukaryota; kingdom Fungi; phylum Basidiomycota; class Agaricomycetes; order Sebacinales; family Serendipitaceae; genus Serendipita; species Serendipita vermifera. The sequence continues at coordinate 307,752 of KN824286.1, read as the reverse complement.
CAATGCGGGCCCTAGTTGAGCCAGCCAGGCGGGATTGACCACGGTCAAATCTAAGGTCAATTTAGAATGATAGACGGGCGTAAAGAAGTCGCATACTTTTGATCCATATTTTGGTCCCACGAACCACCTCCTGAAAGGCTACGTACTCTGGCGGGTTCTGGTGAAACAGCGCCGAGGATGGGTGAATGAAAACGTCTTCGGCTATATCGACCGCTCGGTATTCAATGCCGCGAGACGAGGCAAACTTTGTGCCCGACGATGAAGACCTTTCGGCCAAATCCTTGCGGATGGCTATCTGGTCAATAAACCCAGCGGCAAGTAGTTGCCGCAAAACCTTAAGCTAATCCCTGTCAGAGAGTGGATCCAAAGAGACTGGAGAAGCTACCTGGAGACCACTTGGAGGTTGGAGTTTTGGATTGAAGCCAGCGTCGATGCCTGAAAAATTGGTAGACACGATAGAAGATATTTGGGCTCTAAGTTTGTGGATTTCTTCCATAGCCTAGAGTAGTGTCAGACGTAGTAGCTGGTATGAACGAACAATGTACCTTTGGCCGGACAAAATGGTCCTTGCAGAACTGTGAAGTTCCTCCTGCAAACTCATAAGCTCCGATAACAGATAAAAGCTTGAAAATATCGCTTTGTCCGTTCCCGAGTGCAGTATGAATCTTCTGAGATGAGTAGAACGCCCGCCGTATCGACTTTCGCTTTTCCTTGTCTCTCAGCTCTTCACTTTTTAGATGGGAGATGCGCAACGAGTCCTCTTCATCCGTATGGTCTATGTCCGAGTCTTCTTCTTTTCCCATGATATCTTCGCGCAGGAAGGGGTCTCCTACTGACAGCCCGGAAACAATAGCGACTACATACGGTAGACACCCGTGCTGCGTCCCATTGGCTAGCATCTTTCCAAATCGTGGATTAACAGGGAACATTGACATTGTTCGACCCAAAGCCGTGATGTGACCTCCCCCAAGTTCTGGTCTGCTCTTGTCAGCTTCGAGGGCTCCAAGCCGAGTGAGTACCAGCTCTGCCTTCCTCAATGCGAAGCGATCTGGAGGAGTAGGAAACGGAAAATTTACCACAGCATCGATGTGCATGCTCTTCATTTGCAAGACGATGCCCTCGATAGGGGTCCGTAAGATTTCTGGAGCTGAATGCTGATCGAAATAGTGCTCAAAGAGAGATGATGAGTAGAGGCGGTAGCAGTGACCCGGCCCTGTTCGACCGGCTCTGCCTGCTCGCTGTGAGGCAGAGGCCTTTGAAATCCATGAAACCTGGAAGGACTGTATGCCGCTTGCTACATCATAGCGGCGCTGGAAGCAGAAAATTAAGTAAAATTCACCAAAATAATAATAATACTGATCACAGACCTTCTTGGCTCTTCCACAATCAATAACATAGCGAATTCCTGGGATAGTTAAGGAAGTTTCCGCGACGTTTGTTGCGACGACTACCAATCGGGAGCCTTCTGGGGGTGGTTCAAAGACTACCATCTGTTTCTTGCTAGCGAGGAGGGAGTACAGAGGGACGACATGCATCGGTACTGAAGTCTATCAGTAAGAGTTGCTCTGATATCATGTACCTTACCTTCTATTTCAACCTTTACAAGGTCTTTGAATTCGTCTTCTTCTCCTTCCGATTGTGAATCCAACGCCTCAGGATCAGATACGTATCCTTCGTCTACATCTGCCCCAAAAGTATCCTGATCAGCTCCCAATTCGATGTCTTCAACCTCGAGAGCGTCTATCAAGCGTTGAGTGAGATTTTTCTACAAATTTTTCGACTGCTTACGTTGGTCGGCTTTGCCCATCGTCACGGGAACTTCTTTCTCATTTTGTGTAGGAAATAAAGGGGGAAGAGGTCGCCTTGGATTTGATTTCTTCGCTCTTCTAGCATAAATCTCCTTGGGTCCGTAAGCAGCCTCGAGTTTCTTGCATACTCCGTGAATCTCTTGCTGACCCGTGAGGAAGATGAGGATACCGCCGAGTGGAAGGCGGGTATGAATTTTAATGGCCTTGCGAATCGCCTGTGTAACATAGTCCGTTCGTGTCTTCCTGTCAAAATGGATCGTGACAGGATGCTGGCGTGCGTCGATTTGTATAATTGGTGGAGGCACGTCGAAGAGGGTTTTGTTCTCCACAAAGTCGGAAACACGCAGAGTTGCAGACATGATAATCAGGCGTAGTGGCTGCATAAAGTCGTGAGAATGACTCGCATAAGAACGGGACAACTGACCTTGACGCCAGATTTTCGGTCTCTCCACATTTCTTCGCGAAGCTTGATGACGCGACTTAACGTCCCAATGAGAATATCGGTATTCAGGTTTCGTTCATGTGCTTCATCAACGATGATTACAGAGTACCGGCTGAGGAGAAAGTCGGTGGCCATTTCGCGAAGCAGTACTCCGTCTGTCATAAACTTGATGATAGTTGACGAGCTTGTTGTTGCATCGTACCGAATCTGATGGGAGACAACAGCAGAGGATAATGCCAACTCGTGCGCGACACGCGCGGCCATTGAGACGGCAGCCACTCGTCGGGGTTGCGTGATACCAATCATGCCAGGGTTATCTGTATGGGATCAGTTTCTGAACACTGCAAAGAATGTATACTGACCACTTCCAGCTGACCCAAAACCTGCTTCATACAGGAACTGAGGAACTTGGGTAGTCTTGCCGCTGCCTGTTTCACCACAGATGACTACGACGGGATGCAAAAGCACAGCTTCCACGATTCGTTGCTCCTCTGCCAGAATAGGCAGGAGAACACGAGATTCACGCACTTCGTCAGATCGGTTCACTTGGATGGCCTGTGGACGCGTTCCAGCAGCGGCTTTTTGTTTTTGTTCTTGCTGGACGGCTTGGGAGAATGATGTGTTTGGTAGGTCAAGACGTGCGCCCATGGGTCCACGAGGTTGATCTTCATCGAGTTTGGGTTTCTTTGCAGCGGCGGGGAGATCGGCCTGCGCAATTTTCATGGCTTCGATGTTCGTATATGTCGTGTATTCTTCACCTGTTGGAGCGAGGGTTGCACTGATCTGTTCCTTTGCCCAATCCTTGAAACTACGCTTTTTGGATGTGGATTCCGGATGGTTAGGAATGGCGACTGGAGAGGTCTGCTCTGGTTCGGATACACCATTTTCTGAGTCGTCACTTGCTTCCGAGTTGGAGGAATCATTGTCAGAATCGGAGCTGTCAAAATCGGATTCTTCTTCGTCTTGAGCAGCTTGTTTTGAGGGTTTATTCCAGGATGCCACCTAACATAGTCAGAAAAGGTGACATAAAAGTACAGTATTGTGAAACCTACCTTGGTATTAGGGGCCTTTTTTTGTTTTCGTGGAAGCATAACCGGAGTAGCGATGGTCCCATCGGGATTTCGTTTGAGAGCCCCACCGACTTGAGTCGGAAGCGATTGTTGAATTTTTGTAGTGGAGGCGTTGGAGTCTGTTGAGACTATTATCGGCTCGTTTCTGCTGGTCCCATGGTGTTGCTTCTCGCTGGTGTCCGACCCGCCCTCCGACTCGCTGCTCTCCCCACTGTCTGCATTCTCTATGCCATATTCGTTATTTCTTCTACGACCCTTGCGGGTCCCTGATAGTGCACGGTTGGTAGCTAGATGTTCGTCCTTTGCCACCTTGTCTTCCGCGGTGTGAGGTCGTCCAGTACCTAGAGTAGACGAGGACTGAAGATGAAGATTCGACGGCACTTGCGCTTGTGAGGCGCTATGTCGGCGTCAGTAGGCGTAATGTGTGTTAGGGCCTTGCTCACGCCAATTTTTGCAAGATGACAACACGTTCTTCCTTTTTCAGTTGCTTCTCCTGAGAACAAGGTGAGATATTTCAAAGTCAAGGATGATCTCGAAGCGTACAATGTATTTTTCGAGTCGCTTCTTCTTTTTGCTAGAAGCCTTTTGTGTGGAAAACAACAGCTATAGACTAGTCAGTACGTTTATTAAACGACGCAGCTGAACCAACTTCTTGTCTCAATACTTCTTTTCGCGTCGCCTCTTTTTCTTCTTGTGGCTTATGTTCCAGTACATCTGCATTTGGATCCACTTGGTCCTCTGCCAATTTTTTTGTGCTCTTTTTCTTCTTATGAGAGCTTCCTCCAGCTACTGAGCGTCTAGCTTTTGCATTGTAGCGCTCTGGACGCGATGGTGGCATCCAGGGTATCGAAGTGGCGGTCAAGAAAATGATTACGGCCTTGCTTTCGACCACCAACACTGACTCACCATGTAGTACTCACTAGACGCCATATCAACAGTAAAAATATTTGCTAAATGCCTTATTATGATTTTGTCTGCTTGTTGCATTGGTTCAACGTAAACACGGAATGAGGGCGCACAGATCGTTTGCGTGATTACTATGTGCCATCCGCATCGATATCAGCTGAATAGTTTGGATTTGTAGCCTTTTCATATATCGAAGAACCTTCTTTTGTGCCGGGAAACGCGCAAGGCCGCGGTTGCGGGCTTCTCGCTGAAGCGCCACCTAGTCAAAGAATGATCGTAATTACGGGAATAAAAGGACCCTACATGCCTTATGGGACTCTGGTACCACGCAAGGAGAGTGTCCCTTCAAAGAGGCGTGACTAACGGACTCAGGCAACAAGATGAATTTATGGCCGAAGAGATTAAAGTAGAGAGTATTGAAAGGATTGTAGCTGTGCTCAACTTGGACTTTGACGGATACAACGCGGGTTTGATTTATTTACAGCACTATCGACCAAGATGTATGAATGGTACCCAGGACACAAATCTTTTGTTAGACTTCCGAAGGCGTTCCACTGCTCCGTGAAGGGCATGAGCCGCTTCTGTTCTTTTTGGTTGTCCTTTTTTGAGCATGTGCTTGTATACGTCCTCCGCCACCTTTGGCGCATCATCATCCTCGATTGACCACATTGTTGCTATCACACCCTGACATCCGGAGAACAGCATCCCACCCGCCAGATGCATCACTTCCTCTGCGACCTTTTGGTCACCGGTCGCCGTTTGGCAAGCCGATAAGAAGGCAAAATCTGCTCTCGGCATTGGTTCCCTGGTGATAATCGAAAGTGTCAACCTCCCATCCTGAAGCAAAAACCCACTTTGCATAGGGTCGCGAAGATCTTGTTCGCCGTGGCAAGCAAGATGGATCCAGTTGCTCTTCTTCATACTCTCCAATACGCGATCCACTGTTGCATCTTCCCCTACCAAGGCCTCTATGTAAAGACCAGATGCTAGATCTTCTATACGTTCGACTTCGTGTACTGTGCCGGGAAGTGGCTTTGCGTGTGGCGTGGAGGGTTGGGCGACGGCCAGAATTTGAAAGTCGTCCTGCACTACGGGCTGTGATTTCTCGAGCAGGGCCGTGAGAGATGGCGTATAGGAAGAAATGACATAATCCGATAGTTTTTCTCCAACCTTATCGGTGTCGTATAGCCCCGCAGCGTGAATTGGTAAGAAGGCGAGTGGACCGGTTGCGCACCACCAGATGCGGGGAAGATTGTCAGTTCGAGGCTTAAAATGGTGTCAATAAAACCTGAGATGTGATTGTGAATGCATACCTGGTATCCCAGCCCATCCAAAACGGGCTTTACTACTTGTAACCAAAGGATGGAGAGTATCTCCGCGAAATTTTCATCAGTGGCAACTGCTCCGAGCCGTTCGGATTTTCGACTATCCCGGAATCGAACACCCGCCGAAATCAGTAGTTTAGTAAGACTTCTGGAGAGCTCCTCGCTCCTTTCCTGCGAGAAATTCGCAAGTGGGATATGAGTTACTGAGGCCTTGGAATCCTTTGATTTACCCGGCATGAGCGCGAGCGCGTCACATCGAGACCGTTGGACATTTAAAATCACAACAGGCCCGTCAACTGCAACGCAGGCGAGTTTGTCGAATCGCTTAGCTCCTAGAAACCATTCAAAATTGGGGAGCCTCCTTATTTCGTCAATGACGCCTTCCCACTCGGTTGCTAGTCTTGAGGACTTGCGAGCGACATCCACCAATGTGACTTCGTCTGCATCAGCAGACAACCTTTTGTTGGATCGGTAACCTTCTAGCTTCTGTGATACACGTTGAAATCGCGCTGCTAATTTTGGATGAGCGCGCCTTAGGTCATCCAAAGGACTACGTAATCCGAGCATATTTTGCCAAATAATTGATCGCCCTTGCTCGACCCATTCAACAGCAGTTTCCAGCTCTTTGGCTTTAATAGCAGCAGATACTGCATCACGTACCACGCTGCCTATCTCTCCAAGCAATGCACGCTGCTCAACGAGTGTAAGGCCAATCCAGGCAATTCGAGGAAGAAGATGGAGAGCAATTCCAAATGCTTCCATAGGAGATTGATCGTCTACTGGACAAATACTCGCCCACATAATTGCAGCCCGGAATCGCATCATAAGGACGCCAGTTGATGACTTTGCTGCAGTAGAAAGTGCTGAAATTGCTGATTTTAGTTCATCACGAGTGTAATTGTACTGGAAACGCATGTATAATGCACTTCCGAGACTGAAAAATTGCGCGGGCTTATCGGGATGGCTATCTGGCATGAGATTGATGGCGGCTTGAAAGTGCGAGATGGCCTCATCGAGATCTGAAATGATTCCAAGGTGCTCAAACCGCAATTGAAGTGCCTCGCCTAAATCCCTCAGTGGTTCCGGTCTGTTGGGATGCGTGTCTGGTGTAAGGTCCAACGCCCTCTTGTGCAGTGAGATCGCTCGTTCAAGATATGGAAGTCCACCAAAATGCCTAAAGCTAAGTTGAAAGGAGCTTGCACCGTTGGAAAGAAGTGCCGCTCTATTTATGTGATCCAGGGGTACCAGGTTTAGAGCAGTCTTCTGCAGCCTAATGGCCTGGTCGAGATCTGTGAGATTATTATGACGTTGATATCGTGATCGAAGCAAGTTTCCGAGGTTGTTGAGTCGAAGTGGTCTTTCTGGATGATCATCTGGTGTGAGACGGACGGCAGTGTTGAAGTATAAAATGGCCTCATCGAGATTTTTGATGCTATTGAGGCGTACAAATCGCATTTGAAGGCCATTACCAAGGTTACATAGCAGGAGTGGTTTGCTGGGATGACCATGAGGGGTACGATTGACGGCAGTTTGGAATAGTGAGATACAGTTTTCGAGATCGGCTATTGTGTTTGTATATTCAAATTTCAAGAGCAGGGCAATTCCGAGGTTACCAAAGCGGGAGGGTTTGTCGAGATGCTTCTCAGGCGTAAGCTTTACAGCAGCCTTGAAGCATGAGATCGCCTCATTGAGATCAGAATCATTCCCAAGACTCTCGAACCTTGACATAATGCTATTTCCAAGGTTGCCAGCTACCGCCGCTTTGGATGGGTGGTCCTCTGGCGTTAAATCGAAAGCAGTTTGAAGCATTGTAATACTTTTATTTAAATCTCCGTTGTCGCTAAACCTCTCAAATCGTAAACGATGGATTATGCCCAAGTTACTCAGACAGAACGGCCTCCCTGGATGACCCTCGGGTAGGAGATTTACTGCAGTTTCAAAGCACTGAAAGGCTCTGCTAAGATCTACGATATTACCTGTGCGCTTGAATCGTGCTCGAAGTACGTCCCCGAGGCTATTGAGGCGAGATGGTTTGAGTAAATCGTCGTTTGTGGCATTCGTTGCAGCTTCGATGCATGAAATGGCCTCGTCAATATCTTGGATGTTACCATGTCGTTCAAAACGTAATTGGAGCGCATTTCCAAAATGTTCAAGTTGGAACAGCTTTTCGGATCCGTCGGGTGTACGGTTTATCGCGGTTCTCTGAACCAAGATGGCCTGATCGAGGTCGCTGATCCGGCCTAGACATTTGAACCGTACTTGGAGGGTATTTCCAAGGTTTCTCAACAACATAGGTCTTCCTAAATGACGATCAGGCATGAGTTTCAATGCTTTCTCGAAATATGAAACCGCCTCGTCAAGATCCTTGACATTACCAAGGCGTTCGAAGCGCACTCTAAGGACATTTCCGAGGTTGTTTAGGCCGAATATCTCGTCAAGAAGGCCAGCTGGCACATGGCCTGTAGTAAGGTCAGGGTGATTCGGCTAGATAGGGATTGATGGACTTACTCGAACTCTCAAGGAGGCCGTCAGGCGAGCCTTCAAAACTGTAAAGCGGAGTCGATACATTCGAACGAGAATTTAGCCCGAATGCGGCACTCATAATCTCGATTGCACGGTTGAGGTCATTCACGTTGCCAAATCGTCGAAATTGCGACATAATACAGCCACAGAGGCTATTTGAGATATCACGCCTTTCTGGGTCATTGTCGTCCGTAGCTTTTAGGGCGTTCTCGAAAAGAGCTATTGCATTGCCAAGATCGGCAGGATCTTCAACTCGTTCATAGCGGCAATTCAGACTCGTCGCGAGATTGCTTGCGCGATCCGCGAACCGGGGGTCAGAGGCTGCTGTGAGGCTTATGGCCTTTTCGAAAGCGTAAATAGCCCTCTCTAAGTCGGTGGCTGAATCATCTCTAACAGATACGCCGAGATAGTGGCGTCCAATGCGGTTTAGGGCATGTGCTTGGGTACTAGGATCCGGCACTCTAGGCGATGCTACCTCCGATGCCCTGATTGAGCAGTGTATAATGATATTGGTTGAAGAGTCCGAAGGGACGCCAGAAAAGTGGTAGTAAGCTACGTGAAAGTCATTGGTTATTGGTGAATGCGATACATGATAGATACTCGTACCGTCAGGTGTGCGCTTCACTTGCTCAAGAAGTGTTGGAGTACTAAAGCTTACAGTCATTATTTCTTTCTCACACCCTTGTTTTTGCGTAACGACGATCAAAGAGGCAGATTGGCCAGTTTTGAGCCTGAAGTGGTCCTAATCAGTACCATGCACAGTGGGTTCTCAATAGTCGCTAAATCCACAAGGAAGGTTACTCACGTTTGAAGGTTCGTGTTCATCTCCCAGAGGCCAACGTTATTGTTACCATTGCCAAAGGGTGTCTCCGCTTGGAGCTCCTCATCCACCATCAATCTGACTGAAATGGACGCATCTTCGGCCAGAGATGAATGCAGAGGTACGGAGGATTCGACAAATATGTCTTATTCGTGTTATTAGCGTTTCGACTTGCAGTAAGGCAGAACGATGATCACCTGTGAATTCCATTGTCTATCGGCCACCAAATAATATAATTTGTCCGATTTAAATAGTTTCCTGGCGTGATGATCGATGCGAAATGAAAGGGAGTTTATAGGTATGTTGAGCCGGCGTGGAGAGTATGTTGCTGGAAGGTAATAATAGACAGTGGGGTGCCAGTTATCAAGGGTTACACACATCTCATGCAATTTATGTGATTCCAATGATGTGGCCCAGCTATCAAGTGACCTATCTATAGAGCGGCTGCACAGGCTAGGGAGACTGCCATGCTGGCTGCGAAGTGAATATGATAGAGTCTCTTATTCTGGAGTCCGACGCCTTTCGGCGCTTATATGAGTGGGCTGATGTTGTCAAGTGACCCTCCCATGGGCAGGCTACACAGTTGCGGGAAGCTGGCTGGCTGCTGAATAACTAGGAGAGAATCCCCGACCCTGGTTCTATCCTCAATGACTATACAACCAACTCTAGAGGATAATACGTCCTGTGATCTGGACTCTACATTGGGCACCCTTTGGCAATTGATTTATACGAGCGCTGGTCTTGCTTCTGAAAGGACACGACACGCACGTGATAAATTGAGGGGACGTGGAGCTAACCTGCTCGATTCCGACTGACCTATATCATTTGATCCTCTACACATTGCCAATCCAGACAGGTGATGCTTTGTTTGATCGATATGCGATTGATAAAATCTCTTTGACTGCATCAATTTCACATTATTCAGTCAAGAAAGATGTTTCAGTTCTTAAATCCGGTTTATTGTTGGATGCGGATGGGACCAAGGCGTGTGTGGTGTTAGGACCGTGGAAGGTATTACTGAGGACAACGTGGCAGTGCCGACGAGGGAGACAAGAGGAGGATGAAGGTAACATCGCAAGGGACGAGCGATGTGAGTTGAGCTAAGATCATGCGTAAGAGGGAAAATAGGGGACAGGTCCTTGGTGTGATTTTCTCGCTAACGAACTAACAAGATTACAGGGGGCTTTATATAGGGACGAAGCCGAGACGGACCGAGGCGGAGACAGGTGAAATGAGAGGAGGAAGGGGCGATGGCGTTATCGGAGCGGTTCGTGTCATGACATTGTGGCGATGGCCATCGCGCTGCTTAATATGCAATGGACACCCCTGTCACATAAGAAATGGTACCTAATAGGTGTTTAAAAGCGACCTGAAAAAGGTACCTATTAGGGTCAAAATTCATGGGCCGTCCCGGGACATCCCACTCCGGGAACGTTCAGTGGGACGTCCCGTCGAATGCTATGCCGCCAAGTTGCAAGTTGCAAGTAGACGAATGGGTTATAACTCAAATTATGTGTTAATCTTAAATAGAGAGTCTAGCATGTAAAAGGGATGAAGCTTGCCTTGCTAGGCGCCATCTCCCGATCTACTGATTTCACGTACAACAAGTAAGTTACTAATACGGTAAAATATACTATATACAGCCTATTAATGTTGAAAACGACCTGGATTACTGCCCCTCTGCCTTTGGTTTGGTTAGACGCAGTCCGCTCATCCGCGTACAGGGTGCTCCGTAGTTGAGAAGACATATGGGACATCCCATAGTGTAGGCATACATGGGACGTCCCAAGGCAAAGGCAAATGTGGGATGTCCCAAAGAGAAGGTATGCCTGGGACGTCCCATGGGATAGCTCGGTTTGGGACATCCCAAAGCGAATGTAGGTATTGGGCTTGGCGTCGAGATGACTGCACCTATGAGTGTTTCATGAGTATATTCAAATCCAAATAACGAGCTTTTGCGAGAGAGAGAGATGGCGTAGCAGCCTTCCCGGTGAGTGTCCCCATCCATCTCAGAGGTCGCCTCGTATATTTACGTCTATCCACAGTGACTTTACACATATTAGGAGAGGATAAAAGTCTCATTACACTCAGAATGTCCCAATAGTAACACCCATGTGTGCGACGTCCTGTCGAGTGCTAGCTACCAAGTCGCCAGTAGACGAACAATATTAAGCACATTGTATACGCCTGAATAGCGAATATAGCATGTAAAACTAATGGAGGTAACCTTGACAAGCGTCAATCTCCCGATCTTTTGATTATTTGTACTACAGGTAAGTTACGAATACGATATAGCATATGATTCACGGCCTAATATTATCTAAACCAACCTGGTAAGCCGCTGCTATGGCTCGAATTTGGCCAGACGCAATCCACTCCTCCACGCATGGAATGTCTCAAGGTTGAAAAGGAACACGGGACGTCCCACAGTGTAGATAATCATGGGACATCCCAAAGTAAAGGCAAGCGTGGGATGTCCCAGAGCGTAGGTAGGCATGGGACATCCCATGACAAGGCTCGGTCTGGGACGTCCCAAAGCACGGAACATTTGACGTGGGGGGCGAATACATCTGCGAGCATCTTAATAGGGCATGTAAATGCAAATAAGGGGCTTTTGTGAGAGGGATGGCGTAGGGGCTTTCCCGGTGAGTGTCCACCCCGTCCTTGGAAGCTGCCATCTATAGTTACATCCGGCTTCGCACATACCAGGATAAACTAGAAGACTTACTATTTTCAAAGTGTTTCAATAGTAGCTTCCACGTATCTAAGAAACCTCGGGGACCTGGCCCGCATGGGACGTCCCACCTGAAGCCTGGGCTTGGGACGTCCCACAGGCAGGATGGTGGTTGGGACGTCCCAGACGTTCACTTGAAAGTTTTTTTAAAACCCATTTTATTCGAAAAGAATTACCACAATCAACATGCAGTGGTGAACGCCACAACTATTTCTTGGACTTCGCCACCTTTTTGCGCATACCGCCATCTTCGCCATCAAGATCATCCAAATTTCTTGACCTCTTCTTACTCGCTTTCTCCTTCCCTTTCCTGCGTTTCTCGGGCTGATCGGGCGCCTCATCGGACTCCCTCGACGGCGATTCGGAGCGTTCCCTACTGATATTCGCTAAAGAATAGAGACGCGTTACTATAATTCGGAGTGACTGTCTGATATTTGAGGGAAAGCCTCACCATTTTCGTCCTCCTCGTCACTTCCAAACGTCTTCCTCACTTTGTGGACAAGTTCACGATGGGCCTTGGGATCCTCCGTCTCGTCGTCGCCTCGTCGCACCAGAATTTCCCCATTGTCTGTGACAACCACTGGTTGCTCGCTTAGAGACATCTCCGAGACGGGTTTGGAACCCTCGACCTCGTGTGTGTATATGTTCTCGACTTCATCCGGGGAGGTCTTAACCCACAAATTATCTAAACAAGCAGGTAAGTTTTCCATCATGGGAAAGATCTGTACTGACTTATGGAGGTATACTCCAATGCGAGGCGCGTTCCTTGAGAGGGGAAGCGATCCCGATTCAGCTTTTGCAATAGTTCTTTCCTTTTGTCGGGTTCTATCAACTTAAGCTCCGTTCCAGGACGTCCAGGCCAAACATTCTTCAACGGCCATCCAACCAGGACCGAGTCGGTCTCCTTGCATTTCCGAATGGAAGCTTGCCAAGGATACGATCCACCGTGGTCTTTTAGGTCGGATTCTCGCGCATCTTCTTTCCACGGGGCCGTCATTACTGCCGTTAAGTACTGAGCAAGCAGTCTCCTTGGCATCGTGTCAAACTGACCTTCCAGAGATTTCATCCACAATACGAGCGCACTGCGGGTAAAATCGCGATCCTTCAGCTTCTGGAGAAACTTAGGACCCCTGTCGGCAGGCCATCCGTCATCCGCGATAGGCTCAAGGCCTCTATTTTGATGGCTTAGCTCGCTGTGGATTCCGTTACAGAAGTACGTACGCCGTCTTTTTTATCAAGAAATCCGTCATCCGGTCCAACGCATGTTTATGCGTAACCCACATTTCAGTTCCGATGGCGTTCGAGGCGAAGACTTTACTAATCGCTGGATTTTCGCCGTCTTGAGGGAGAACTATAATCCCTGCTGTCACCATTCCACTTTGTGACATTTCGCCGCGTGACTGAGAAACATGTGAGCTCGCCAACGCTATCTCCTTTCGATCTTGATTATCATACCATGTCGGTTACAGCCTTCGCATGGTCATCCAAGCGCTTTCTACGAGGCGCAGGAGTTGAAAGCTCGGCCTTCACGGCCGCTTTGACTTTTGAGTTCCTCTCAGCAATGGCCTCTGCTACGATGTCGGCGTGTTCTTCTTTGGGGATTGCCTTCCAACGCCGGCTTAACTCCGGCATAAGTACTTGGATGCCTCCTGCTAAAGTAATATCAGTGGGAATTGGTCTACTCGATGGCACCGGAACTCACCAGGCAGCTCGCCATTGTTTTCGGCGCGAACTCTTTCGATCTCTTTAGATAACCAGTAGTTCCATCCGTTTGGCTTCCGACCTTCGCGCTTGACAAGACCAGTATGGCTCCAGGCGACGCTTTGGCTAATCCCGTCCCTGCAAGCAATGCTTTGCAGTTTGGCCGTGTATTCCGAGGTGAGATTTTCAATTTGCTTGAGTGCATCATCTGATGGCCGACCGGAGCGAACTTGCCAGTATTGGGGACGTTGTTCATGGTCCCATGGCGATCCCGATCCTGGGTCCCCCAGTTGAGCCGGAAGCTCTGATCCAACTGTTGTAGCCAGCCCGAGCATGGGACTATCTGGTGCCATGAGCTCCATCGCTACGATTTCCTCATCGTTGAACGGGTCCTCGCCAAATTCAATATAAGGGACAAGCGAAGTACTATCGTTTGTCGAGACTTGGTGAGCATTCTTGTCCTTGTTCTTTCTCCTTTTTGTCGTCTCTTTGCTTGTCTTGACCACTGACGCTGATGTTATTTTCTTTGTAGAGCCTTTCTTAGCTTTGGGAGCAACAGATTGGCCTTTGCGGGGGCTTACTGGCGGGGAGTCGTCGTCGTCGTCCTCTTCTGAGCTAGTACCGTCCCAATCCTCATCATTACTGGTACCCTCCCCTTCGGAATCGGTTGCGTATGGAACAAGGGGTACGGTGCTTTTGACGCCGCTGTTTGTGGGGGGGCGGTTGGGGGCTTTGGCTGGTATCACACGTTGGGAAGACGGGACAAAAGGTACGTGCACAGATTCTTCATCAGTGGGATTCGGAATTGATGTTTTGCTTGGAACAGATGGGGGTGCTTGCGGTGGTTTAGTCGAGACGGCGACGGCGCTCTTGCCATGCATTGGGAGATCAGCATCCTTAGGAACCGTCCCAGTGGCGACGGTACAACCAACTGCCGAGATATTCCCCGTTTGCGCAGTGCTGCTGATGTTCGGGTCAGGAGAGCCGTGCTCGCCAGCGTCTGCGCGAGTAGGTGTCCCATTGGGGCTGCTCTCATTGGATCCCACTTCTGAGGCTGGAAGGGTCCCGTTTGGAATCGAAGGAGGCCTCTCTTGGTTATCTGGAGGCGGGATCTCGGAACTTGCGCGGCCCGCGTTCACCTCCACCCCCTGGACAACTGGTGCTCCCACCGCATCTTGGATTGGAGAAATATCCTCTTGAGGAACTGTGGTTGGGGTATTGATGCCTAGGAGCGTGCTGGTGGCCTCGGCCGCTTGATTGCGCTGACGTCGCGTCTGGAGCCAAGTACAGGTTAGCATTACTCTTAAGCGTGATTTAAGAGTAATTCTTTATGTTACTCACCGATCTCCGTTCTCCAGGGACGGGGGCAGTCGTCTTTGACTGAGACAATGAACCGCCTTTGTTTTTCTTTGGCGGGGCGGATGCCCCTTTACGAGGATTATCTGACGCTTTTTGATTCGATGGCTTCTTTCCTTTCATATTCCTTTAGTGACGGACACTGGAGGAGGGGCCGTCAGATCTAGAGAGGGTTGGGGGAAAAGTCTTCGGTCGACTTGGGCGTAACGTGAGTCGTCTTTTTATGTTTGGCCGCTCTTAATTAACACTTTTTAGATCTCGGCCTTGTGGCACGACATGTTTCTCATGCTCCGGCACCGACGCTCCGAGACCGACACTCCGAAACTTATGAAACCGCCAAATGTAGTTTAACTTTTGCGTTTATATAATGTTTTATCGCCTAACTTTTGCACTTCTACGTGTTTACTGTAATTCTGCCGCTGTAGAAGAGTCTAAATTTCAGTTCCCAAGTGCTAGCTGACCTTCCCGTCCTACTCGTAGCGTCTTAAACAGTTGTATGTCAATATGTATTCATATTATAACAAAGTCGATGCCGTCTGCTTATTGTATTAGTCGCCACAAGTGAGATACACCCATCAGGTCCGTGCCAGCTAACGGGTCAGTTCCGGTGTCGCATTTCGCCACCATAGTGCCTATATGAGCATGAAACTTTACTATGTGTGTGTTACAGCCTTGCGACGGTCCTCATGACGTGTTTAAGATGACCGACTCAGGTCGGTGAAACGTTTTGGGTCCAATTTGCAACTCAAACGCGAGGGCTTTATCGATTTGAAATGTGCAAGTATGTATTTGATGCGCTGCCCAACAACTTAAGATAAGACTCCGAATCATGAGAAAACTGTACAAGTTGTTATACTGGAAGGAACATGGGCTTCTGCTCGCTTTGGAGGTCGACGAACCATGTCGCGAGTTGGCGCAGGCAGAAATACAAATAAAATCCAGTAATTCTAAAATGTTCTCTACAACCATTCTAGGTAGTCGTGAGGGCCCTGCGCTTTCTAGTAAAGCCTAGCCACCCATCGCGCTGGGACGTCCCAACCAATTACGCCGCGGCTTGCTTTGTCTCAAAATAGGCAGCGGTTTCCGAGTTGCCCGTAAACCGTTAAGCCGTATAGGCAATCGCGAAAAACACTTTATTAATCAAGGTACGTCATCTCTAACTACTCATGTGAGCACTTATTTCATCACCAGTAGTCATCCTCGTCCTCCTCGTCCTCAAACTCTGATGCGGCGTATATTCTTTCCAAATCACTAAATGGATCTCCTTCGCTGCTTTGATAGTCAAAGTACTCCTCGTTCCACGTGTTTCGTACCGCATCCCAATACTCCGGGCGACCCGCAAAGATTCTATCAAAGGTCAGCCAGGAACTACTCGTGTTTGTCAAATTTCTTACTTCTTCATCGACTTGTACATTCCTTTCACCCAAGCGGGCACGTCCTTGTCCCCTGGGTTATGCTTGCGCGCAAGTTGTGTAGCAAGGGCAAGAATTCGCTTTTCACTCGTATCCCTCCAATAAACAGCACGGATTATCCTCCTCCACATGATCTTATTCTTTCTTTCCCTCTCTTCTTTCGGCATACTCCCTTGTCGATGTCCTCTTCGCTGGTGAGCAGCGCGACGTGCTCGCTCACGCAGTCTGCGGACATTACTGACTCATAGTTAGCAATGAACAACTCTTTATGTATATTAGCGTTGCTTACCGACAATAGTACTCTCGTTTCCTTCGCCTTATTCTCGTGACCCTCTCCTCCTTGCTTTCGTACCTTCTGCGCCCGGTTTGTGGGTCTTCAACGAGCAATTTTCCAACCCTCTCATCGATATCACAGACCGTTTTGCGTTCTTGTTGATGTCGGCGAAGATTAGCTGCACGGGCAAAAGATTTGCAGCATCGCGAGCAGAAGTGATTGGTCTTTCTTGCCGGCATTATTATGTAAAGAAAAGTCGGTTTGTTTGAGAATATAAACACAGCAGAGGATATTTGAGACGGTGGTACGTGGTCGGGGCCAACTGCTCACTGCCGACCTTCACCTCCGACCATGACCTGGAAGTTCGGAAACCGTCCTAAGCGCTTCAAGAGCAAGAAGACAGTACCACTATTTTATGAAGGTCAAATTATCAATCAGGCGCACCTCCCGAGGTCGAAGAAAGCCCGACTTCAAATTTTCAAGCAGATTTCTTCGTCCCTAGTTCTTCCTCGAGGGACAACGCTGCATCGTATGAAAGGCAAAGCACGTGAAGTCTCGAATAGAACGGAACGCACTCCCCCCTTGCATGACTCAAACCAACTCGAGTGCGTGGACGACTTGTGGGAAGACTATCCAGCGGGTGACGCACCGGATTTTGAAGCCCAAGAGCATTCATTTCTCTATACAGAATCGACACGAGCCTTCAGGCGTGAAAAGGCAAAGGCATCTAGGGACAAACAGCGCCAGCAGTGGCGCGACACAATTCTCCCTCGTCTTTTGCCACGCTTCTTACTACTTAACGCCAATCGTACTAGTCGTACTCAATCTGAAGTGATAGTCCCTGATTGCTCATGCAGAGAGCAACGACGCATCCGGATTCTGGTACTTCGATGGAATGGTGAGTTTATATTATATTCACCTATCACCAATAATAGAAAACACTAATAGACACACAGTGCTTGAAAATCTCGCTCTAACGGTGTGCGAGTGCCAGCCCGCGCCCGATCAATTGCTCGCACAGGGACTCTTCCCATGTTCGCCTCTCCGACCGTCTGTAGCAGCCGATACGGACCTATTGGAGCTCATCATCACCTCCTTTCTGTATTTGACCCTCAATTCTACCGGATGGGCCGACCTATTGATCGATTTCTGGGCTGCCCGTGGATTCCATTTGGCACATCAGGTACGGGAAATCTGACTCAATGCACAACATTACTGAAACCCTATAGACGTCTCTTAGGAGGCAACTCTCTAATTGCATCGTACAATACCAGCAGCTCCAGCAGCTTGCACGTCAGCACCTCAACAAAATGCTGGACACCCATCGAAGCCCAAGGAGTAAACATCCAACACCAATTGCAGGTAATCAACAACTCGGATCCCTTTCTCCTATTGCAGGCTCACCTCGGCATCCGGAGGCGGAACCCCCACGACCGTCTGACGCCCTCCGCTCCAAATGTCCCCTTTGTTTTGGTGGCCCAACGCCCATTCTCTCTCACAGCAAGTACGTGTTCCACTTGCTATATTCCCCAAGTCTAACGGTAATAGTGTCCATGCGATCGTTTGCCTAGATGCGTGCTTCTCTCAGAAACGACGGGAGTCAAAGTATCAAGACTTGTCTCACATAGTCGAATCTTCTTACTTCCTTTCACCATATCAAGTTGATCAGATGGAGAGCACCGTCTCACAGCGTCGTACTCAAAAGCCTAGTGTGCCAGCCCAGTCAACAGTCTTAGTCCCCAACGATGTACTCGACGATTGCGAGAAATCCTTCTTGGCTGCGCAAGAGTCCAATAGCAAAGCGTCGAAAAATTTCTTTGCAGATACCGGACTTATGGCGCTACTATGCCGCCATGATCGCGTTATATTTCTAGCAAACCTTGTATCATCCGGCGAAAAACAACACTATGCTCTTGCGCTACTTGATGCTCTCTTCAAGGAGCTCCCGGAGTCATGGAAAGTTGGGGTTCTGTACGACATTGGGTGCCAGCTACATCGCAGCTGCGACAAGGTAAGCTCGTATCAACATTGGGAGAGCTTTGAATCCTCTAACAGATACTAGTATGACTTAATTGGGGAATATCGCCCTCGAATCACCTGGTCAATATCGGTTTTCCATGCATATGGTCACCAATGGCCTTGTCAGCTCGTATACCACCCAAGAAAGCGAAAAGACTTTGGTTTCAGCGATGGCGAAGGGTGCGAGCGGTTCTGGAGCTCTATAAGTCGACTCGTTGCTCCTCTTAGAGTGTCAGGGGTATGTGCTATGCGCTCTCGACGTCACTGCATCACATATCTCATTACCCTCAGTATCATAGGCGCATATTCTGCTTGAACGTACAGATCCAGCATTCGATGTCACAAAATCTAATGAACATAGGGCGGTGGCTATCTAGAAAACAAATCATGGTTGCCTCACGTCAATCCGAGTCCAAAGAAAAGCTTAATGCGTGTCCCGTACCCATTAATGTCTTGAGAAGGGAATGGCAAAACCAAATCACGAGTCAGACGCAAAGCATCCGCAGTAAGTAGACACTCTACCTTGATATAATCTTTCTGATGAGCCTAAAACAGAGCAGTCCAATAAATCGGCGGCTCATGCTGTCGGAAGGCTTATTCTCTTGAGGAACGAACTTAGCGAGGCTCAAGATCGGCTCGATATACTCCACGACCTACTTCGTGGGCAGCCCGATGATAATGGAGAGACAATTGAGGAGGAGGAAGGAAATGTGGCCGCACTCAGGGCAAAAGCAAGTGTTGCAGAACGCGCACTTGGGACCGGATGGGCGTACACTACCCTGGAGCAGACACGACACAACAAGTACTTAGAGAATCGATACAAGGCACTCGCGATGAAGCAGCGTCTTTTATCACGCTTACAAGCTCGCAAATTTGAGCTCTCAAAGCTCAATCAAAGTTCGCATCGACCAGCCTTTGGTGCGTCTTTCACTCTTGCGTCTATTTATTGCTTACAAACTCTTTATACAGGAAATAAGCTCTACGTACATACAAAAGGAGCAGTAAAAAGACGCGAAGTTGGCATCAAGGCCCTGGCATACTCCTTTAATCGTGTCATCGATACCTTATCCCACTTGCGTACCACCAACGCAAGGTACACGACCGAAACATTGCCAAAAAAGATCAACGTCGAACATTTGTTCAAGCTGGATGTCTTCAGTAATATATGGGACGACGATGGGCTACTCCCTGTGGCGAATGCAGAGGAGAGTTGGAGAACGGAAGAAGCTGTACGGAATGGAATCAACGCCATGCTAGAACTGGATCGATGCACAGAGGAAGCAGAGCGTCTAGACAGAGAGGTGAATGCGCTAGCAACTTGGTGCCTCGAAGAGATCAAGACGGCGGAAAAGGCATTGAACTCCATTAGTAAGCAAGTTGATTTCATTCCTACAATGTGGCTGACATTTCTTCGTCTTCTTGTAGACGCGAAGGATAATGGCACCCGCCACGCATTAGTGCTTCACATAACGCACTTATCACATCTCTTACAAACGTGGGATTTGTCCCTGAAGCCACATTACCTGGGAGAAGGGCCGTTTGAAGCCTCTCGAACGAACCTCCAGCGCCTTCCACAGGAGCCACGCGTTGTCTATGGACCAAAGTCCAACTTTTGGGATGCTGAAGATGTTTCAGATTCCGAGTCGAGTGAGGGAAATATGGCATCTGAAGATTCTGACGATGGTGAGGGGGGAAATTTGGACGATTTGATTGAAATGGAGAGTACGGACGATGAGGATGATGGAATGGGCCCGTTAAAGGGCCCAAAGGTTGATATTTGAGGTCAGAAATCAAGAGGTACATCTCTGAAATGTATTCTTAAGGTCGGCTTTGTAGTACGACACCCGATGTTATGCTCTTCCTGTTTGGGCATCGCGTACCCAGTCTTCTATTACAACACTTCATTTCGAACGTATATAGTATTCAATCGGATTTAACAGCTCTTCGTGGGATGTCCCATATTAAACTCTCCCCTGGGACGTCCCACATCCATCTTCACCCTTGGGACGTCCCGTGTTGACTTTCCCTTATGGGATATCCTTCTTCAAGCACACTTATTGCTCCAACTCGATCATGGTGCTGGATTTCGGCCGTTCTGTGCAACGTCGAATACAGCGCCATCGGCGATCGAAAGCCAGCCAGTAGCGATCATGTCGGGCAAGCGCACCGGATTCGCACCGCTATCACGCTATAAGTTCTGATATCATGTCATTTGTTAGCAAGTTTGTTTCGTTTGATCTCCACTCTTCTATTTAAAGCGGGTTGACTGCGTGAATCCTCTTCAGCGCGTCTACAGCATGAGGTTGGTATACCGTTCTCTGCGCATTCGTTTAGATCTATTACTTTTTCTATAGTATAAATCGATGGATAGATAGCATATCTAATATCTAGAGCGTTCTATTGCTAAAGAATATGATTTAACCTGCCAGCTCTTCTGAGGACGCCCTACGTCGTACCGTCCATGTTAGAACATTCTGCATCCTTTCCATCTGAGACGTTCAGCTTTGAGTATGTAGTATCACATTCGTATCTAACATCTCCTTGTGGGATGTCCCATATCAAACTCTCCCCTGGGACGTCCCACACCCATCTTCACCCTTGGGATGTCCCACGTCTGCCTCTTCTCTGGGACGTCCCATGTTGACTTTCTCTGATGAGATATCCCTCTTCAAGCACGCATATTGCCCTAACTCGATCGTGTTGCTGGATTTTGGTCGTTCTGCGCAACGTTGAATACACCGCCATCGGCGATCGACAGCCAGCCAGTGGCGATCGTGTCGGGCGAGCGCGTCGGATTCGCGCTATAAGTTCTGATATCATGTCACTTGGTAGCGAATTCGTTTCGTTTTATTTCCGCTCTTCATTTAAAGCGAGTCGACCATGCGAATCCTCTTTAGCGCGCTCTACCACTACGAGGTTAGTATACCATTATCCGCGCGTTTTTTTAGGTCTATTACTTTGTACCTAGTATAAATTGATGGGTAGATAGCGTATCGAGTATCTAGCGCGTTCTATTGCTAAAGAATATGATTTAACCCCTGCCAGCTCCTCCGAGGACGCCCGACGCCGTACCTTCCATATTAGAACATTCTGCATAGATTTTCCACTTGAAATGTCCAAATTTGAGTGTATAGCGTCACATTCGGATTAAACATCCTCTTGTGGGATGTCCCATGTCGGTCCTTCGCCTTGGGACATCCCACGTCAAATTTACCCTTGGGACGTCCCACATCCGCCCTCCCCCTTGGGACATCCCATGTGCAAAAACGACGGGTGGCATCCACACAACTGGTGATAGAAAGCAAACAATTTCGGTTTCGAGGTCATGAAAGACAAGGGAAACCACTGAACTACCAGTCCAACGGGAGAGACTGAAAGTCGGGGTACGTAGATCGAGCCTGTACCTATACGCGATGAAAATTTAAGCACTGATTGCCTTTATGTGCCATTCGAATATGATAACTATGCTGGATAGATCGGGGACTAGGGCAGGGCCAGCTGGGAAGTTTCGTCCTGGGACATCCCATGCTGACCTTCCATTTGGGACGTCCCAGCAAAGCAGACACGCGAAAGCCGAGACATGGTCGTGGTACTCTTAGCACCTATTGAACGCTCTCTAACCGAGAAAAATTCTTAGGATGGGTGGGTTATCGCCAGTATCTCTGTAAGCTCTTATATGCATGGTCGAGTTAAAATCAACGTGTTAGAGCAGCCTTGACAGGTTTGATATACTACGGGCATCGAGGAGTATAAGTCATTCTTAAATACGATGCCGAATGCAGATGCAGTAATTATTGCTCATTAGCAAGCCCCCAGACAGTGTAGATACGAAGAAAACGACATTGAATATTGTTGGGACAAGCATGGGACATCCCACGCTTTTAGACCCATTAGACTGGTTTATCGGCCGAAAAAAATACACCTAATAGATTATGAACCTTATGCTCCTGTGGTGCAATGGATGCGAGATTTACGATTGATGAATATCTATAATTATTGAAGATGAATTGAAGAAATAACGTCACCGCGCTGTTGGGGTACATGCTTACTTTTGGTCTACCTGAGCCGAGGGAACTCTCGGCGACTTCCGTATGCTACAAGCCTTTTGTGTGGAAAGCAATAGCTATAGGGCTGATTCAGTATAATGGAAGCAACCTTTTGTCTCGATACTACTTTTCGCGTTACCTCCTTTTCTTCTGCTTGTGCTCCAGTATAGTACGCCTGCATTCGGCTCCAGTTGATCCGTTGCCCACTTCCTTGTGGTCGCTTTCTTCTTATGAGAGCTGCTTCCTACTATATATCGTCTAGTTTTGCATTGTAACACTCCAGACGTGATGGTGGCAGTCAAGAAATTACGGCCTTACCTCCGAGCACCAAGGCAGATTCCTCGCTCCAGCATCAGCGCCACCCCCAGCTTTGACGGCCAGAGTCCATCACAATTAACAGGAATCGAAAGTTCCGTGCATATCACACGGGAGACTGGCACCAAGCAAGGCCGAAAGTTGCCACCCAAACCTTCAAAGCTTGGTCGCTTCCACCATTGAACCCATCCACTATACCAACCATTTCGGAAGCTAGCACTGCATACTGCAATGCCGCCTAGAAAAAATCTTCGTCTAGCCAGTTTTGGTTCGAATCCCTCTGCCATTTGTACGCTATTGGAGACTGACATATCCAATCGTAGATGTCGGCGGCGTACGGGGCTTTTCGCAGTTAGAGATTATGAGGAGCATCATGCATTGGCTAAACTGGAATAAGACTTCGAGCGGATTCGAAGGACATGCGCTTCCTTGTCAGCATTTCGACTTGATCGGCGGTAGCGGCACAGGAGGGTGAGCTTTTCTCGTACAGAATGACCTTTATGTACATCTAATGTACAACAGAATATTGGCTATTATGTTCACGAGACTGCGGATGTCGGTCGAGGAGGCATCAGAAGAATTTTTCACAATCACCGAAGAAGTATACAAGGCTGACGAACTCGATTCATCCGAAAGGAGTAGGAGACTGCGTCAGTGCCTTGAGGGCATGCTCCAAAAGCGAGGGCTACCTCTTGACATGAAGCTGATGGAAGAAACCCGCGAAAATAGCTGCGCTGGGTAAGGTGATACCTGCTACAACGGACTTCATGCACTCAACCTCCGTCATAGATTCGTCGTGGCAAGTCTTCGCAACAACTTAGAGACCAGGATTTGTCTCAGAACTTACCCCGTTCGCGCGCAACCATCGTCTACGATTACGGTAGTGGAAGCCATTCTCGCTACATGTGCAACTCAGCCAGCCTTCGCTCCGGTCTCTTTTGGAGAGCGTTATAGGAAAAGAGAATACGTTGGGGCCGGCTTCGGCGCGAATAATCCAATACAGGAGGTGATCACAGAGGCCCACTTTCTATTCGGTGGCGACTCCAGCGTTTCATCTCTGCTCAGCTTAGGAACGGGTCACCCTGGAATCATTAGCCTTTCGTCACAAACAAATGGTGATAACTTATACCAAGGGATGCGAGACACGATGAACGATTGCGAGCAAAAGGCGCAGGATATGGAACAACGACTGGGACCAGTTGGGATCTACTCTCGATTTTCGGTCGATCAAGGCATGCAAAACAATGAGCATGGCCAAGCGACAGACCCCGAATGGATAACTAGTCAAACAGAAGGGTACCTTGCTCGACATGATACTCTCCAAAAACTGGACACTTTCGTACGTAATGTTGGTTCTGAGGAAGGGGATACTACTTTAGATCAGCTCAGTATGGATCCACCCACCCCCTACCGTACCCTTCATCTGATCATCTTGTAGGACACGTCGGTGGACGCAGCATCACCGGGATGGGTGACATGGTCGGAAAATCGTATGACATCCTAAGTAAGTCCCCAACTCCCAGAGAGAATGCTCCATATGACTGACGGCATAACTTGTCAGTATCGAATCAAGATGACGCTATCATCGAAAAGCTGAAACCGCCGAATCTGGAATACGACCCTCATGTCAGCGAATGTATGGAAGGAACTCGTCAGGATATTCTCTCAGAAATTATCGATTGGACTAATGACACGGAAGCCCCGAACATCCTTTGGTTGAAGGGTTACCCTGGGGTGGGGAAATCCACCATTTCTACCACCCTTACAGAGAAATTACGCTCCCTTGGCAGGCTTGGATCAAGCTTTTTCTTCAGACGAGAAATGGCTGAAGCCATGACTCCCAGAGCACTGTGGCGTAGAACAGCTTATGATCTTGGCTGTCGATATCTACCCGCGAGAAAGCATCTGGTGGCATTATTGACGGCAAATAAAGATATTTTGACCACCCCAAACGTCAATACTCTATTTCATCAACTCCTTGTCGATCCATTGACAGCCAGTGATGACATACCTCCCGAAAGTTTGCCCGTGGTCGTCATAGATGCATTGGATGAATGTGGGGGACTCGATGGACAACGCTCAGACCATAGGAAAAGCCTTATGCGGTCGCTCGGCGACTGGTCGCACTTGCCTCGTAGGTTCAAGTTGGTAGTAACGAGCCGTGGTGAAAGTGATATTGAACACCTATTCTCAACGACCGTTCATCATCTCGTTGAGATATCGGCCGGCCAAACTGTCAAACCTCACTCATCAAATGACATTATGACGTTTTTGGAGTGTCATTTTAGAGAAATCACAGCCGAATATCCGAAATCGCTACCTTTAGGTTGGCCTGGTGATGACGTGGTCAGAAAGCTAACAGAGATGGCCGGAGGTTTATTTATTTGGGTCGAGACAATCATCAAGCTGATTAAACAAGGAGAGCCTCAACAACGATTGGGATATATACTCCAGCGAAATGGATCTGGAGGCCTGGTCGCACTTTACTCCTCAATCCTCCAAACATCTTTTCCCAGCCCGAGTCCCGAAGAACTCACAAGTTTTCGCACCATTATTGGCTCTGTAATCCTAATGAAGCAGCCCCTGCCTATATCGTCGCTACTATCGCTACTCTCAATTGAAGTTTCGATGATGGAATATGTATGCAATCGATTGCGATCGGTGATGGATTGTCGAGACGCTCTACGCGTTCATCACCAGTCATTTGTCGACTTCCTCATGGACCAAGAAGCGTGTCCTCCAGCGTTTCTTATTGACAGAGGCGACGGGCATCAAAATCTAACGCGTGCATGCTTACGCGTGATGAACAGCAACCTTCAATTCAATATTCACGGCTTAAAGTCGTCATATACTCTAAACAGAGACGTCGAGAACCTCTCATCTCTGGTAGTGAGCAATATTTCGGCGCAGCTCTCCTATTCATCCCACTTTTGGGCTAGTCACCTTGCAGAATCGACCTTTGACGATGCCATACTCGACCACTTGCATGAATTTATGCACGAAAAGTTCCTATTCTGGCTGGAGGTGTTAAGCCTGACGAAGGGGGTTAACCTCGCATCGACGATGGTGATGATCTTGACAAAGTGGCTGAGGGTAAGATTGGAAACTCAGCATCTATGAAAATAGAGACTAACACGTGCATTTAGGCCTATGATCAAGACACTGAAATGGCACGTGACATGGAACGATTCGTTGCGGCATTTGCAAGCGTGATATCCCAGAGCGTACCACACATATATTTATCAGCTTTGGCGTTCTCTCCTCTAACGTCGATTGTGCGAAAACAATACAAAGATAGATATCCTCTAACGCTGAAAATTGTGGATGGGGGGCAAGCGAGCTGGCCGGCGATGCAAAAATTGTTTGCTGGTCATGAAAATGGGGTCGCCTCCGTCGCATTTTCGCCTGATGGCAAACGGGTCGTCTCTGGCTCTTATGACAAGACAGTTCGAATATGGGATGCTGAGACGGGGGAACTCGTCACAGAGCCGTTTGAAGGCCACTCTGACACCATATCCTCCGTGGCGTTTTCGCCTGATGGTAGACGCGTCGTTTCTGGCTCCTGGGACAACACAATTCAAATATGGGATGCCAAAACGCGAGAGCTAGTCACACAACCATTAAAATGCCACAAATGCGTCATCCACTCTGTTGCGTTCTCTCCCGATGGCAGACGGGCCGTCTCAGGCTCCTGGCAGAGCATAGTTCAAATATGGGATCTCGAAACTGCAGAACCCATCATGCAATCACTAGAAAATAACAAGGGCTTTGTCAGTTCCGTAGCGTTTTCTCCTGATGGAAAACGCGTCATATCTGGTTCTGAGGACAAGTCGATTCGAATATGGGACGCCGAAACGGGCGAGCTCGTCACACGGCCATTAGAAGGCCACAATGGCGCCGTCTGTTCTATTGCATTCTCTCCTGATGGCAAACATGTCGTCTCTGGCTCTAAAGACAAGACAGTTCGAATATGGGATAGTGAAACGGGTGAGCTTGTTATACAACCGTTTGAAGGCCATGATGGTACAATCAACTCCGTTGCATTCTCTCCTGATGGTGGACGCATCGTCTCTGGCTCTTTGGACTCGACAATTCGAATATGGAATGCTGAAACGGGTAAGCTCGTCACAGAGCCATTGGAGGGCCACGAAGACGAGGTCAACTCTGTTTCATTCTCTCCCGATGGCAGACGCGTCGTCTCTGGCTCTTTTGACAAGACAGTTCGAATATGGGATGTAGAAATGCGCGAATTCATCACGCAACAATCAAAAGACTCCAAGTACTCTCTCACATCTGCCGCATTTTCGCCTGATGGCAGATCTGTCGTCACAGGCTCCGAAGACGGGGAAGTTCAAATATGGGATATAAGAACGGGCGAGCTT
Source organism: Serendipita vermifera MAFF 305830 (assembly GCA_000827415.1). Classification (NCBI taxonomy): domain Eukaryota; kingdom Fungi; phylum Basidiomycota; class Agaricomycetes; order Sebacinales; family Serendipitaceae; genus Serendipita; species Serendipita vermifera. Next base: position 280,619 of record KN824286.1, on the reverse strand, counting down.
ATCGCACACCCATTGAAAGGCCATAAAGAAGGGGTCATATCCATCGCATTTTCTTCTGATGGTATGCGGGCTGTTTCTGGCCATTGGGACTGCACTGTTCAAATATGGGACACGGAAACGGGTAGGCTTAGAAAACAGGCGGTAGGGGCCAATATATATGGGATCGGCTCCGTTCCTTTTTCACTGGATAGTAGAAACGTTCTCTCCGGCTTCTGGAATGACAAAATCGGAGTATGGGATACCGAGACGGGTGAATCCGTCATAAAGACCTTAGAAGGCCACACAAATAGGGCCACATCTGCTGCCTTTTCGCCCGATGGTAAGCGCGTCGTGGTTGGTTGCGAAGAAGAGAAAGTTCAAATATGGAATGTCGAAACGGGAGAGCGCATCACACAGCCGTTAGCGGGTGACAGGGCCACGGTCACGTGCGTTGCATTTTCGCCCGATGGTGAACGCGTTGTGTCTGGCTCCAAGGACAAAACAATTCGAATATGGGATGTCGAAACGGGTACGCTCGTTACACAGCTATTTGTAGGCCACGAAGGTGGGGTCAATTCTGTTGCATTCTCCCCGGATGGCAGATGGGTCGTTTGTGGTTCCGGAGGCAAGACAGTTCAAATATGGAATATACAAACTGGTGAGCTTGTCACACAGCCATTTGTAGGCCACAAAGCCGGTATCAAATCCGTTGCCTTCTCTCCCGATGGTAGCTGGGTCGTCTCTACCTCTTGGGATGGGACAGTTCGAATATGGGATGTTCCCACAAGTAAACGCGTTGTACAGCGCATAAAAACCGGGTTCAGCTGCCTCTCAGTTTCGCAGACCGACAACCACTCTCCACAGAATTGGTCGAGTATCGACGACATTCTACCTACCAAGGAAGAAGATGGATGGGTGCTTGGTCCTAATTCGGAACTTTTATTTTGGGTCCCACCAACCCTCCGCTTAGGCCTTTACCTACCGAGGAATAGACTGATCCTTGGTTCATGTATAAAGACGCGCCTCTGTTTCAAGCAGTTTGTCCACGGAGAAGATTGGACCCTTTGCAGAGAGAACCCAACGCAAGAGTCCTGACTTAGAGAGCGACCTCTCTATAGCTGTCATCTCGGGGGCGAAAAGCATCAGAGATGATAACGCCTCCACCACGCACAGTACTTATGATCCCAGCATAGATATTGATCTGTCTTTCCATACTGATATACATATAGGGAACTGTGACCCTGTATCTTAGTCGAGTGCCAATATGCAATGGATACAAGCTCTATAATTTATAAATCTCATAATTATTGAGAATAACCGCACCACATACTGTCAGGCTACATGTTCACTTTTGGTCTCTATCGGTGGGACGGGACTCCGGGGCGGATGCGAGAGAAGACCATTGAATCACGAACTGGAGGCCTCTGATTGGCTGCGGCAGCCTCTCGCCTAAATGCGAATACTTTTTTATTTTCTGCCTTTCCAACTTTTTCGACCTCTACCTCGACCACCTCACACTCAACACCAACCCATTAATTCCTCTTAAAAACCTATTTTTCTGATTCAAAATGCCATACGCACCCGGTCAGTTTTATTTTCGTTTGCTCCCCTTCGTCGGGATCACTCCCCACGTCATCGAGCTGGCTTTGGGCACCGTTGCTGACGCCCGCTCGCTCAGGTGACGCCTCAAAGGGAGCTTCCCTCTTCAAGACTCGATGTGCTCAATGCCATACTCTCGGTGCTGGCGAACCCCACAAGGTCGGCCCAAATCTGCACGGTGTCTTTGGACGACATACCGGGAAAGCAGAGGGCTATTCGTACACTGCTGCCAACATCAACAAGGGTATCGTTTGGGATGAGAACACTTTGTTCGAATACCTCGGTAGGTTTTCATAAAAATTTCTAGGGGAACATAACCGGCTCACATGTACCGCGTAGAAAACCCTAAAAAGTACATTCCTGGTACCAAGATGGCCTTTGCTGGCTTGAAGAAGGAAAAGGAGCGCAACGACCTCATTGCCCATCTCAAGGAAGCCGTGCGTACTATTTCCGGCGTGTTCTATTCGTGTTTACTGATATCTAATGCTCTTTTTTAGACCAAGTAAACGTTGTTTACTGCGCTCCCTCTCACCCCATACACGTCCCGGACCCTCCCTTCACATTTTATATTTCGTTTTATCATCTATATGTCTACCAAATAGACCACAATACAGGATCACCACTTGATATTCATTCTGTTTTTTCTTGCTTGTGAAATCAGGTTTTGGATGCTGGAACTTGACTGTCCACGATTCTCACACTGACCTTTCGACCCGCAAAAAGGGCTTAGCATCTATGACCGCATTACCAGGGGATGACACCTTATAGTGACTAAGGAGAATGATATAGTGCTATCAAACATGCCGCCGGCTCCGCAACCCGTCATCATAGGTTGCTCCATTTTCTCAACATATGGATGACGCGTTATTGCTCTCCATTCACGACCTTGGTGGCGTCACCGCAGAACTATCACCGAAAAAGAACACAGTTCCTACTTCCTTCAACCTTGCACCGGCTTAACCCATAGAACACGATCCCATCCCTCTGGGCTATAACATCTTTAATTACAGGGGTACATTTGCAGTGAAAACAAGACACATCGTCTTTCTCAAAATAGTTTATCCAAAACCTTTCTTGAAAACTCGACACCCACAAATACAGCCGCGTTCGCTGGAAAGGCCTACAAAGAATTAAATAAGCCTTTGTGAAATAAAAAGCCAGAAGAAAGACTCACCCTAATCATTGTAGGCACAAAGCCCTTCCACAACGCACCAATCCCGTCTGACGCAACCGTCTTCCGTGCACAGTCGACAAACCCAGTATACACCCCCGGCGGTGCCGACTGGATACGCGATTTGAGCACCTAGAAACATCTCGTTAGGGCAACAACCTTTTTCAAGCGCAAGGCTCACTTACATCAGCTGGAAGACCGATATTCCACATGGCTACGCCGGCTAAGCCACCAGCAACAAGGACAGAACCAAGATCCAAATCACCCGGACCTTTACCTTTAGGTGTAAGAGCCTGTTTGGTCACCTCGTACACGGCGAAATAGGCGGCACTGCCAGGTGCGTCTCTTGCCAGAGTGGCAGTTGTACCACGAAAGATACTACGTACACCGCCCTCTTTGTACAAGCCCCTAGAAACATCGAGGATTCCCGAGTATTGCTTGCCTGAGCCTGAGGCGGCAAGGGCGACGGCGACGGCGCCTTGACCTTGTACTTGGAGGACCACCTTGGCGCGCTCGAAGGGGGCGATGATGAGGGTCGCTGGGATGGCGGAGAAGAAACCGGCTGCTGTCACTTCGGTTGTAGTGAGCGCGGGCGTAACGCGTTCTGGGGTAAAGGTATAGACGAGCTTCTTGCCGAGGTCATAGGCCTGTAGTAGGATGTAGGTGGTCCAGATGAATAGCAACTGTATCAGGCGTACCCAGAAAGAAATAGCAAAGCTGGGTGTTACTCCTAGTAGTGGAGGTACCATTCCTCGATACATTCTACGCCAAATTCTCAATGCCAGAACGTGGGGCGAGTTGGATGGACACACCCTTTTAGACCATCTCTTGCTAATATCTTCTTGACTACATCTAAAGCACCCTTGTAAGTTCCCGGAGCAGCTGTTTGTAGCCGTGTTTTCGTCAAGTCGAATGGATAGCCTACGGAGAATGAGATTATTAGTATCACTGATTCAAGTCGGCTTGAGGCCTGAAAGTGTAGATATGACATACCGACCAGAACAGCACAAACACCTCCAAAGCCACCGGCGATGAAAGCTTTGATCGAGTTGGCCGTCGATGATAGTGATGAACTCTCGATCTCAGTTTCTGCTTCCTATTCTCCATAATAAGGACAGAATGTTTACATTGCCAGAGTCAGCCTGTGGATTCCATGACTGTGCACGGTCGAAGAGGCGTACCATTCGTTCATCCGGTACAATCCGATCGTGTATATATCAACGAGATGGTAAATATCAGTAGCGAGAGACGAATTCCAGCGTGCTATATATATCACGCGTCTACCCAGGACCTCTGCGGATTGGCTAGCCGTGACCAAGGACTGAAATTCAGGCGAACGTCCTCCTGGCAGACTGTTTGCGCGGCAGGCAGCTGAATGTTCACTGTGACTCTCTTGCTGGGCGGGAGAATGTCTATATAGCGTAGCTGAAAGCAAGATCTACGTTTAGGCTGACGTATCGAGCTAAATATGTGGCAAGCCACCGTGTCCAGGCATCTAATGAAAACGCGCGAGATGTCCACATCGTAACAGCTAGCTGACTTTGCGATATATGGCGTGTATTTGCAATGAACAGAGATACACACACTCTCTAGAATAATTTATCCAATGCCTTTCTCGAAAACTCGACACCAACAAATGTAGCTGCGTTCGCTGGGAAGGCCTACAAAGAATAAGCACTCATGAGATACGAAGTCGGGAGAAAGACTCACCCTGGCCATGGCAGGCACAAAGCCCTTCCACAACGCACCAATCCCGTCCGATGCAATCGTCTTGCGCGCACAGTCCGCAAAGCCAGAATACGTTCCCTGCGGCGCCGACTGGATACGCGACTTGAGCACCTATAACATTGTCTCAGTACCGATCAACCCCTCAGTTTTTTCATGCGAAACCACTCACATCGGGTGGGATAGCGATACTCCACATGGCGACACCAGCCAGACCACCAGCAACAACGATAGCACCGAGGTCCAAATCACCAGGTTCTTTGCCCTTGGGGGTAAGCTGCTTTTTGGCCACTTCGTATGCGGCGAAATAGGCGGCGCTGCCTGGTGCGTCTCGTGCGAGAGTGGCAGTTGTACCACGGAAGATACTGCGCACACCACCTTCTTTATACAGGCCTTTGAAGACGTCGAGCACGCCCGAGTATTGCTTGCCTGCGCCGCCTTGGCCTTGCACTTGGAGGACCACCTTGGCGCGCTCGACGGGAGCGGTGATGAGGGTCGTTGGGATGGCGGAGAAGAACCCGGCTGCTGTCACTTCTGTTGTAGAGAGCGCGGGCGCGTCGCGTTTTGGTGTAAAGGTGTAGACGAGGTTCTTTCCGAGGTCGTAGGCCTGTAACAGGATATATAGTCAGTAATGTAGACGCATAGCTGTCTAGAACGTACCCAGAAGGAAACGGCAAAGATGGGGGTTACTCCTAGTAGTGGAGGTACCATTCCTCGGTACATTCTACATCGAATTGTAAGTGTTAGGACGTGGAGATACTTGGATGACCATACCCTTTCACACCGTCTCTCGCCAATGTCTTCTTAACGACATCTAAAGCACCCGTGTAAGTACCCGGAGCGGCCGTTTGCAGCCGTGTTTTCGTCAAGTCGAATGGATGACCTACGAATATATGATCAGTATCGCTGAGTAAAGTGGGTTTGAAACGTAAAAGTTTCGATATAACATACCGACAAGGACGGCACAAACACCTCCAAAGCCACCAGCGATGAATGCCTTGATGGAGTTGGCCGTCGACGATGACGACGAAGTCTCAACGGCCGTTGTACCATCTACAGCAGTTTCTGTTCCCTATTTTTGAGAATATGGTCAACAAATTTGGGTCGCGAGAGTGCGCCGGTAATCCCACAACCGGGACCACTTCGAGGAGGGGACTCAGGGGAGCGCGTACCATTGTTTATTAGAGTACGATCGTGTATTTACCAACGAGACCGTAAATATCGGCGAGGAGAAACGACGTCTAAGGCGGTCTATATATCGTGTCCGGAGTCAAGCTTTGCGGGACATCGTCGGCTCGTGATTTTGGGAAAACTAAATGCCTTCTCCCGATTTAGTCCTAACTAATCATAATACAGAGACGGATCGGATTACAGAAGATTTTGAGGTTGAATGGGCCCTATGGCGTGCATGTGAAAATGCTCACGCTTGGCTCCGATCGCTATTACCCCACGTTGTTTACAATACGCATCAATAGTGAAAATACTTTTATCCACAGTAGTCTACGAAAGAGACGCTCCGACAAACGTAGGTGCCATGCATACTCCATCCTTGGTCCGAATACGATGTGCGCTCTTGGTCACAGGATCCACCCAAGCGGCTTCATGAGATTCCAGAGTCGTGAAACCGGGCTGAATAGCCTCGAAAATCTTCTTCTTTGGGTTCAGTTGGGATAGTGCCTCCTTGTCTGTCACCTAATTAGCACAAACAAGCCAAATCAACGTGTGGCTTACCCTCGTAACCCTCAAAGTAGATGCGCTCGCCTGGTTTGGAGCCCGGTGGAGGTTCTACGAGTTCAATTCCCGCATCTTTGCCATCTTTTGACGTTGCCTAGAGGATGAAATGAGCTGGAGGCAGGGGTTGAATGGAGATTGAGTGCTTACACAGAGGACCATAGCATGGCTCTTGATGCCTCTCATATTTGCTGGTTTCAAATTGCACTAGAAGACATCAGGATATGACTCAAGACGCCTCGAGTCATACGCACGACTGCCACAAGATACCGGTCCCGCATCCTTTCAATCGGGATATAGTTTACCAGACCGGAGATCACCGTCCTAGGACCGGTCTCTTCTCCAATGTCTATTTGCTAGACTACTGTTAGTACTAGACCCTAAAATCATAGCATTATACCTACCTCTACGTATAACCCATCAGCATCCGGGTGCACTTTGACTAAGCACAATATATGTCAGATCCTTATCAAGTCAACGGTGAGACAACTTACTATCGACAATATGCCCCACTCTGAGTTCAATCATAGATGGAATCGGATCGCCTGAATCTGCCGCTACTGGTGTCGCGCTTCCAGAAGCAGCCTTGCTGCTCTCACCCTTCTTTCCGCCAGTTGCGCCGGCCACCGCTGGTTCTTTTTTCGTCTTTTCTTTCTTCTCCTTCTTTCCTGCTGCCGAAGTTTCAGCAGAGTTAGCTGGTTCCTCAGTACCAGCAGCGAGTGCCGTTCCCTTTTGCTTCTTGGATGATGTAGCAGGGGTGGCCTCTTCAGTTGCAGTGGCGGATGTTTCGTCCTTCTTTTTCTTCTTTACTGGCGCCTCTACTTTTCGTTCTTGCTTTGGTGCATTGGCAATGTCAAAGTTGACGAGGGCAGGAGCGGATGCGGACGATCGAATGGAGGCATCATGTTGAATGTGATCAAAATAGCGCGTCAATGCTGGTGTTGCGTAGTATTCGGATGGTTGCAAGGCAGACTATGGAGCAGATGAGTCAAGAGGTTGGCGCTCTTGGTTTTGCGAATACTTGCCACGATTGGATGTAAAGATCCATAGATGGCTACATCTGCTGCTGTTATTCCATTCCCAACTAGATACGTTTTCGAATTAAGTTCGTTATTTAGGTTCTGCAAGCATCGATGAGTAACTTCAACTTTTGTATATGGTAGAAATCCAGTTACCGGCAATGTAGATGCAGGTGCAAGGCTTGTATCACTCGCTTTTGCAATCCATTCCGCAACCTCCTTCTTCTCTAACTGGGATTCCCCCACCTGGCTTGAACTCTGCGCGACCAATTCGCGCACAGCAGTTGGCAGATTTGCAAACAAAGCTTCGTTAGACATGTAATTCCTCCTATTCGGCGTAAATATTGGTGTTTTGGTAACTCGAGGAAGAGATCGAAGGGTGAGTCGCATACGGGTGGAGCACAGCTTTGCCACCAGCCATGTCGCTATCTCTCCCAGTCATCGACCTTTCCTCTTATTTCGAGCCCACCAAGTTCTCTGATAATGACAGGGAGACGGTTTCTAAAGCGCTCCACGAAGCTTGTCGACTGTTTGGATTCTTCTATTTGAGACTGGACGGCTTTGCCACAGAGGAAGAAATGGCAGAGTTGACTGAGTTGGGAAGAGAGTTCTTTCATCTGGATCAGGCGAAGAAGGATGAAATCAGGCTAGCTAACGAAGATGGAGCGCGTGGGTACCAGAGGCTCAGGGAGAATGTGACGATGGGAAAGGCAGATGTCAGTATATCTCTGGTTTTGGACTTATGATTACGACTGATATCCGGCAGAATCACGAAGGAATCGACTTTTATCGGCCTGTCCCAGACCCAGACAAGAGCAAGCCGCTTTGGGGAACAAACCAATGGCCAAAGCACGTGCCAGGTTTCAAAGATAAGTTTGAAGCATGGATATTCAAGATGCAGAGACTCGGGATGATTGTCATGGAAGCGTGCGTTTCGCAAGTTTCCTCTACCGAATACCAGACTGACGTTGAATCAGTATGGCCAAAGGACTGGGGATGACGCGAGAAGAATGGCTAGACCTAAGAAGTAAAGTTGACGACTCTTTCTGGGTCATGCGTATTATTGGTCTGCCTGCATATCAACTCACCGGCTAGTCTGCTCACTACCTTTCTCCAGGATATCCTCCCTTACCATCAGATCATGATGGATTCTCCTGCGGAGCACACAAGTATGCAGTGTACCCCTCATCTCGCAGTTGCTTTGTTGACCTTCTATTGTCATCGCTATAGAGATTACGGCGCGCTCACGTAGGCTAACCCGCAATCTTCAATTGCTGACATTTCACGACTTGGGTAGATTCTTATATGCGGATCCTACACCTGCGGCCCTTCAAGTATTCTTAAATTCCGATTCACCTGCCGCCAAACATGCGATAGATACCTCACTAGTCCTTCCGCCGGAGCAAGGTAATGTCTTCACCCTTAATTCACTGTTATAGGTATTTACTGATGCTTGGACACTTGGCCTCTTACTTCTCGACAAACATAGGCGATGTGGACGGGGTGTGGATCAATGCAGATCCCCTACGGGGTGCTGTCGTCTGTAACATAGGTGAAATGTGGGAGACATGGACGGCAGGTCTCTATAAATCTACTTTACATCGGGTGATCCATCGTTCATCCAATTATCGCGTCTCGTATGTCTATTTTGGTTGCCGGAAACCAGAAATCTAAAGTTTAACCTTTTTAATGCTACTTTAGGGTTCCGTTCTTCTTCGAGGCAAACTTCACTGCAGTCGTCCAGCCCACGCCTGCCGCGCTGCGGATCATCCAAGATGAGGCCGCGAACGGTGACGCAAACATCTCTAAACTTAAGGATATGTACCCACCTGTGGTTTATGGCGAGTTCCTGAAGAGTAAAGTTGGGGGTAACTTTACAGACGAAAGCCAGCCCAGAGAAAGATACTGAGTTGACTAGGGGAAGACACTGGCTGGATCAAACCCTATGGCAGATTTTCACTGTTCAATACAATTTTATAAAGAAACATTCTCATTCATAACTAGGAAAGCAACAAGTCTTCTAGAGCTTGCCCTCTGCAGGCTGTAAAATTCTGGCATATCTGATTCATATACCCTTTGATGATCAGTAATCAGGAATACATCCCCCATGATCTATTAGGCGCTTCTCGTTAGCTTTATCCAAGAGTCGTTTTGAGGACGGAAATTCCGTACACATAATCCTTACTTATCAAGCCCCAGTACTATTCATTTCAGTGAGAAGCTGGGAAATTGATGCAGTGTTCGATGATCAAACGGAACCAATTACGCCACCAATATGGTATATTCTGAATAATTAGCCGGAATCATGTGGAGATTGTTGCTATACAAGAGACGCTTAGCTTCCAGCCTTCCACAATACCGGCCGAGCACTCGGCGCCTATTTCTCACTTCTGGTACCTACCACATCGATTTCTTCTACTATGGCTTCCATAACCGATCTCCCAGTAGAAATCCTCCTCCAAATCATCGAAAATACCCTCCTGGAGAACAAATACAAACCTATCATTGGGGATAACGCGGCATGGCAACCACTGCCTAGATTTCGTCAACATCAACCAGCGATTCCAGATCCTCGAGTCCTCAATAGCTCAGAAAACGAAGAATTTCCGGCTAAACTGAAGTATCCCTCAACAATCAAAGCGCTCCGGTTGTGAGTAATCTAGGGTGCTTCCTAGTTATGGGCTTGGACTCACGCTGTTTGTACTGTGAAGAACAAACAAGGATTTCAAACCACTTGTAGAGCCCTACTTGTTCAGCGAGTTGAACATACTTGACGACTGGGACGTGGAACGAACCAACAATGTGGTCAAATACATTGTAGAGCCATATTGGCAACATATTCACATCATTCGCACCTACATCGATGACGCGAAGATCTCTGAGGAATCTGGGATTTCCTTTGCTACACATGTGCCGGGGATCCTTGCCAAATGTCGCAACCTCCATTCCCTTGGTCTATATTATAACTTATGGCCTTTGGATTTTGGAGATATCGGCAAGGAAGTCCTCTCCTTGTTAGAAGGAGGTACTCTCGATACTCTTGGAATATACTCCACGGTGATCTTAGACGATCGCTGGGCGCCAGCCTTGGAAGACCGAGAAAGTTGCGAACCTATGGAGCTTATAGACAGTATTGGAGCCTCGAAAGTGGCCAAAAATGCACTCAGGAGGTTCGACATAGCGACAGAATGGATGACCAAAGAAAGCTACGACCTCATACGGTCCACCACTTTCGCAAACCTGGAGAACTTTACTGTCCGCTACTCATTTCGACATGACGAATTGTGGATAGATGATCCCATAGAGCGGCGTCAATGGTGTCCAAGTATCAAACTCGTTCGGCTGCACCTGCTCAACTGCCAGATAGCGTATTCGCCGGACATACCCTTCATCGTGGAGAAAATAGACACATTGGACGAACTTCTCGTGTCTACTTGTGGGTATGGAGGTGACGTAATCCCCCTACCTCCAGCCCCCGGTTGGAGTCGTAGACAGGATGCTTTATGGCGTAGTCGCCGGCCCTTGAGCCTCTTTAGTCTCGAGCATATGGGCTGCTGGGAAATCAGAGAATTGGGCGTGATACCAACCACAACACTGGTCTGCTCAAACGTCCGGCGCCGTGACTTGATCGAGGCCATGGAGGCAGATCGTGAACTCTTTCCTGGACTCAAGCTGCTGAGAGTCCTTCCAGATAAATACACAGTTCCACTGGAAGACGAGGACGAGTCGGTCGCCAATGAAGAGGTGGTGAGTGTTGAAGACAGCGATGACGAACCAGCACATCCGGAAGAAAGCCAGGCTGAGGAGGTAGAAGAGGAGCCTGTCCAAGACAGTGCAGAAGTTGTGGAACAACAAAGGATACAGGCCCTCATTGACGAGATGAGAAAGAGACTGGATGCAGTCTGCGAGATCCGACATCTAGAGTTGAGACGAGATGCCCAGAGACAAATGAGTTGTTTCTGCTGCTCTTATTAGCAGGACATACATACTAACCGCTGATATCGCGTTGTGGCTTCGTGGAAAGAGGACGCTCATGTTTAGGCTACCTGTATTTAAAACACTCCCATAGTTTGGAGGATCGGAGCTTATTCAATCTATCGTTGTTCTATTGTATATGCTTCCATTGAAACGACGCGCATGACGTTTTACAATTTAGAACCTTGCGAGAGGTTAGTATTAGGCTCTTTCTACATGTGCGACTCTGATTTTCACTTCTAATATTTGATGTATATTCCTTTGTAGTCGTGCAAGCTTGCAATTAGCTCACGACCCACTTGTCGGTGGTCAAATGTCGAATATCGGAGTTTGAAAAGCTCGCCACTACCATGTCCTCAAAAGCACAGGGAACAAACAAAAAACCTGTGGCTGGCGTAAAACCAAAAGCCATCTCGAAAGAATCTCAGAAAAAAGGTTCAGTGGCCAAAACAAAGGCGCCAGTGAAAGAGTTGAGCGATGAAGAATCTGCAGAGGACAACGAGAACAGTTCAGAATCGGACGACGTCGATGAAGAGGGTATGAACCGCTTAATGGAACTACTTGGGGACGATGGACTGGATGATTTCGCCAAGTACCAACTGGGACTCGTCTCAGCAGCTGGCGAAGATGATGAAGAGGATGATAGTGACGCTGAAAACGATGAAGAGAACGATGATGACGACGAAGAGAGTGACGAGGATGACGAGGAAGCAGAAGACGGTGCCGATAGTCAAGAAGGTGAAAACGCAGAGCCTGAAGCGACGATGGTGGAGGCTCTGGAAGACGTGGATTTAGAGGACGTTTCATCTATAGATGATGATGCGGTCCCCCGTCAGAAGCTTATCATTAATAACTCGGTAAGTTTTCTGTGCCATCCATCAGAAATCTTCCCTAACGATTTCAGGTCGCATTGGAACGTATACGAGACACGATCAAGCTCGACTCGTTACCGTGGACAGAAACCTTGGCAGTTACGTACGACGAAACGATCGACGTAGATGTCAATGACGATTTAAAGCGGGAACTAGCATTGTTTGTCAATACTCTTCATCCCATGATCCTCAATATCTAACATGCGACTAGTTATAAGCAAGCCCTTCATGGAGCAAATACCGCACGAGCTCTTGCAGCCAAGCACAAGCTGCCGTTTACACGCCCCGCAGACTTTTACGCGGAAATGGTCAAATCCGATGCCCACATGGAACGCATTCGGCAGCGCCTCGTTGACGAGACGGCGAATATCAAACGAGGCGAAGAGAAGAAGCGCGAACGAGAGGGAAAGAAGTTTGGGAAGAAGGTTCAAGTAGAAAAGCTGAAAGAGAGGGAGAAGAGCAAAAAGGACATGGAGGAACGGATCAAGGGCCTTAAACGAAGTGAGTGTTTTGCAAGAAAGAATAGGGCATCCTCTTACTTTCCTTATAGAGCGCAAAGACGCTTTGGATGCCGACACCGGATTTGATGTGGAACTCGAGGACGCAATAGCGGAGCGGCCTTCCAAGCGACACGCGGGTACTGGAAAAGGCGGCAAGCCAACGATCTCACGCGCGAAGCGAGACTCTAAATATGGATTTGGAGGAAAGGTCGGCCGACGCGCGAAGCAAAATACAAAAGAGAGCACGGACTCGTTCGGTACAGATAGAAAGAGCAAGTTTGCTGTGGGTGGAAAGGGGAAGAAGGCGCCAATGAAGAGGCTCGGAAAGTCAAGAAGGATGAAGGGAGGTGGCAAGTAGAATAAGCCAATCTGGAGAGCTCTCAATTGTGCTGTACACAGAGAGATTGTA
>KN824286.1:235825-267019 GCA_000827415.1 Serendipita vermifera MAFF 305830 | reverse complement strand
TGACGAAGGCTTCCCAAAGTCCTTCAAGGGGAGTGGAATGGGGATGAGGGGTGATCCAACGGAAGATACTTCGGAGCGGACAGAGGGACTCGAGACTTTGACCCACGCCTTGCCATTATTTGCAAAGCCGGCTTCGTTTGGGGATAATCCCGCATCTGCCGACCCTTCATCCTGCACAATGTCAAGATTGATCATGCCTTGCTTTTCTGATGGTGACGGGAGCATGATGTGGGCTCTTGGCAGAGACTCTTTCATCTCTGTATCCGCATCATCTTCGACTTCTGTAATACGTGGACCATCGTGGTCATGATCCATTTCGGAGTCGAGTTCGTCTAATTGGTTTCGCAAACTATTGGTCTTGTCCTTCCCGTCGGCACCGACTTTCAGGCGGTTCACGCCAAACAAGCCCTCGCCTGTATCGCCCGTTTCTTCGTCGTCGTCGTCATCTTCATAATCGTCATCGTCATCATCATGTCCAAACGAAAGAACGTTGGGGTCGTTGGTGGTTCGCGAGCTTGGGTTGAACGAAATGCCTCCTCCTAATACACGGGCGAGGGCACCGAACCCGCCAGGCCCACGGAGGTTGATCGAGCCTGCAGGACCAAACGCCGAATTACTTCGGTATTGTGCCCGTTGCTGGGCGGCCAGGATCCGGCTCTCCGAGAATACTTGAGGGAGCTCTTCAGGCGTTTCGTAGCCAACTTTTTGCTCCACACGATCTGTAACCCAATCGTACCACTGGTCAAGCGTCCGTCCGTTGAGAAAAGCGACAATGATCATCGTCATATTGTCACATCCGATGCCAGCGCCGGTATCGGCATCGGGCGCGCAGCATTTTTGAATGGTCACCTCGCAGATTTCCTGGAGGGGCTTTTTCTGTGCAATTTGGCGTCGGACCATGTCAACGGCCTGTTGCGAAGTCAAACAATCCCAGATACCTAGAAGTAATCAGCACGTGATGAAATTTGACAAAAGAGTGTACACACCGTCGCATGCGAGAATCAAGAATTCTTCATCATCGCCCAGTTGATGGTCATGAATTTCCGGATCGGCTGTAACAATCTGCTGCTCCGGGCTGAGAGCATGATTATTTTTAAACTCGAAATCACCAATAGCTCGCGAGAGTGCCAGGTTGCCTGTAGGTACGTAAGTGTACTGAATTAGACGTGCAATTCCGGTCGACTTGCCATTCACACGCCCATATTCTACGAACCCGCCAGCGGCGACAATACGCGCGGTTTCCTCTGTGGTAATATAAGTACAACATACAGTCGCTATTGTTTGACGCTGACCCTTGTTGGTAGGCTTGTGATCGAAGCTCATAGGCTTGACTTCTCCTTTGATACTTAGGACAGACCTTGAATCTCCAGCATTTGCCTGTGAAATGAAACGTTAACGTAAGCATCTGATTTGTCCGGCGGACATACAACGTAAAGTTTCCGATCGGTGGTGATAAGAGCGGCGACGGCGGTGCATCCAGAGGGATCATGGAAAAAAGCGGGATCTAGACCTGTTGAGCACCAACGGAGACGCGATGGTCAAAGCGTACCGGCGCGCAGATCTTCGTCAGTCCCCAAGAATGCCCTTTTCAACGCGGTCGCGTAATCCTTTTCCTCGTAAGCCGGCTCGGATGCGAGACGTTCCGCAACATGTTGTCCAGCGTATTTTGCTACAGAGGACCCTATTGTTGACACATATAAGTCAGGTTCTAAAACGGAGCGAGACCGTCAATGGTGTCGCGTACCTCCGTGACCATCAAAGACGGCAAAGAAGCTGTTTCCACTAGATGGATCTAATTTGAGAAGAGTCGTATGTGCGTCTTCCATGCCTGTTAGATAGGGTCCCGTTGTTAGCTCCTGAAGGCAGAACGGCAGTGGCGCTGGGATATAGAGGCCACGAAAAGGGTAGAAAATATACTGACTGACTCTCCAGCCTTGCATATCTGAAATAGCATAGGCATAACGATCATCGGCGCCTGATTCCGAATGCTTTTCGGTGACTGGGATAAGGCATTAACGACCAAAGGGCACTCAGAGAGACAGATAGAGAATGAAAATACCAGGCTCAGATAGTGTTTGACCCTTGAAGCGGCAGATTATAAGCAACGGCGTTAAGGAGAGCGTTAATCAGTGGAACAAGGCCTCACCATTGGAGCAGAAGAGAAAAGGACGAGCTGGAGCGCCGAATTTTACTGATTAAACTTGATTCTAGCCCGATTCTGGCAAGGTTTACGAAACTGGCGGCGAAGAGGGAGAAGACAAGTTAACCCTACTCAACTCAGCTCAGTCCCAGCTCTGCTCGCACACGAGCACCCCTCGGCGTCATCGTTGGCGAAATTGCGCACAAAATGGCGTTTAATGTCAAGCGTTCTCTACTTAATTCCAAGTTTGATGGCTACAAACTGTCGCCTCTGACCGATGCAGATTGCGTAAATACTACGCCTCTTCCCGCTCAGGGATTGTCGCAGTCGACGGTGTCTGCAAAATCGCATCTTTACTTTCAAGAAGTTCAGAGTCGTGTTCGGCACAATCATTTGGCCGTCGCTGGCGACTCTGAGGCCATCGCCACTTTTGCATATATCGGCAAGGAACGAGAATTCACGTCAATTCTGATCGACAAGGTGGGTTCAGTTGGCTATTTACATGTTTCTCTTCTGTCTAACATGCATTCTCGAGTCTGTATAGGTGTCTCTTCAGGTCCAAATACATCCTCTCTTTGAGCTTCCAGCAACAGTACAGACAGCACCTGATACCTCATCCTTGGATAGCGAGTACCCAGTCTCAGTATCTCTTGGGAATAATCGTTGGATTCTCTCGGATGGCACTGGACGGTTCTATCTCCTCGAGACAGCGACCCCAGCGACCTCCGCCCGCCAATTAGCCAACTATGAAGTCGCTTCCAATAACGAGCTGCTTCCGTGTCGTCTACATGCAGCCGTAGAATATGAAGGGACAATCCTCATGTTAATCTCTTCTCGAGGAGCGGCACCCAAGGGCAAAAAAGAGGCACCTACTTTCGACCTAGCAGCCGTACGGATTGCTCTTATCCTAACCCCCAGTGAAATTGGAGAGACCTATCAAGCCGAGACATTGTGGAGGAAACATGGTACAGACATCCCTTCGTATGTCGACTTTCGCGCCGGCAATTGGTTTGTCTGTGCGGGGTCGACCTTTGAAGATCATGTACAAACCAACAAACCACCTACCAAGGTCCAAGCTGATGTAATTGGTGGTGAGATCCAACCCACTGGCCAACTCCCCCCACCATACTCGTGGACACAAACGTCCGATTCCCTCACGGTCGCTTTTCCGCTCCCATCCTCGACACCCAAATCACACATATCCGTAAGGATAGGCCCCAAACATGTCAGCATCCTGATAAAAGAGTCGGAGACGTCCGACTTTCCCATCCCCCGTTACGCAATGAAGGAACTTTGGGACACGGTAGATCAAAGTACCAGCACGTGGACATGGGATAAAGAAGGAGAGAGAACCGTTGGTCTCCTCACTTTACATCTCGAAAAACGCAACGAGGGCACCAAATGGAGTCACGTTTTTGCGCGGGAAGGAACAGGTCCAGAAGAAGTTGAAGTACCGGAGACAATCGATCCATCCGAGTTATGGAAGATTCGGGAAACCCTAGAGAAATACACGTCAGACATCAAAGCGAGCAACGATGAGGCCGGGTTTGGCAATGAGATGCCAAGTCTCGCCACAGGAGAAATGGATCCCACTGTGGATTCAGAAGTTGGGAGGAAACAGACCGTGTCGTATTTTGATGCGCTCACAGGTGAAGATTTGGCGCCTAACACTGCATATCAAGAAATCCTCGCTTTTCCGCTCCCGGGTTTGTCCTCTCCAGATGGACAAGCTTCCCGTTCGCTCACTGTCAAGAATGGCATTGATGGTCCTGTCTTTGATGGTCCCATTGTGCCATCCGTTGATGTTTGGGAGCACGTGTCTACGTTCCCAGCGTTGGCGTTCGTGCTAGCTAGCAAGCGTGATACGCGGTTCGCCTTTCATATCGGACGGCGTGCTGTCGTTGCACTGGAGAGTGGTGGGAGGGTAGCAGGACCGAACATGTACATATACCATGATGCCAAAGGAAAGTCACAGGCCAAACAGGGGGTTTTGCGACTTGGAGGTGATGGCCAGAGTGGCTCGTTACTTGGAGTCGGAGGCTTTGAGCAAGACGGCAAGGTCGTGCTCGTTTGCTTGCGCGAGAGAGAGTTGGTGCTTGTTCATGACTTTTTGTGAAATTTTATTGCATTGAAACGACTTTCCGTGACGATTTGAACAATTTTGCCAAGTGGTGGTCGGAGTCTGAAAAGCGCGATTTGGCTCCCTCCTTCTCAGCCAATTTCATGCAAAGAGCCACAAAACTGACCCTCCCGGAATTTACGCGGGCGTTTAATAACAGTAAACCACCTACAGGCTGGGGAAAAAGGATTGGTATGTGGATGAAACCAGAAACGCAAAACGTCCTTACCGATGTGTCACAGCTATTGCGTATTCTGGTGGCATCGACTCGACGTGTTTACTATACCTTGTCGATAACCTACTCAAAAAGGACCATTTGAAGGACGTTTCACTCGTAGCGATCCACATTGACCACCAATTTCGACAAACTTCACATTTGGACGTCGCACACTGTGATGAATGGACCAAAAAGCGATCTATTCCGTTTATTTCGTATCGAATTCCGTGGACAAATCCGCCATATAGCACACTGTCGGTGACATCCCGGAACCATGAAGAAATGGGGAGAATAGCGCGTTACCGCGCGATTTTCGACGTTATGAAAGATCAAGAAGCGAATGTACTCCTGATGGCTCATCATATGGATGACCAAATCGAGACGGCACTCATGCGGCAAGCCCGACGAAAGGAGGAAGACGGAGAGACTACGTTGATTGGGACGGCTGCCATGAGATCATGTAGAAGGTTTGGGATGGGTAACTTTCCCAGGGGCCAAATGAGGTACTTTGGACACGAAGGAATGACACGCTGGATATGTCGTCCGCTGCTCGACTTCCCAAAGGTACGAAACTTGTATCGCCATCTAACATAGAATCTAACACTCTAGTACTAGGATCGCTTAATGGCCACAATTCAAGATGAGGGATTGACATTTGTGGAGGACGAGTCCAACCAGGACGTGAACCTTACGGAGAGAAACGCCATCCGTGCAAATCTTGCTCAAAAATGCCATGAACCACTACTTTTACGTCCTCGAAATCCGTTCAAGCCCACCACCTTTAGTGAAGTGGAACGACAAGCCCCTGCCCATGTCGTGATTCAAGAATATTCTGAATTACGTAGCGACGTGGACCATGCAGGTTCGGCTTTATATTCTATTGTTACGACTTCTGACTATTTTTGTGCAATTAGTGGACGTGTATTTGAAAGAAAACAGAGTGTTTTCGCCGGAAGGGACAGTCCATATCATCACAAGCAAAGGCCCACCACCACCTCGGATAGTGCAATTTGGCATTATCTTGAGAATTCTCCGCTATGTATCTCCATTCCCCTGGGGTTCCCCACATGCCGAAGCCGGTCGCAGCACAGAAAAGCTGACACGGATTTCGGAGTGCCTTTGGCCTTATGTGACTAAATTTTCGTATCTATACAATGCAGATACTGATTTCTCTCTCTAGAAAGACGAGGAGGGTATGCAAGAGTACCGCTCTCGTGGCTTGTTCACCTCGAGAACAAAGTTCTCTGGCGGTTCGGATGTTCTCTGGCATCCAACCCCAACTCCAGACCTTCCAACACCACACAGTATGGATTGGAAACGCAGCGGGCGGACATATGGTTGGGTGGCCCAGCGCCAGCGCCCCACCCGTAAGGATCCAATCTCGTTTGGCATCACGGCTCAGTTACGAGCACGAGACCCCTTTGAGGTATTCTGGGATTCCAGGTGGCTCTGCCAGTTCTCAGAAAACGCCATTGACGTAATTTGCTCGACCAACTTTTTACCACGATCCGTGATGACGAGCCTGGGGACTAGGTTTGTTATTGCTCCCCGAGATCCATGGTGGACTCCAGGAATTCACTATCACGACGGGTCGAATCCTTGGAAGCCTCATCTGCATCCTATGACGATCCGTGACAGAGGCACCCCTACTGTGAAGCAAACATTCGTTCGAACAATAGATGCCATATAGAGAGGATGAATCATCATTTATGTCACTTGATACCCAAGGGTTGGTCTAGCCTTGACGAGAAATTTCCAGAACCCCTTTCCGAATTCAGTCACGTGATGAGCTGGACCTCAAACTACGCACGATCTTACGCACATTAGTAAGCACCACCCCACCAAGAACCTCGCCGAAATTGGTGGTCCCGTGGTATATAAACCCCCTCTGCCTGGCCTGATGCCGCCTCACCAAGACCAAAGAACCAACGACTAAATCCAATCATGTCTCTATCTCGCGCACTCTTCAATGAATTCCGACCTTTCTTCCACATGATGGACGATCCATTCTCCATGGATCCAGACTACTCTGCTCTCAGCAGGCAGCGGCGGGCCGATCCGTACAACTGGCAATCCACCACCCCGGCCTTGAATCTTTCTGAAGAAAACGACACGTACATTATCGAGGCTGAAGTTCCTGGTGTCAGGAAGGAGAATCTCGACCTCAAGGTTGGTGATGGCGGAAGGAGTCTCACTATTGAGGGTCGGGTTTTCAGCCGCCAACACTCGGCAGGAGCTGGAAGAAGCGGTGAAGCAAAGGAGAAGGCCGCATCTCCTCCTGCCGGCAAATCCTCCGACGCAGTGGCACGCACTGACGGTATGTCTGTTTATATAGTTACAATGTCCTTGATTTTGATGCTGATTGCGTCTTCTCTAGATAGTAACAAGCAAGTGGCCACAAGCCCCGAGTCATCCGGGGTTCGTACATTTACGCGCACCGTCTGGCTTCCTCAGCGCGTTGATGCAAACAACATTGAAGCCAAGCTCGATCATGGCGTTCTCACGGTGAAGGCCGTCAAAGCCAAAGACGAGGCCATCCGCATTCCCGTCCAGTAAAAACCACACCCTCTACTCTTTCTCTTTTGTACACGCTCAAAGTACGGACAAAGCCAAACAAAAACGACCTAAAAAAAATCGAGATTTGAATAGTTTCTATGGTTCTCCTGTTTGTGAAAACATATTCTTACGAAGTCTCTATGCATTGTACTTTAGATTTTTGCTGAAATCGTATCTTGTGCCTTTCTACATAATTCGAGTTGATGAGTTAATCGGTCGACACCATTCTCCTTTCCGCGAGTTTGCCACTTGCTAGCCAAGGGTTATCCACCACCCACCTTCCCCTTTATGTCCCCGATTCACTAAAGCGCTATAAACACACATTACATTCACTCATTAACTGAAGGATGAGCACCCCAAAGGAGGCAAACAGCGCTTGTTGACGAGAACAGCATCACTATCAGAGTCATTTATCACCTTGAATCGTTCCAATAAATGTTGCCTTCAAACTCTTTTTGGCGTGCTATTTTACTTCCTTTCGATTTCAGGCAAGCAGAATCGAGTGGTCTAGGCCGTGCGGTATAACCGCAAGCATCTTTGACGTCAGCTTCAACTAGAAAAATTTAGAAATTCTGTGATGGTTTCTCTGGGTATCAGAGTGGCTATCTGTCTGTGAGTTCTTACAATTCGCTGTTGATGTAATCTGCCCAATCCGCCCAGCTCTTGTTTACTACTTTCTAGGATCATGACCGTAGAAATCGTGTTCACTGATAATTTTTGGAACCCAAAATGAGCACTGATAGCATAGTTACTATCATCATGGACCAATGTCCTGCAAACATGGATCAAGAAGGCCGACCCCGTTTGCATCACGATGATCTCGCCTTCTTGTACCGTGCTATGAAAAATTTGCTCGAACAATAGATGGTC
The DNA here is from genome assembly GCA_000827415.1 of Serendipita vermifera MAFF 305830. Lineage (NCBI taxonomy): Eukaryota > Fungi > Basidiomycota > Agaricomycetes > Sebacinales > Serendipitaceae > Serendipita > Serendipita vermifera. The sequence goes on along the minus strand of KN824286.1, from coordinate 259,117 downwards.
TCAAGGATTAGTCATTACGTCTCCTCCGCAAGTTGACGGGGCCTCGACGAGAAATTTCCAGAACCCCTATTCCGAGCGTCATACATGACCCACTGTGCTTCCCCTCTGGACAATTATACGTGTATTCGTTAGCAACGCCTCACCAAGAATGTTCTCGAAAGCATGGACTGCACGATATATAAACTCCTTTGAGCTGGCCTATGCGGCCTCAGCAAGACCAACAAATCAAACGACTCCAAAACAACAATGTCTCTTACTCGCGCACTCTTCAACGAATTCCGCCCCTTCTTCCGCATGATTGAGGATCCATTCGCGGTGGACCCAGCCTTCTCCTCCATCAGTAGGCATCAGCGGATGAACCCCTACAATTGGCATTCCACCACCCCCGCTCTGAACCTCTCTGAAGAGAACAACTCCTATATCGTTGAGGCGGAGGTCCCTGGTGTCAAAAAGGAAAACCTGAACCTTCGTATCGGTGATGGTGGACGAAGCTTGACAATCGAAGGGCGTGTTGTCCGCGACCAGCCTACAGCTGACGCTGAAAAGACCGGTACAACTAAGGACACAAGTGCGTCATCATCTAAACCTACTGGAACTTCTTCTGGTGCTGTGGCACGCACTGATGGTAGGTTTTTTATGCTGCCTCAATGCCATTAGGTCTGATACTGACTCTACTTTCTCTAGATAATAAACAAGTTGCCACCGCTTCTCAGTGGTCTGGCTCTCGTGCCTTTACACGCACAGTCTGGCTTCCTCATCGTATTGACGCTAAGAACGTCAGTGCCAAACTAGACAATGGTGTCCTCACAGTGAAAGCTACTAAGGCCAAAGACGAAGCTGTTACCGTTCCCGTTGAATAATCACGTCGCTTCTTCGCATACCTCGTCTCATACTCTCAATATGAACGGACCAAACAAAAAATAATACGAATAGAGTCACCAAAATGTATCCTCATAGTCTCTTGTATGGTCACGTTTCTAATCGAAATACCTTCGTCTACACTTTGCGAGTACCATAAGAAATCATGGCTAGGCTGAGATCCAACCTGCTTCCAACTATCTTCTACCGCCCTCTCCCAGCCAAATGCCTCCAACAATCCGATACCACTGCAACTGCACATCGCTGGCCTCTGGAGTTCCACCACCACCACATCTTCCATCATCCGCATACGCTTTTCATCCACTTCATAGCCTTTATTTTTGCGAAGAATGTGATGCAGTTCGATGCAATCGCTGCGCTACTGTTGAGATATCTGGATATTACTGTCCAAACTGTTTGTTTGAGGTTCCAAGTGCTAGTGTAAGAGCAGAGAAGAATCGGTAAGCATCAAGGCAGCATGCCTGGTCCATGCCTTGCTTAGTCTTACATCTCTTGCGCGTTATCTTGTCTCACTTAGTTGGCAGATGTGCTCGTAACTGCTTTCTCTGTCCGGTATGTACCAACACGCTCTCGGTGGTGCCTTCGGATCCCCCAGAACCCGCCGATGGTGCACGAACTCCCGTCACTATCTCTGCAGTAGGAGAGCCACCCTTTTTCCTATATTGCAATCACTGTCGCTGGGACTCCGTTGATGCCGGAATAACATTCGAGAAACCAACCGGATTGGCGCTTCAGCTCCAGAAAACCGAAGATTCGGCACCTGAAATCCTTGAACTGGAGAAACTAAAGGACTATTTTGAACCTGCTCTCCGTCAAGCTCAAGCGCAGCAGCAACTCCACGCGTCGTCTACCGCCCACCTCAACCCCATTCAAGCAGCGGCATCCTCAGCACTTTCTCGGGATATCCCAGCACTCAAATATTCGTCTGGTCGCCGCCCAGGTCTGGGATCCTCCAGCTCGAGGCGTGGTGTGCCACCTGCCATGCCATCTCCAGGAGTAGGTCATCAAGATATAGACGACCCTGCGACCGAATATAAGCCACGTGTATGGATGAGTGCTGGTGGCGGTATTGGTCACGATGCCGAAGTCGAGTGGTTAGCGAACTTAGGTTCACAAGGAGGCGAAGGATCGTCTCAGCCAGTCGTTGCTACGTCCAACTCTGGTGAAATCGCGACACTCTCACAGCGGCTTCACGCAACGCAATTTAGCTGGGCTCCCACCCACTCCTTACGGACGGTGGATCTCAAACCCACCCGTGTTCCTCTCCGCTCAAAGAAGAGCAAACGTTGCCCCAAATGCACCCATATTCTAATAAAACCCGAGCTAAAAGCACAGAGCACGAAATGGAAGATCAAGTTGGTGGCAGGTAACTATCTTCCCGGCATCGAGGTATGTTACCTTTTCGTATTATGACTATACGCTCACTTTTCTCAAGGTCTTCCTACCTACTGTTGGACAAAACCCAGCTCTCAAAAAGACTGGTAAAGAGAAAGAGGCAGCCAGCGCAGAGGAAGCGGCAGCGGCGAACATGATGCTCCCTGGCAGGAGTTATCCCTTCCATCTCATATTTTCAAACCCGTTATATGACCCGATTACTGTGCGCCTATCGGTTCAGCGTTCGCTCCCTGCGGCGTCTGCGACACCCATAGTACCAGATACCCCGGCAACTCCTATGGTCTCGCAATCCCATGCCACAGCCAAACGCCCACCTTATGCGATCTCGCTTCCAACTACATCATTCCTTGTGAATCCTTTCGCAGAGGCATGGGAGTACGAAGATGATGAAGACGAAGAGATGTTTGACGAAGATGACATAGGCATCAACTTGGGGATATCGCGAACTCCCGGAAGAAGTGGGACGGGGAGAGATGGTGGAACTAAAACAAAGGCCAAAACTGTCGGCGTATTGGAACGCCGAGCCAACGTCACGAAGATTGGTGGAGAAGTCGTTGTCAGCAAGGAGGGTAAAGGGGCTGTAAAGGTGAGTCACATGAAATACTGTTAGATTCGACAAACTAATGCGACCCGTCTCCTGTAGTTTAACATGTTAGTGTCGTATACCTACCGATCCGACGACGCAGCTCCCGAGGAAGCGAAGACGGATGCAAGTACGCCAGCAAGCAAGCTTTCCAGCACCAAAAAGGAGTTGTTAGCCGGGGCCACGGAGAATACGAAAACTTTTAATTTCTACACTGTGGTGGACCTAGGTGCGATTGCACCGAAAGAAATCATTGCCAAGGTAGAGAAACAGGAACGTAGAGATAGCGTACAGACTGTAGGGGTTTATAATTGAAGGCAGCCCTTGTTTACGGTTTCAATGGAATTCACTTTGGCGCTGACTACCATGAGGCGTTCTACCCTCGATAAGTTACCTTACGAACTCAAGATCGATATAATAAAGCTGCTCTACAATCTATCCAAGAATGAAATACCACCTATCATGTCGTCAGACGCAGCTTGGGTTGAGCCATATTACCACTTCGACTTTGATGACGAAGTTGAGCATGAATGGAGAATAATAGAAAGCCCTTCCTATGACAATCTAATAAGCGACCATACGGGAAAAAATTGTTTCTCTCCCCTAAAAGTCCTGCGATTGTGAGCAATAAACGAATTAGAACTGTATTCTTTGTCATTGACCTCATGCTACTTTATGTAGAGTTTCTCATCAATATAATGCGATATGCACGCCATTGTTGTACCAAGAACTCGATTTGGACATCCTTCATCGTCATACATACGAGGACCTGAAGACTATCCTACAGCTTATAGCCTCTACGTATGGAAAGTATGTGCGGTCGGTTCGTATCCATATCGGAAAAGGACACATCACATCCTACACCGATTATCAATGGTCGTCCATCACTGGAATTATGGCCGCTATACTCTCCAAATGTACAAATGCAACAACAGTTGCCATATATTACAGAGATGGAAAGGAAGGAGACTTTGGAAAGCTGGGTAACGAGATAGTCCGTTTGGTGGAAGCAAATCAGGTCGTTGCCTTTGGCCTCTTCTCGATGACGATTATGAGAAGACCGTACAGCGGCAATGGCGAACAAAAGTTGCAAGATACAGATGCACCTATGCGAATGCTCGAACAACTATTGGGCTCAGAGACGGCTTGTCAGGCCCTTCAACGGCTAGACTTAGTAATGGAGAATATCAGCCCACCTTTATTCAACCTTATATCGTCAGAGTGCACCTCTTTACAATCTCTGACTGTCCGAAGAAGTCTTCGCAACCGAGACCGTGTGATTTTCATTAGTGGGCAGGTATGGGCTCCAAATGACAACCTTACCAGCCTCAAGCTTATGTCTTGCACCCCCACATATCCACCTCACATACTATTACTTGTACAGCACTTCGAGGGCCTAAAGGAATTGGTATGGGCGAACTGTGGTTATCAAGAGAAGGTTGCGCTCCTCCCACAATTTGATTGGAGCAAACAACCTGCATTTCAGCCACTAATACGGGAGAGACCCTTAGAGAATCTTGTTCTTGAACATGCCCTTGAATGGGACCTGGTCATTTTGGGCACCATTCCGGCCGAAACGGTGACCGTTGCAAGTCTAGACGAGCTGAGGCTAGTCCGGAGTATGCGTCGATGTGCTCAAATGTTCCCGGGAGTGAAAGTTCTCAGGGTGCTGCCCAAAGATTTGGAGAATCAGGAGACTCCTTCAACTGGAGAGCCACTGCCGACGTTGGATTTGTTGTGCGCGGAGAGGAAAGTAATCCTCAGGAGAGATGCTGAGGTAATGCATCGCTGTTACTGTGGTAATGAATAAATTTTATGAAGGTCAAACTCACGTCGATATGAAAGCATTATGTAGAAATGTCACTTTATTCATGGAAAGAACAACAAGAGCGTCATAAGCACCCATGAATAATTGTAAATATCCATGGACATCCATGTACACCGTGGACTCTCACAAACATCGGTGAACTTTTATGAGCAGGTTCAATAATCATAACGCACAATAAAGTCCGGGTGAACAATTTCAGGCACAGGCACGGATCGAAATCGAATTGATTGCAGTCCATAATAGACACTGTAGTGGAGCTAGGTAATACGATCGCACCGAACGAAATCATTGCTGAAGTGGAGACTTAGGAACATCAAGAAAGTATGTAAGCTATAGGGGCCTATGACTGCAGGCACTCCCTGACTACCGTTTAAAAGAACTCACTTTGGCGCCCACCTCTACCATGACTTCTCCTACCTTTGACACCTTACCTTACGAGCTCAAACTTGATATAATAGAGCTGATATACGATCTATCCAAGACTGAAATACCACCCATCATGTCGTCGGACGCGGCTTGGGCTAAGCCATACTATCACCTCGACCATGAGGACGAATTGGATCATAACGAGAGAATCAAGGAAGCGAACTCTCCCTATGCCGATAGAAATATTCGATCAATTAACTACGCTGAGGACAATTGTCTGTCTCCTCTAAAAGCCGTATGACTGTGAGCAAAGAATTGGAATTGGAATATCATGACTGATCTTATGTTACCTCTTGTAGAGTTTCTCGTCAGTATAATGAGATATTCACGCCATTGTTGTATCGAGAACTCAATTTGGACATCATTCATCGCCATACATATGAAGATCTGAAGACTATCCTCCAGGTTATAGTTTCAACTTATGGAAAGTCAATACGGTCGATCCGTATTCATATCGGTAATGGACAAAACGGATTCTATATTGATCAATGGTCGTTCATCATGGGAGTCATGGCCGTTATACTCTCCAAATGCACCAACGCAACAGAAGTTGCTGTCTATTACAAGGATGGAAAGGAAGGAGACTTTGGAGAGCTAGGTAACCAGATAATTCGTATGGTGGAAGCAAAACAAGTGGTCGCCTTTGGCCTCTTCTCGACAACGATTATGAGAAGATCCTATGGCAGTAGTGTGGATCGATCTTTGCGAGATACAGATGCGCCGATGCGGATGCTGGAACAACTATTGCACTCACAGAAGGCTTGCCAGGCTCTTCGACGGCTAGACCTGGTGATGGAGGATATCAGTACCATTCTATTCGACCTTGTGCGGTCACGATGCACCTCTTTGCAATCTCTAACCGTTAGAAGGGGTCTTCGTCGTCGACTCCCGGGTATTTTCAGTAGCCAGCATGTGTGGGCTCCGAACGACAACCTTGCTAGCCTCAAGTTCATGGCTTGCAACTCCGCATATGCGCCACATATGCCGTTAATCGTCCAGCATTTCAAGAACCTAAAGGAACTGGTATGGGCAACTTGTGGTCACCATCACGATGTCATCACGCCCCTTCCACTGGCCGGCTGGAAAAAGGATCCTGCATTTCAGCCTTTAATACGTCGAAAACCCTTGGATCATCTCGTTCTTGAGCATGCTCTTGAATGGGAAATCGGTGTTCTGGGCGTCATCCCAGCCGATACTGTGACCGTCGCAAACATTGACGAGCTGAGGCTAGTCCGGAGTATGCGCAGACGTGTTGAAATGTTTCCAGGATTAAAACTTCTCAAAGTTTTACCCCAAAATCCTGAGAATCAAGAAGTTGATGAATACGGAGTGACGAGTGCAAGTGTTCCGCCAATCGGAGAGCCACTCCCTACGTTGGACTCATTGTGCGCGGAAATGGGCATAATACTAAAGAGAAATGCCAAATTAATGCATCCTTGTTCTTGTTGTAGTAATATCGAGATGTAATTTTATTTACCAATGAACTTGCTGGTCGGGTGGCAAACAAAGGCTCATACAACTTGGCTCTCTACCACTTCGTGACCTGGCTCATGTCATTTCATATTCTGCCGCCAGAGCTGAAGCTCGAGATAATCGAGATATTATATAGTGCAGACTGCGAGCCCATAATGGGCGAATCGGCGCTTTGGACAAATCCCTTCGAAACAATGATCCAAAACTTTTACGAAGAGTTACAAGTTAAAGACTCCAACTCTGAGGTTGGGGATGATACCCATTTGCCACCTTTGAAGGCTTTGCGGTTGTAAGTCAACAAAGCCGTCTTGCGATACCATGTTCTGATCAGTGGGAGAAGAGTTTCCAAGGAATATTATTCAATATGTACTCCATTGCTCTACCAACAACTAAAGTTGCATAATCTGTATCAAAATTCACGGCAAGTTCTGGACAATACGGTTCACCCCCTCATAGAGCCGTTTAGACATCATGTTCGTCGCATCGGGATTTACCTCCGAAATGACGATGAAACACCATGGAACGACATTTTAAACCTCACGAGCAGTATCGTTGCCCAATGCATAAACGTGAACGCCATCGCAATATACTACGATCATACACTAAAGCCGTCATTTGGTTTGCTTGGTGACCAGGTGATGCATAAGATTTCATCGGGCCAGGTCACCAAATTCGGCCTATACTCCATTACGATCCTTCGAGCGAAGCGTGGCAGCAGTACATGGAGACTATATTACAGCACTGCTCCAATTGGATTGGTTCGGTCGATTCTCTCGTCACCACAAGCTTGCCACGCACTCCAACGCCTGGATATTGTGCTTGAGGAAATGTATATCCCCGACTTTGAGCTCCTTCGCCGTAACTCCAGCTCGTTGCGCTCTCTAAACATCCGCAGAGCCCTGCGTACTAGACGGTTATTGGAGGTTTGGCACCCGGGAGAGACGTATTGGTGGTCCGCCAGCCCGAATCTCACCAGCCTAAAGATCATAGGATGTCAAAGACCTGGGGCCCACCATATGGTTAGCTTGATGCCCAGCTTTCCTGCTTTGAAAGAGTTGGTTTGGGCTTTTAGTGGTACGAGTCAAGAACCCATCCCTTTACTCCCGGAAGATGGATGGGCCAAAGATCCCAAATCTCTCATAAACACGCGTCGTCCCCTCGATTTACTTCTATTAGAGCATGCTCTTACGTGGGAGCTGTGCTGGCTTGGGCTTATCCCTGCCAAAACAGTGATCGTGACACATGTCGACGAGAATAGATTGTTAAAGGCACTGAGCAGAGGTCCCGAAATGTTCCTGGGGATCGCCCATTTACGCGTTCCACCATGGTCCACCGAGCCTGTGGAATACGAGGGTGATAGCTGGGCACCACTCTTTGAGGATGTTGTCGATATCCCAGGCCTGGAGCTCTCTGACACTCCTACCCCGCATAATCTAGAACTCGTATGCGAGCAACGAGGCTTGCTTGTCACCAGGGACGCGGAATACCTAGATGTCTATGGCGAAGGTACGAGACGATGCTGTCGCAGATGCTATGTAATGGTCTCCGACACGACTTCGGAGTAGAAATTGTACTCTTTGTTGACACGCGGTTGCACTATGTTATTTTTCTATGGCAATGTGAACTAAGCAGTTTGGGTGTGAAGTGGTAACCTTGCCCTCTTCCTTCGTTTTGGCCGCGTTCTACAGATCTGCCTGCTACGATCTACGACCCAAAACCGGCTTTAGCTGGTGTCATGCACACCTTCAATCCCGAAGACTCAGTTGGGAGCATTCATGTCCCACCACCGATTGAAATGCAGCCTGCTGCACCGTCTTGGGCTATTTTAGCTCCATCAGCAACTTCGAAGTGGAAAGGGTTCAACAAGATTAGATACCTCTTTATTTTGTGAGTTTCACGAGTCAAAACCACTGCCATTCACTGTTTCATTTCGGTGGTGGCGATCGACTGACGTTCCATAGTGGAGAATCTTATAGGTGCGTCTCCGCCACTAAACAAAACAATTCGTCGTATTGAATCATCTACGATGATCTGACAGTTCTACCTGCATACCGTCGAGTATGGGCAAGCTCGATCCCAACGATGAGGAGCCGTTGGGTGTCCCATTCCCGGGAATAACTACATGTGAGCCTGGGACTCCAAATTGGGTGAGCCACTGCCGCTTGGGTCGCCTCCTGCATTAGCAAGACGCACCGCTTCTCATGGACGAGCAACTGAAACCCTCATGTCACGCATACCCTCCCAGGTAGGCCATTTAGTAACTGAATATGCTCCAAATCCGATCCTAGTGTTCAACTATGCAATAAGTGGGAGTACTGTGCCAGATGTTACTCTCCAAATCGAACGGTACTTTCTTTCAGATAGTACTGGGCCAAGCAAACGTGGGATCCCTTGGACCGCGGAGAATTCATTATTTAGTACGTAAATTGATCAGATTTTTGATGCAATATCGCCGTATCACTAAAGGAAGCTCGTGACAGTTACTTGGGTGGGGCTTAACGACCTTGCGTGGGCAACCTTACTTCCGTTATCCGTTTAATGTTTTAACCAATCGCGTTTCAGGATCTCACCGTATCCAGAAGAACCAATCAGGGAACTCTTCAACGCGCAAAGGAAGCTGTACACCGCCGGAGCTCGAAACTTTCTATTCATCAATGTACCCCCGATAGACCGTGCCCCGGCTTGTATGTCCCATGTTTACTCTGTGGAATGTCGAGTGCTCACCATTCCAAGGCACCCTAATGGAGATGTATGGTGTGGATGAAGATGATCGTGAGGCGTCACTGCAACGCGCAGCCGCGCGATTTTTGAACTGGAACACCGCACTTGCTGCCTCAGCCCGGCATTTCGCATCCCCAAAGCCGGCCCCTCTCACTCCGGACTACATGCCCGAGCTATTTGTAGACCCCGCTGTTCGTCCACCGGTTGCGGTTGCAGAAGAACAAATAAACGAAGGAGCCAGTGTGATGCTCTTCTCTAGTTATGAGTCCATGTCGGCGATACTGGACGACCCAGAAGGACACGGGTTTCCCGAGGCGGATATCAAAAAGATGAGCGGTTCATCAATTTGGGTGGATCATATGCACCCAACGAGTCGCGTGCACGATCTATTGGCGCGGGATCTGAGCCGGTTTCTAGGTAAAATATGAGGGGAGGTTTACGCAATGAAGATAGCCATTTCAATTTGGGTTTTACGCGGCTTCAATTGGGTTGTAAATGCTTTCAGTTGGTACTGTTTGTATACGCATTAAAATCTGAACCTTGTGCATAACGCATGAAGCAAATTGCAAAACCATTTATATAATACGTTAGCGCTCGAGCCCCTTCTTAATTGCCCTCCTCCCTTGGAATACACCCTGCTCTCTCGATCAATAGTCTTTCATATACTCACCATTCGGGTGCTAGGCTACTCGCATGAAGCAATTGAGCGACAAACGACCTAGAGTTACGGCGGTTGTTATTGGAGATTCATATATAGGGAAAAGGAGCTCCCTCCCGCGTCCATTCATGACTACTTCTCCAACTGGAGCTTACAAGGGTTACACGTATGATCAAGATATAGTCAATTTGACCATCCCAGGTCATCATCCTCCGAAAATTTTTGATAACACAACGTACAGGATCGAAACTAATGAAAGCTTGCAAACCCAAAAGAACCTGGGAACCACTGGACCGGGAGAAATGCGCTCGGTAGTGGATGGCTCAGCTACTATAGATGTCGAAATGGCCATCTGGACTCTCTCGCCTGAAATGTATGAGGTTCCAAAGGTGATCGCCTACTTTTGCGCCACAGCGATTGTCGTTGGGTTGTGCTACAAAGTTACAGACGACGCTTCGTTTGACCACGCTATTCACAAGGTATGTGCCTGGACTAAGGTGTTGAATAGCGCTGCACTAACAAAACCAAGTGGTACCCACTTATGAAGACGTATCTCCCGGCTGTGCCCTTCGTTCTTATAGGCTGTCAATCTGATTTGCTAGATACCTCCACCGTGTCAGGGGAGGATGTCACAAGAACCCAGGAGCCACGGCATTCACATACCTCTGTGTTGAATTCAGCTAATGAGATAGATGCAGTCGCTGTAGTCGAAACAACAGCAGCGGAGGGCCTGTCCATTCGGCTGGCGTTCGAGACGTTGGCGTGGTACGGATATTACCACCAACGTCATGTACAAAATACAAGAAGCAGAAGTTGTGTTATCCAATAAGGGGTACCTGAGCTCCTTTTTCTGGTTTGCCACGATCTAAAGCTCGGGCAGCGCCTGGACGAATGCCGGATAACAAAAGTCCTCTAACATGTATTAGCACGAGCTAATGCTCGGTGTACCTAAATGTCCCTTGGGTTGTAAATCGGTGATTTACTAAGTAGGGTGGCGTCGGTTATCACGGTTGACTAGCTTGGCCCCGTCCTCACTCTCATCTCTATTTACTCGCACAGGTGCTAGTCTACTCTTATGAAGCAATTGAGCAACGGACGAACCAGAGTCAAAGCTGTTCTTGTTGGGGATTCGGGTGTGGGCAAAAAGGGCTTAATGCAGCGTGTGTGCATGGGTTATTCTCCAAGTGGATACATGACGCGCATGTATGGGCAAGATGTAGTCGATTTGACTATCCCAGTTCACCGTCCTCCCCACAATCTCAACATAACGCACAGAGTTAGAAGTACCGAAAGCTTGAAAACGGACGATAGACCAGGCACAAATGGAAAAGGAGAGACACCCTCGGGCTCAGTAGATGGCTCGTCGACTACAATAGACATCGAAATGGCCATTTGGATTCTCCCGGTCGATGACTTTCCGAGGCTGATCGACATGACCTGTAATGCGGCGAGTGTCGTTGGATTGTGCTACAAGGTCACGGACGAGGTTTCCTTGGAGCACGCTATTCACAAGGTATGTAACCTGGACCGAAATACTAAGTAGCACGACTGATGATATGAAGTGGTATCCACTTATGAAGACACATCTCCCGTCCGTGCCCTTCGTTTTGATAGGCTGTCAATCAGATTTGCGGGACACTACCGTGTCGGAGGGGATGGCTACAACGAATCAAGTACCACGACATTTGCCCCCAGTAAACCCAAAGTCTGTAACAACTTCAGCTCGTGAAATAGATGCGGTCGCTGTGGTTGAAACAACAGCAATGGAAGACCTATCTACTCGGCTGGCTTTCGAGACACTGGCGTGGTATGGGTATCACCACCAAGACCACGTAAGAAATGATTGGAGTTGCATTATACAATGACAAGCTGCCTGGATGTTCTTTGATGGTGTGTAGAAGTGTTGACCTAGTGCAGTGACTAGACAAATGCCCGAGAGTGAAGATTTATCAGTATAAGGTGACGCTTGGAATATCTGAGTATCTGTTGGGTTGTAGAATAAATTAGTGGGCTATTCAATTGGTGGTGGCGATGGCAGCTTGATCCCTACCTTTTCCATTCTCTCTGAACCAGCGCGAATTATATTAGTCCACAGTCAGAATTGGAATGAGTTTAGTCCAGAGACCAAGTTCAAAACTTCAAATCGCCCTTGTTGGCGACTCGGGCATTGGCAAAAAGAGCCTATTGGAGCGTATCGGCCAAATAGGTCGTCGGGACACGTACGATTCTGCTCCGTGGGGTACTTACTATATTGGCCGCATTCATTTGTCGATTCCTATTCACCGGCCACTGTCCCATACTGCCGACCTATCATCGGGTACAACGGCGAGCGCTGCACGAGCTGCCTCAAATGTACCGAGAAATGGAAAGGACACAGAAGATCCGGTGAAAAATGTTGATATTGATCTGATCACTTGGATCATTCACCCGTCCGTTTATGAGGACAGCCCAGTAATGGCGTATTCGATGCTCTCTAAAGTCGGCGTTATAGGATTGTGTTATAAAGTTTCGTGTAAAGAATCACTTGAGAATGCCATACACAAGGTATGTCCTCGTTTCAGCCCAAATTGGTGTAGTTACTTTTCTGACGGCCCAACCCAAGTGGTATCCTCTGATTCTATATTGGTTTCCTACAGTGTCTGTTGTATTGGTAGGCTGTCAAGCAGATCTGCGAACTGCTTCCGTTAGCACAAATCATACGGCCCATGTCCTCCCAGAAGATGCGGCCAAGGCAGCACGCGAGATTGATGCAGTGTGTTTTATTGAAGGGACATCATTCGACAAATCGTCGACTCGCCAAGTGTTCGAATTGCTAGCCTGGCATGCGTATCATCACAAGATTAGCAAAGAGCGTACCTTGGGCTCAGTCATTCAATGAATCATTTATCTCATAGACGTCAGCTAGGAGACCTCTATGGGCAGACTCAAGTCGAAAAATTACCCCATTTCGCCCGGTTGAGGGTTGACAAACAGAGGGCGTCAGGAAAGGCGTCACTGACGAAAGAGGAGGGCGTCTTACTCAGCACAACTCCAACACCCTTACCACTTTTAGACTTCGAGATTGACAAACCCCAACACACCTATTCAATCCATCCAGACTCCCTGGCGATCATCCTCCACATCGTTGATCGACTGAATTGTCAACGATCTGTGCGCGGGGCACGATTTCGACTAGCGATAGCTTCAAATTTCTTCCAAACTTCTTATTTCAAAGCTTCCTTTGTGTCGTGGACCCTTTCGCGTCATTTTATCGATAACGAGTGGCTCCAATCGTGACTGGTCGCGCAGATCACTTTGGGGTGGCCCTTCGACTCTCCGTCTTTGCGTAAATCCTGACGCAGTAGCTGACTAAAGTAGCTCAAAACTGACGCACCAAATGATGCAAATCGTTGGATGACTGACGTAGAAGGTCAGTCTGATTTCCTATAAATGCCAGGCCAACCTGGCCAAAGTCGAAGCATCCATCAAACCAAAACTACAACAACTACTACTCATCACAAGCGAAAATTTCAAAACATGGCTAAATACAACGTTGGTGACCGTGTTGAATGTACGTACTCACCCTCGGCTCGATGTATAAGTAATAACTGACTTTTGATTCCCGTTGCAGAGTAAGATGTTTCCGTTTGTGATACGAGGCTTCTCTGACTAACAGGACATATAGCCACGCCATTGGTGGTGCAACTGGCGGCAACGAGCGTTCTACTACCACTGGGGAGATCGTGGAAGGTACGTCGTCCCGGCATTTTTCTACTGGAATCAATATTTCATTCGTCTAATAACCCCCATTGTAGTCATCACGGAAACCCAACCAGCTGGATCGACTGGTGTCACCGTCAAGGCTTCAGAGGACGAGGTCAGATACGTGATCAGGAACGATAATACGGGCAAGGTGAGTTATCTCATGCATAGTTTATTTCGTCAGCATCTCTCGTCTGACCTGATTTTGTAGGAGACTGCATATAAAGAAACGAACATTATTGGCCGTGCTTCCAACTAGTTTGTAGGGTGTGGAACTTATGACGGCTAAACCAGGAAATGTACCTGGCCGTCTCATCCCCCTTGCTATCGTTGTAATCATAAGATGAAGAAATGTGAAAATGATTGACTTGCATATCTTCTGGATAAGGTTTACCCAAACGAGTCTATTAGTCGAGGACGGTGGGCGTTATGGAGAAGGATCTCACGCGCTCTTTTCCATGGCAGTGTTTCGATTCAATTCAGTTCGATGGGCGGTCGGTCGTTCGGGCAGAAAGTGGCAGAAATCTAAAAATGCACGCGCGAGCCAAAAATGGACCCACGTCTATTCTCAGCCAATCTCGTTTTGATACAAAAGGGCCAGGTCCCATTTGCGCACAACAATTACACGTTCTCACATTTCAGCCCTCCGTCTCTTCCAATACCCCTCAAAGCCATGAACGCCCAACAAATGACAATCGACCAAGGTGGGTTTACACTCCGTTATGTGCTTATACCCTCGTCTAACTCTGAACAGTCCAGAAGACGTCGAGTCCGGTCGTGTCGGAACAGCCGGCGGCAAAGTCGATGAGCCTCAACGGCGAGCAAGACACGATGCGTCTCCGTGGAGGTGATGGCCACCACCCGCTCGTCGCATGCTGCTGCATTCTTTGCATTTGTACGTCCCTCTCAGGGCATATTCGACCTGGGAATACTCATGACCTATAACAGGCTGTGGACTCGAGGAACTTTGCTGCCTCGAGGCGGTCGACGACTGCTTTGGAATGTGTACGTGCTTGCACCTTCATATGGATATGCACACTGACCGACGTTTCATAGGCTGCTAATAGAAGTGCTCACGAGAAGGATTTACGGGTGGATAGGAGCTTGGCTGGTCAACAGGCGGAAGTTGGTCGTTGGCAAATTCGAGTTTCAATACGAAATTGTTTAGTTTTCCATCAATTTAGAGTCTTTATTCTGGTGAAAATTGAAAGCTCAAGGGATAAACGTTTGTGATACCGCAGCTTGCAGTCGAGCGAGGCTGTAGCTCAAGGACAATCCTGATGAATCCCGGAAGAAGAATCAAATTTTCATGCTTTTAGGTCGTGAGGTTACAAGCGTAGCGCTATCCATAAATACGGACATAGACAAGAGGAAAAAATTCCAAAAAATTCAAAGCCAAAGTCCCAACCAACGGACGGGGGAAGGTGGTTCATTAATCGTTTGTGAGAAGCTGTAGTCTTTGTTTCTATGTCCGCCTCATCGGCCTCCTGGCTGGTTCCACGAGAGCAAGTTCATGTCTCCCAATTTTCTCGGTTTTAGGCAGTGCCATACGAGTCCGATCATGGCGAGAAGAACGAACAAGCCTGCAGCGGCGATGTATGCGTATCCGAGGAAAGGGTTCTTGCCACCAATCCACGAGACGGTCGAGATGACTACAGACTTTGTCCCGCCAAACTGGGACACTGGGAAGTCTACAAGCAATCATCAGAACATGAAAAATCAGACTCATCCGTCAACGTCCAACTCACTCAGGTAAACATCGAGCTCATATGTACCCTTGAGCATGGGCGTATCGTCATTACGCCCATACAACTTTGAAAATGTCGGCAAACCAGCCGTACGCATCCAATTCTGGAAATGTTCGTCGGCGTTGAGGTTTGGTGGGGGGTTCGCGTCCGTGTACCCATCTGGGAAGCGATCACGCCAGTTTGGTGGGGGTACAATTTCCGATAGTTTGTATCCGTGCTGAGCGGCATACTTGCGCGCTTCTCCGGGCCAGGCAATCCCGGTTTGGAAGAAGGTGTACGTGCTATTCGAGCTGCCGTTGACGAGCACGGGGTTATTGAGCGTGTCTGACGAGGGTAAAGCGTGAGTCGTGGCTTGGGCAAGCGGGGAATATGGTCGATACACACCATTGAACATAGAATTGGCGATCAAACCACACGGGTAGATAGCCTTGTCACCGTCAATACCCAGCGGTCTGCAATTCCCGTCTCGAAGCCCTTGAATAGAGACAGCGGAACCCTTGAGCTGGTTGACGTCCAAACTCTGTACATATCTCCGATGATTCTGGAAAAAGTTGGTGAGTTTGTAGTACATGAACACGGGCTGGGGTAAATCCGACGGCAGCTCGAAACGTAAACGGCACTGGTTACGTTTGACGATGGTGGCCACGTCGGTACGTGCGGGTTCTGGTAAAGCTTGGAAGGACCATTGGGGGTTTGCAAACGTTTGTGTGGGGTCCTTGAGCTGATAGGACACGGCGGACGAGGGCATGTCGACAAAGTTTGCGCTTGTGCCTGTGAAATTTGCACCTGCATTGTGACAGTCTGTGTAATCGAGGGTGATTTGTGTTATCTTTCGAGTGAAATCGTCAGCGTCGACGTCGGTGCCAGAGGATGATGACTGACCTGTGCCGAACCCCAGAGGAGGAGACCGCCTATCGGTGCGAATACGAGACCGATAATGAACAGAGTTGGAAGCACCGTCTTTGGTGTCAGAATAGGCTGCCATGCTTTGAGTCGTTGCTGCTTGAAAGCCGTGTCTATAAGTCACTCGTTAGCATATCCTTGAAGTACTTTCTATATTCTGTATTTTCACGCACTCGCCGGTCGTTTCCAATCGCCCTTCTTTTTGCCAGAGTCGTCGTCTCCTTGCTCATTCTCAGTGCGCTTCTTCCGTCGGAATAGTGAAGCCATTGCGATAATAAGGTATCAAGTCCTTTGGTGATTATTGAGGGTATTTTTGAAGGAGGAGATTAAGATTGAGTGGGCAGTGGATGCGCAGTGAGAGAGGCCAAGTGTAAGTCTGTGCTTGGCCGCTGCCCTCGGCCAAATCTCAATTACCATCTCGGAGGTTTAAGCGATGGAAAAATTCGTAAATAAATATATTGGTAGAGCATACGTAACCTTCGCCGTGCTTATTAAGCACGTCTCTCCTATACAACTAGTAACGAATGTATTCAAAAGATAATAAACAGCATGGCAACTCCTGACCGCAAACGCATATACAAGCAAGCACAATCAAGCACGCAAACCTTCACGATCCATTCTCCGCCGTTTCCGCTCCATATCTTCTTGCATGAGCGCCTCGGTAGCGCTCAACGGTCGTTTCGACCCAGCAAGCACGTTTGCAACAGGCTTAGAGCTCGATCCACCCATCTTGAAGACATTTGTCGAGGGGGCCGCGGCAGGTTTCGGTGCCGCCCTCTTGAACGCGTTAGCCTTGAACACATTAGTGGCCGGTGCAGGAGCTGCCGCCACTGGAGCAGACGTAGATGCCGATTCAGGAGATGTTGTTGTAGCTTCCGTAGTCGACGTCGATGCTACTGGGACGGCTGGGGTTGCGCTCGCCGCCGGCTTCTTCAACGAAAAAGAAAACTTGACTTTCTCTCCTTCACCAAGCTTGAGTTCGGTTGCTGGAGGACTAGCAGACGACGTGGCCTCGCCGTTACTCCCGCTCGAACCAGCATCATCATTCCCCTCTCGCGCTTGCTGTTCCATCGCAGCCGCACGCTCAATCTGCTCGTTGATCATCTGGCGTTCACGTTGTTCGTCAGACTTGTTCAATCGGTCCTTTTTCATGTTTGATTCCTGTAAACAAGTCATCAGCTTCTAAGTACTCGCACGAAGGGTAATTCGACGTACTGCTTTCGCAAGTGCTTTAGGAGAATTGTCGACCCAGGAAATGAATAGGCCTTTCTCCGTATCTTCTACACGGACAATGCCTGCCTGCCCGAGGTGCGAGATGAAGCCGGTCAGGGTAACCCAACGAGTGGCGTTCATGTGAAGATGACTCTTGTCACGGATATAATCTTGGTAGATATTGTTAGCCTTGACGCGTTGTGTGCCGCATCTGGGAGAAAGGAAAGAGTCAGCAATCACATCGAGCTAACAGGAGCCTAAGCAAGGCATTTAAATCATTCCTACGTACGTTCTAGACAACAATGAAACGAATTCGCTTTGGAATTGCATCGAGTAATCTTGAATGTGCCGACCTGCACTCTCGCCGACGACCAACATTTGTCTCAAGTGGCCCTCGGATTGCGTGTGGCATTTGAATCCGTTCTCGTCTCGACACTGCTTCTCGCAGACTTGACAGTACCATCGTAGTCGTTGTAGTCCCTTGGATTTCATGGCGTTGGCCAGGTATTTCGGCGTACCGACTTCAGCGCGCTTTCCCTGTTTCGAAATATTTGAGAATTCATGCTAAAATGTGTGTTTAGAGACGACTAACCATTATGAATGAATTTGTGGAGTGATTGAGGAGGTGAAGGTTGCGGGTCAAGAGGCAAACTGCTTACTAAGCGAGCGCCACTTGCATACCATTTCCGTTGACATCTGGAATCATCGGATTATACAAATATTAAGTCGGGTATAATACAAACTACTATTGTCAGGATAGAGATAGCTCCTCTCGTGATGGCATCTTCAATCGCTTTTGTATCTCCACCAGCCTCCTAGTTTAGACGGCCTCTGCAACGTGTCCACCGATCTCCATGGACGAAGTTTGTAAGATCAAGTTGGGTAGCCTCGTCACCTATAACTAGCGTATTTCTCAAAGGGCATAATCCAGAACGGATGCCGGGAGGCACCCAAAATAAAAGCTCGGAGTTCGGGCCCAATATCCAACCATCTTTTGTCCTGGGATCCTCGCGAAAGATAGAATAAATAGGTTCCTTGATATTTACGCGTGAGTGAGATCGTCTTTACAGCGAAATATACTGTTTGCAATCTACTCACATGTATAATGCTGTTAGAGGGGCCAGAGGCACTGGTGCTGTAAGGCGAGGGGGAGACGGGGTTGACCCGGCCAGGATAGCTTTTTGACGTACCCATCCCATATTCCCATATTCGAATGGTCTTGTCTTCAGAGCCGGAGACTATGCGTGTGCCGTCCGGTGAGAACGAGACAGAGGTGACGGCGCTAGTATGGCCTCTCAACGGCTTCGTCGGAGTCTCTGAAGGCGGTAGTTCCCATACCTGAACGGTTTTGTCGCTAGAGCCAGAGACTATGCGTGTGCCATCCGGTGAGAATGAGATGGAGTTAATCTTGTCGGTGTGGCCTCTCAGCTCATACTCCGTTGTCCAGCCGGGCAGAGCATGCCACACTCGAATGATTTTGTCGTCCGAGACAGAGACCATGCGTTTGCCGTCCGGCGAAACCGAGACAGAGTTAATCGAACCTGTGTGGCCTGTCAAGGGCTCCATCTTCATGCCCTCCAAATTGCGTTGTCGATTAAACCAGCTACACATAGAGACGAGGCTTGAATGAGCTTGCGAGGTAACAGCATTGTCACCTAATCTGTTCAATACACGCGTTCTGAATGCTTCGTTCGACAAGGCTAGGCGAGAAGCCCTCGGAGAGCTTTCTAAAGCCCTCGGAGAGCTTTCTAAAGCCGCCAATGCTGCCTTACCCGTCTCAACATCCCATATCCGAATGGTCCTGTCGTTGGAGCAAGATATTATGTACTTGTCATTTGGCGAGAATGAGACAGACTTGACTCTATCAGTGTGGCCACTCAACGGCTCCGATACTGCCTCGCCATTCTTGAAATACCATACACGAATGGCCCCATCGTCGGAACCGCAGGCAATCTGTGTACCATCTGGCGACAATGAGACAGAGTTGACCGGGTAGGCGTGGCCTCCCAACGGCCCAATCGCTGTCTCTCCCGTCTTGGCGTCCCATATCCGAATTGTCCCGTCGTTGGAGCAAGAGATGATATGTGTGCCATTCGGCGAGAACAAGACAGAGTTAACCGAGCCGGTATGTCCCGTCAAGGGCTCCACCTGAATTTTGCCGGTTCTCGAATCCCATACCCGAATGGTCTTGTCATTGGAGCCAGAGACGATACGTGTGCCGCTTGGCGAGAATGAAACTGAGTTGACCTTGTCAGTGTGGCCTTTCGATGTTCCCGCCATTATCTCGCCGCTCTCGGCATCCCATACTCGAATTGTGCAGTCAGAGGATCCGGAGATGATGCGTGTACTATCCGGCGAGAATGAGACGGAGTTAACCGGGCAGGTGTGACCTCCCAAAGGCCCAATCACTGTCTCGCCCGTCTCAGCATCCCACACCCGAATGGTCTTGTCACTAGAGCCAGAAACAATACGTGTGCCATCTGGAGAGAATGAGATGGAGTTGATCGGATAGCTGTGACCTTCCATCGGCTTAATCATCATCTCACCGGCCTTAATATCCCATAATTGGATGGTCTTATCCCAGGAACCAGAGATAATGCGAGCCCCATCTGGCGAGAATGAGATGGAGTTAATTGGGTAGTTGCACCTTGACAGCGATACCACTATCATGCCTGTCTCGGCATCCCAAACACCAATGGTCTTGTCCCAAGAGCTAGAAGCGATGCGTGTACCATTCGGAGAGAATGATACGGATGTAATCGATCCGGTATGACCTTTCAACGGCCCGACCACTGTCTTGCCTGTCTTAGCATCCCATACTCGAATGGTTTTGTCGTAAGACCCAGAGACGATGCGTTTGCCATCTGGCGAGAAGGAGGTTGAGTTGACCCAATGGGTGTGGCCCTTCAACGGCCCGATCAGTGTCTCGCCCGTCTCGGCGTCCCATACTCGAATAGTCTTATCATTGGAGCAAGAGACGATCTGTGTGCCATCCGGCGAGAATGAAACGGAATTGACCCATTGAGTATGTCCTCCCAATGGCCCTATCACTGTTTGGCCCGTCTCGGTATCCCATATTCGAATGGTCTTGTCATTGGAGCCAGAGGCAACGCGTGTGCCATCTGGGGAGAATGAAACAGATTTTACGCATGCGCTATGTCCATTAAAGACACTTTGGATCGCCGGCCAGTCCCTATATTCCCCATATCGAATTCTGAGGGTTTGTGGATAACTTACCATATATCTCCTCGATACGGCTGAATGTCGAGGTGCGAATGGAAGCGCAGAGATATAGATGTGAGGTACACTCTGTGATATCACACCCGCGAATGCTACAATAAATCTCTGCATGTCAACTGCCAGAGTTACGTCTTGACCAAATTTCTATCAGGAGTGGTTAGCTACTTTATTCAACACAACGGTGTGGATGAATCCATCTTACTTTCATCCAACTAACCGATAACCGCATCATACTTGAACCAATGTTAACTCGCTTGCTCAGGCTCAGAACCTCCAACCAGAATAGAAACTGGTTGTCCATGAAATACTGCAAAGCTTCGTAGGTTTTATCGTCGAATTCAGTTTCGGTTAAATGGCCCGCCCAATTGCACGATGAGTAGATAAGGTGGGGCGATTTGCGTGTTATGGCGCCTAAATCAAGGTCCGACACATCTTGATTGCGTACATAGGACGACCTCAAGTTGCAGATATTAAATCGAAGATGAATTTCCATGGCCCGGAAGCATGCCACAGTTAGCGCCTTATTTTCATGCCGTCGGTCGATGCGGAAGGGGGGTGGACATTCATCTTGATCCAGAACAAAATCGACGAACGACTGGTGGTGAATACGTAAGCTTTCTCCGATGTCTAGTACGGAATAAAGTCCCTTGCGAATGTATTCGACCATAGATTTGCGGATGGATAGAAGGTCTGCAATCGACACAGTATCGAGTGAGGACTTTGCGAAGACGATGGGACCAAGAACAGAGTGAAAATTCTGGATAAACTCTGTACTCTGGCTTGGAAATGATATTTTCAGAATACAGTTGTAGAGCGATGCCATATTACTGCCGGCACCACCTAGGACTTGTCTAAGAGTACTTTCGGGTTCCCCACGTTCGAGAAGCTTGATAACAGTTTTGATATAGATAAATAGACCCGAAGCGAGCTCAGTGAGTCTCCAAATATCCTCTTCCCCTGGCCAATCGGTTGGCATTGATGGACATTGAGACACGATTTCGCGAATTCCGTGCCTCAGAAATAGTTGAATATCATTTGATGACTGCGAAGAAGTGTCTCGACCAGCAAGGATGCAGAGCGATTGATGCGGGGTGCTGGAAAACATCCGCTCGATATCGTTTTCCCGCCGACTTGTAACCA
Organism: Serendipita vermifera MAFF 305830; assembly: GCA_000827415.1. NCBI lineage: Eukaryota > Fungi > Basidiomycota > Agaricomycetes > Sebacinales > Serendipitaceae > Serendipita > Serendipita vermifera. Next base: position 237,170 of record KN824286.1, on the reverse strand, counting down.
CAAGCTTAAACCTGCTGGGTAGGCTAGACCAACTCTTTAGCGTCCGCAATAAGCCCTTTCGATGGTCTGAGTGCCGCCCATCGAACCCTCCGCATTCGTCCAAAGCGTCTATGACGATGATCGGCAATCTCTCTATCGGTATATCACTGCTTGCTTCCAGCGGGTCTTGTATGAGCTGGCGAAATAGTGTATCAACGTTAAATGTGGTGGGAAGGGCTTCATCCTTGGTCAACGTTGCAATCACATGTTCGCGGATAGTAGGATAACGGCGACTCAAGTCATATGCGACACTACGCCACAGGGATTGGGGGGTCATAGCCTCAGCCCTATCCCTTCGGAAGAAGAAGATCGAGCCAAGACGCCCTGAAGAGTGCCATTGCTCGACTATGCTGGCGGCAATGGTGGATTTACCTACGCCAGGATAGCCATTTATCCACAGAATATTGGGGGCATTGGTGTCTATTCCCCACGCACCAATTATTTCCAGGATATCTTGACGCGTCCCATCTAAGCACCCAGAGGCATGAGGACCACAATCTAGATCGACTGGCCTTAGTTTCGCGATTACTGAGTCATCTTGGTTTGATACTGCGATGGCTATCTTAGAATTATGTCGAAGAAATGAAAGTCAAAAACTTACTGAGGATGTCCAGTGATCTTTCCATGGAGGCAGCGATCTGATCAGACGCCTTGGTGCCACCAATGTGCTCTACGTGTGGTGAATATGTTATATAACCCAACTTATGAGGCGGAAACTTACTCAAGTGATCGAGTGTAAATGTTCCAGTTTGCCCATTCATATTCTGCACAAGGAGGTCCAGTCTATCACATGTTCCTTCAAGATTGAGGTAGTCTTCTGTCTGTGTAACTATCCAGTTTGGGTTATATATTTGTTCCAAATGATTGTTTTGCAACCCTTGCTCCACAGAGAGTCGGGAATAGAACCTCTCACGCCCTATCCACTGTTCCACCTCCTGGGCCTTCTGTTCACAGTCTTGCATTATATCACACATTTTCTTGAGTAATGTCGCCTCGCCGTCTAATGGAGGGAACAAGAAAGTTCCTGGATGACCGGTTCCTAGGCTCAGTAGAGACACCACCTTGGCATCTCCACCGAACAGTAGGTGTGCCTCCGTGATTACCTCATGGACAGGGTTTGCCGCTCCGCTTGACGAGACGTATTCTCGCTTTTTGAGTCCAGACCCGGAATGTACAGAAGCGAAGTCTGGCTGGGTCGCACAAGTTGCAAGCACTGCGTCGACAACCGTGATCGCGGATGGGAGCTGACTTCGAACTGGGTAGGTTCTGAGGCAGAGTTTGCTCTTGGAGTTCGCACGAGGACTCG
>KN824286.1:220122-234540 GCA_000827415.1 Serendipita vermifera MAFF 305830 | reverse complement strand
GTATGCCATCATCGTCCAATAGGGCAAGTATCAGCGGATGTATCAACTAGAAGAGGTGCACCTACCGAAACTAACTGCTTTTAGATGGGAGTGTCGACCCTATTGCGTTTCCAGCGCATGTGCTGGTGATATGGGGAAGGGTAAACAAGTGAGAATGGGCGCTTGCATGACGTTCAAAATAAGCTGGCGGCCGATTCGCATTGAAGGCAGGGTTGAGAAGTACGACAGGCTCTTATGAAGACTATAGATCTGGTCGAAGCATTTATGGAATCTTACTCGACTGTACCCAGACAATAAAATGAAGTTTTCTGACATTGTATATATCGCTATTGATGGCCACGTGTGGTACAAGGTTGGACCTGCCCTCGTTCGGACCTCAACACAATGTCCGCATCCTCTAAAGGTCCTTCCGCTTCTGTAGGAAATTTCTTTATTATCATCTTAGTTCTCATAGACAGCTCAGACAGGCAAAAGACGCTTGCCCTTCAACTCCAAAGAATCGCTCCCTCCTAACAAGAGACTAAAGACGGTTAATACCCAGGAAAACAGCGCCAGGAAGCATATCAGTTGTACGCATCGTGAAGTTGCAAACCGGAAACGAGTTATTGAGCAGTAAGTCGTATTGTCCTTTCCTGGACGTGGCTGACTTAGAACTAGGCTAGCGTTAATCGGAAAAGTCATATGCCGTACTGTTTTTTTTACGTGCAACTTTTATGATTTTACTCATTACCTCGTCGCTGAACTGGGAGATACGCCCGTATTCGACATGTGAGCACTCCAATTCGGACTTGACCGTATTTAAGGACCATATACAGTGATTCAGAGCTACTGGAGGCTATCGAACAAGCAAATACTCTCCAGCCCTTTGTTCGGGATCTGATCAGGCAAGCACGAAAGGAATGCAAGATGAACATAACGGATATAGGCGACTTTGTGAGTTACACCATGCCCATGATGCCTTTTTTGATCGATATAGTTAAGGAAAGGTCACGAATCAGCACAGAGCAACGATATTAAGACCATCAAAGAGAACTTGCTCTACATATTTTCTGGCATCAAGTTTGAACCGCCGATAGAACCGGTGCATTCGGTAGGAAAAGCTCGAATGGGCTTTCATCATCCTCAGTGTGCTGAGTTACTGCGCCCCTTAAATGCTAACTGGAATGATCCAAAGTATGCAACCAGTCGTCAGCAGCCACTCACTAACTCCTATGAACATAGTGTCCGAGCCTCGTATCTTACCTTCGTCCGCGCACCGACCGCTCAGGATTTCCCTTACTTTATCATAGCCAATGTGAGGGATGTTAGTACAGGGCCAGAAGGGGAGGCGTCAAGTTTGGGCTGCCTTTTCATTTCACCTTACCTATTTCGAGTAAATTGATTTATTACCTCCGAGAACTAACTAAAGCCAATCCCTAGGCGGCCAGGATAATCCTCTTTGGGCCAAGTACGGTTAATGAAACACCAATTCCCCCTACGAGCAGATGTAATGCTTCCAAAGACAACATTCGGGGAGCCTCGCCCGAGTTAATCGCGTACATCACGACTTTGGTACGTGACTTCCCTTGTATTGGATCATGGCTAATCCTAATATATAGTTACGCTTTTGCCTCTCGGATGAAGAGAGCTACAGTAACGACACCTTTGCCTACATTAAACTGTATGATGCAATCCGGAAGCAGTTCCAAAACGTCAACTTTGAGGAAATGAAGAAATGTATTATTGGTACCTGGAACAGGTAAACCATGATAAACCTGTGTTCACATTTGACTAACAGTGCCTAGGGAACTCTTCCCACAAACCGGACAGCTAATAGGATTAAGCGAGAATGTGATGCCAGGTCTTGAGACGATGCAAGGCTACCTCCGGCGCCTTGAGGTCGAGAAGTCTGCGGCACTACAAGTAGCCAAAGTGCGATTGCAATTGAATGCTTAGCACGATACCGCACCAACTGGTGCCAGGGGAGATGCAGCTAGCACATTGCTCATTTCCCACCGAAACCCGTCAGGTAGTGTGAACCAATCCATTCCCGTACCCTCAGGCGCTCACGTCTTGGATTCTAGTGGTCACGTCCGCCTCGCCATGAAAAGGATAGAGAGCTGCTTCTTGGGTCGGTTATGTCTACAGGAAACATCGTCATAATACTCTCCACTTCAGGTATACTTTGTGTAATATAAAATGAATGCAGTTGTCGCGCTGTCGCTGGCGACGTGAGTGGGATCACTCCTCATAGCCAAAGTCACAGAGATTGCTGTCTGTTTTGTAATACGACTGGATATATATATCCGACATGATGTCATAAAGTTTATTGCTCGATGAGTTGGACCAACGACACAGGAAACACGGTAATGCATTTGAGCATATTTTCGCCGCAAATAGTCGTTGAATTCGAGAATTTAAAGCTATGGAGTGATAAAGCCGATGTGATTGGTGGCCAACAATGGATTTACCCGAGTCACTCACTCCTTCGACCTTCACTTCGACATCCAAAAATGAGACGAGCGATCCAGAGTCGCATTACACGGCCGTCAGCAGCTTCTTTACCTTGTAAAATATCCCAAAATGCAAGATGCATCGCGTCGTCGAGTTCTACCAAGTCGAAAGAGCCACTTAATAGGTACAGCAAAACGGTAACCCAACCAAAAGACCAAGGAGCAAGCCAGGTCTGTCTCTTTTTTTCCAACCATTAAACTGTTCTAAAGTATACTTAGGCAATGCTCTACGCTACCGACGGCATCGTCGATGATTCGGACTTGCAAAAGCCAATGGTCGGCGTGGGGAGTGTATGGTATGAAGGGAACCCCTGTAACATGCACACACTCGAGCTGGGCCGAATAATAAAAAAATCCATTTCAAGAGCCAACATGATTGGATACCAATTTGGTACCGTTGGGGTCTCTGACGGGATCAGTATGGGTACCTCTGGCATGTCGTATTCACTCCAGTCGAGGGATCTTATTGCGGATCAAGTAGAGACTGCCGTGGGTGGACATTGGCTGGACGGTGTAGCATGCGTACCGGCATGCGATAAAAACATGCCAGGAGTCCTGATAGCCAGTGAGTACCTCCCTGATGTATCACTAGGAACTAATAAAAAACCAGTGGGACGCCTGAACCGACCCGCTATCATGGTCTATGGTGGGACAATACGCCCTGGTTCATGCGAGGGTGCCCCACAACTGGATATTGTTTCCGCATTCCAGTCATACGGACAATACCTACAAGAAGGTCAAACGGACAAGGCAGAAAAGACTCGTTATGACACTGTCCGTCATGCCTGTCCAGGCCCAGGTGCATGCGGAGGGGTGAGCCAACATTTTTAGACCATCCAAACGCCTACTCAAGGCGCACACAGATGTACACAGCGAACACTATGGCCTCTGCCGCAGAGGTCCTCGGGATGACTCTTCCCGGCTCGTCCACCTTCCCGGCCACCAGTCCTGAAAAGCTCGCCGAATGCGATCAGATCGGTAGCGCAATGTACAACCTCCTTGAAAAGAATGTTCTCCCTCGTGATATCATGACACGCACCGCTTTCGAAAATGCGATGGCGCTCGTGATGATCTTGGGCGGGTCCACTAATGCCGTATTGCATTTGATCGCGATTGCGCACTCCGTAGGCGTCAAACTCACCGTCGACGACTTCCAGAGTGTCTCGGATCGGGTGCCGTTCATTGCGGACCTCAAGCCCAGTGGAAAGTATGTCATGGAGGACGTATACAAGATTGGCGGGCTACCTAGTGCGTACTCGTGGCTATATTTGGGGTTATATCGTGATACTGATGCACTTTCTCTAGAAATTCTGGCGTATCTCATGCAGCAAAAGATCATCGACGGGAATACCCTTACTGTGACAGGAAAGACGCTCGGAGAGAATCTAGAGCGATGGACACACAAGTATGGAGAGTTGGAATTCAAGCACCAAGACGTCATCCGACCGCTGGAGACGCCTATCAAAGAGACTGGGCATATCAGGTGGGTTTAACGGGGGAGCACCTTTTGATTGGTTCGATTTATACTTTTTCAGAATCCTCAAAGGAAACTTGGCACCAGGCAGTGCAGTTTCAAAGATTACCGGAAAAGAGGGTCTCCAATTCACGGGCAAAGCCCGCTGCTTTGACAGTGAGGATGAGATGGTCGCTGCAGTCGAACGAGGAGAGATCAAAAAGGGTGAAAAGACTGTTGTTGTTATGCGATATCTTGGCCCTAAGGGTGGTCCGGGTGAGTTGTGGAGTTTTTTGAACACGTGATCAGTGCCTGACGGTTTGAAACTAGGTATGCCGGAGATGCTCAAGCCTACCAGTCTCATTATGGGTGCTGGCTTAGGTAAGGACGTGGCGTGCCTTACGGATGGACGGTTCAGTGGCGGGTGAGTTTCCGCTCGACCAGTTGTCTCTCGTTCGCTCCTAATCGACTTTTTATGCAGGTCGCACGGGTTTGTAGTTGGCCATGTCGTCCCGGAGGCTCAAGTCGGTGGACCCATCGGACTTGTAAAGGACGGAGATATCATCTCCATTGATGCAGTGGCTAACACCATTGACGTTAATGTATCGGAGGAGGAGATGGAGAAGAGGAGAAAGGCATGGAAAGCACCACCCTTGAAGAGGACTCAAGGTACATTGTACAAGTATGTCAAGGTCGTCGAAGACGCGAGCAAAGGATGCGTTACAGATGCTTGATGGATGTTGTTTTATTACCCTAAATGGATACCTTCGTGTAAATCCGCTAGCCTACGTGAACTTGAAGGTCTTCAAAACAAATAGAGGGCCAATAGCACTGAAAGATCGAGTGTTGGCCCGCTTTCACTCCGTTTATGATCTAAACTGTGCATAGACAAGAACATAAGAATTCGATATTGCCTACGTACAACGAGGAGTGAAGCATGGCATAGCAGGGGCATGATCTAGCATCAACTGGCTACCCTTGCTCACGCTCTGCTAGCTTCAATCCGCTTCCTGGCCATTTGTCTGCGGTTGAGGCCAGCATACGAAACAACTGCGTCCTTGTCCTTATTACGCTCTACACGCTCCTCTTCGGTGCCGACGATGACTTCGATATGGCAAGGATGACCCTGGTATGGGTTGATTCGTCCGTGGGCACGGTATGTGCGGCGGCGGGTTTTCTGGAGGAATAGAGTGTCAGCAAGGGGTTGCATCTAGCACGACAGAATGATACGCACTGGAGCCTGGTTTACGACAATGTTCTTGATAACGAGTTCGCCGAGTTCCAAGTTTTTCGCATCGGCATTGCTCTCCGCATTCTTCAACAATCCCAAGATGAACTTGACCGACTTTTCTGGCCATCGACCGAGAGTAGCACCGAATTGCTTCGCCTGCGATGCTCGGCCAGTGCCACCAGAAAAGCGTCGGAAGGGCACGACTTGTTTGTGCTCTTTGACGTCTGCGAGGTATTTGTATGCCTTCTCCATTTTCATACCTATGTCACGTTGAGATCAATACGTGATTCGTATGGGTCACACTTGGAGGACTGACCTGAGAGGGCGGCGGCGACTTCCCGCATGTTTTTAAAGTGGGTTCGTAGATACTCGCCCCGGGCCATAGCGACTAGATTAATCACAAGAGTTCGTAAGCAAGAGGAACGAATCTTTAGTAGCCATGTCAAATGAACTCACCCTTCTCCTTGTTCTTGAGGAGATGCGACGACGTGTAACGAACTAACGATCATATCAGAATCCATGTTATTTTCCCAGATATGTAGCAGAATTTCTGACCCATTTTAGTTTGTGATGGAGGTTAAAGTCGGAAATGTGGTCTGGTAATGTGAGCCAAACAATGCCAAATACGGCTAAGTTCGACTACCACCCACACTTTCGAACACAAATTCAATGAAATAAAATGCATTATTATTCAGACTCTGCATTATTATCACCCTCCAACTGTTCTTGGATGTACGCCAGTGTGAGGATCCGCCCGCAAGTGGTGAATTCACGAACGCACCATCACTATCGTTTTCAATTGCAAACATCTGCTAGTCACCAAATCAAACCCTGGCAGCTTCATACAAATCGATTGTTACTTCACTAATAGCATGCCTCTCTTTGATGCCTCGCTATGTTCTTCCTCCTAACCGTTTTCAAGCTAGAGTCATTCTTAATCAGAAGATAATTCAAAATTCGATAAACCAAAAACAAACCATTTTGGACATTGAACGTCGCGATCCTCTGGTGGTGCAAGGTGCTCGCGTAAGAGAGCTTCAAAACTGTAGGCTTTGGTGCTACCCCAACCATCAACGCTGGTTCCTCTGAGAAATGTAAGAAAGATACGTACCAATTCGGTTTTCCACACTGACCACCACAGGCGTGCGGCATCAGACCTCTGTCTTTGTTCGCGCAATCACGCGCGCGCTCCGCTCGGTCTTGTGGGCGACCACATACTTCACAAATATAGTTATATCGTCGACATGCATGGGATCCAGATGTGAGCGGGGCTGGTTGTACAGAGCTCGTCGAGGGGTTGGCCTCCTCCGTGGTAGAGTCCAACGGACGATCTTCATTGGCAATGGAATTCACATTGGTGTTGATTGGGGAAACCATTTCGGTAGTATCTGGGTACCCGGCGGCACTTGGCCCAGTCGCAAAGAGATCCATCCAGCTTATGGCCAGCTCTGGGTCCGCACGAACAAGGTCCTCGTAAAGAGCAAGACACTCTTTACAATCATCCAAATTCTTGTCATAGAGGACGACGTCGTCGAGATAGACATACGGGAAGAAGAGAGTTGGGTCCAATGCCGCCAGCCTAGTGCTCTGTAGCACTGCGCAGGGTAGACAGAGATTCGGGCCTACAGTAAGTCCTAGAAGTATATGTGTGTCCAGATATATCTAAGCTCACTTCCATAGCCAACCGAACAAAGGCGGGAGGCCGGGGCAGGAAAGGTCACGTACCGTCTTGGGCAGAGCTGGGGTCGTGGACAGTTTGGAGATGAACGGCCCCGTAATTAAACGTTTCTATGACTAGCATCAGCGAAAGAAGGCGCGGAAGTAGTGCAGACCGTGCACTCACGATGCAGAGGGCACCACATGCTTGTACGAAGGGCTGCTGGGCCAGTGACCCCCTCCATATCTTATATAGTATCGATTCCATTGATTGTGCATCCTCGCGGCAACTTTGCAAGATTATTTTCTATGCGCCATGGGCACAAGGACAATTCAATTGGGCTTCAATAAATTGAACCCCCCCCCTCCCGCCGTATGAAGGTCATCAGTGGACAAAATTGAACCACCTGTTATCACGAACGATTGTCTAACAACCTCCCAACAACCTCCAACAACCTCCAACAACCCGACAACAACTTTGTCAACAAATTTCATCTCATGACTAAGAGGAATCAGGAGGGAGGTGATTCGGAGGTTGTTGGGAGGTGATTCGGAGGTTGTTAGGAGGTTGTTGGGAGGTTGTTAGGAGGTTGTTGGGAGGTTGTTGGGAGGTCGTTGGACAAGTTTTTGTATTTTAACGAAGGGTTCAAGATGTATCTGGCCATGCCGAAGGTCTCGAAATTGTTGGCAAGCCACCAACAAACTCTAACAACCTGCCAACAACTCCCAACAACCTCTGTTGGAGCTCGAAGCGAGGCTGTTAGAGTTTGTTGGGAGTTGTTGGGCGGCTGTTAGACTTATTTGAATTAAATTTCGTGGTAAAGTGAATTTTGTCCACTACGGCCCTTCATACCGCTGGGTCTCCGCGGCAGGTAGCCTTTTTTCCCCTGCTACAACTGAATTGTTCTTTTGTCGTTTGAGTGATTCGAATTACATTCTACTCGCCAAAAAAGGAGATCTACACCCAGTTTTGTGTATCCATCCCATCTCAATTTTTAATCGCTCCTTGCGCACACACCTCGCTTGAAACCATTATTTATAATTTGGTTTGACTCATTGTAACGACCTTCTGAGGCTGATCGTACGTTAACAGCTTCGAGTACCACGGCCATTACAAAACACTCTGATTTCCATACTCTTTATGGGACAAGAAAAGGCTAATACGACATGCTCTCTGGAAATAGCGCGTATTAATATACGAGAAGCTGAGCGTGCTGATGATACAAAACCGAATATATCAAGTCGTAAGATCGTCAAAGCACGGTAGCTCCCCATTCATTTCTAACGTGGTAAGAGCGAGGGCAAGTCCACGTGTACATGACTCGGTATTCTTGTGTCTTTCTCCGAATACCTTCGAACTAAGACTCTTCGCCCAGTAAAGCAAAGAGGCACCCGTCTCCCAGTCTTCTTGCTCCATGTAGTTGACGGCCAGAGTTGAAATAGCTGATATAGTTGCTGAGCTATGTTCTCCGTTTTCCTTGATTCTGTAATTTACAAGTTCCAATAGTAGGTCCGAAGCCTCTCTAAAGCGCCTTTGATGCATATATCGAGCGGCAAGCCTCATAGTTGCTTCGATGGTTTTAGGGTGTTGTTTTCCCTTGATTCTTCTTGTGAGCTGTAACCAATTCATTTCCATGTCTTCGACGTCGCTAAAGATGCTTGACGGAGCTATGGTGGTGTGAGTCCAAGTCGGTAAGCACAAGCCATTAGCACTGACTTTCAGAGACATCCCGTTGTTTCCTTTTTGGCTTCTTCCTGGCGTAGAAGGAGGCGTCCTGGGAGCCATAACGCTTCCTAGTGACAAAACCCAGGCGGGGTTTTCCACGGCTAAACCACACTAACCACCGCTTGACGCTCATTTGAATCCTCCAATAATGAGGTGGAGGGCGTCTACTCTTTGGGCCGCCAAACCAGTTCTTGTCTTGAGCCATAGCGGTGTGAATCTCGTTGAGGAACTGTGCAGCACTGAGAGTAATAGGGTGATACTTGCCCAGTGTCCGCTGCCACTGTTCCAATACCAAAATGAGTAAGTCTTCGGCCTTTTCGTATTGGCCGCCCGACTTGTACGAGGCCGCTAGGCTCGCTGCTGCCATAACTGTATTCGGGTGGTCTTTACCCTCCAATCGCCTACGCTGCTCAAGCACTTCCAGCTTCAATGTAGCAGCTTCTCTGGAACGTTTTTGGTTTTCGTACAGAATGGCCAAATTCGCCTTTGCTCGGATAGTAATGGGATGATCATTGCCGAATAATTCTTTCCCTTTTTCAACCACCTCCGCCTGAAGCAGTTCGGCTTCTTCGTAACGCTCTTGAGCCGTGTACGTATTAGCCAGATTACCGGCTGCTGTCATAGTATCAGGATGGTGGTTTCCCAAAATCCTCCTACGGAAATTGAGTACTTCGATTTGTAACTCGGCCGCTTCTTGATGCCGTTCCTGAGCACTGTATGTTAGAGCAAGGCCCGACATTGTTGCAATCGTCAATGGATGCTCTTTTCCTTGAGTTCTTTTTTGGCGCTCCAACGCTTCTAAACCTAGTTCCTAGGCTTTCGCGTGGCGACCAAGCGCCGTATAGGTTGAAGCCAAACCTCCCATTGAGCAAATTGTGTCCGGGTGATCATCCCCTTGAAGCCTCCTTTGCAATTCCAGTATCTCGACCTGGAGCTCTTCAGCTTCGGCGTCTCTGTCTTGGGAATTGTATACAATAGCTAGATTGTGAGCCGCCGTTATCGTGAACTGGTTTTCCCTTCCGAGGACTCTTCGTGCGCGCTGAAGCGTCCTCAGGAGAAGTTCCTCAGACTCCTTGTACCTCCCTTGATCCTTGTACGTCTGGGCTAAGGAGCACATCATGTTGATTGTGTGGGGGTGGTCTTCACCGAGTGCCAATATTTGATGCCCTAAAGTTTCGATTTGGAGTTTTTCTGCATCGTGCCACCTCCCTTGTCCGCGATATACCGCAGACAGGAAACCAGCAGTACCAATGGCATCTCCGGAGTCACTCCCTTTCATGTATTGCAGGATGTCCAGTGTATAAGTGAGTAACCTTTCTGCCTCTTCATATTCGGCTGCATCCTCGTAAATGTGTGCGGCGCCAATTTGATCATTGATATGTATAACATTGACGGCCTTGCCCTTCGTTAGGTCGTGTAAATGTGGTAAAAGGTATCGATAAAGGTGAACATAGTCCTTGGAACTACACGTAGTGATGACTTGCATCGCCATTCGGCGATAATGATGGGATTCGGGTAATACATCTCTTGCCCAGGTATGCACGAGGGGATGAAGATGAATAAAGACCGTGTTCCTAGTTGATGAGGCGGAAATGAGAGAAAAAGATCTCAAGATGCGAATATTGTCATGGACCATTGTTTCGTTCCATTCGTCTGCGGCACACAGTTGCTTCTTTAACGACTCCACTACCTCTTTGTGAGTTCGAAATCGTGGAAACAATGGCATAGGGTCCGCAAACTTGAGTCCCACGGCAGTGGCAAACACCTCGAGTGAGATATAGGAGTGATGGAAGGCGGATATGAACCGAAGGAAATCCTTAGCGGTTTGAGGGACTGCTTTGTAGGAAATATCGAACGCAGTATATGCACCGAGTTGATAGTTATCCAGTGCAGACGCTGTGGGCTTATTCATGAGCTCTGCACGTTGCTCGCTGAAAAGGGCTGCATATTGTGCAAACGAGAATAGGGTTGTTGCCCCTTGAGCCGCCGAGGATAACTGATGGCAATAGGTACCGGCTTGCACTACCGCCACGGCCAGATTTCCGAGTAGCTTGAGGAGGGAGTTGGCACTATCCTTCTCGCCGGGTGGGAGAGGTAAATGGCGGCGTGCGGCCTTCAATAGCGTAGAGAGTGCTTCGCCTTCCTCCATTTCCCCAAGTTCCAGGTGGTAGGTGGTGGACAAGAGCCCCACATCTCGGTTCCTTGACGTGATGATGATTGTGCCACTGTAGCATTTTGGCAAGAAAGTGTTCAAATCGACCATTGTATCGTCCGCATTGTCGAGAATGAGCAGCCATTGGCCTTCGATTGAGCCGCTTGCGAGTATCCTGATGGCGTCTTCCCATACATCTTGCTCGTGGCCGTCTCCAAGAGATTGTGACCACGCCTGTAGGTCTGTTTTGATGCTGGCCATTGAGCTCGCGTCCACAAAGATGGTGTGCGTGTACCTATTTTCTATCAGATAGGTCCGTTGAAAAGGTAAATAGACGCACTGAGAGCCTTTCTCCTGTAGAAAGTACGAGACCATCTGGGTCTTCCCGCAACCTCCCATTCCGGTAATACTAAATACCTTCTGGCCAGGAGCGGAATGATCGGCAATATGGTCTATCATGATATTCCATGGGTTTTCCCTGACGACGTAGAAAGGCGATAATGCTGGTGCCGTTTTGACGGGGAGCTTGGCATTGCTAGATTGATCTACACAGGAATCAGCACGTTGCGTTTTTCAACTTCTTGGAGGACGTACTAATTTGATTGAGCGTCGCTGTTCCGATACCACTTTCCGCCGCTTCACAAGCTTGCTCGACTCTACGGTTGACATCGGGTCTTTGCACGTATTCAGATGTCTCCGTTTCTATGAAATCCAGCCCGGTCCAATCATCAAGCCTCGAAGTAGGTCCTTCACAATCCGCGTCGAGTCGTACATATGCGACCACGCTGAACAATCTCGTCCCGAGGTCACTGGCCACTGTTTCACAGTCGGAAGCCGTAGAAGCGAGTAGATGACCGGCCAATTCGTTGGATTCGACTGAGGCGAGGGGCGTAGAACGAGGTCGACCGGCTCCCAGGCTTAGGATGAGCGCTACACGCTGCTGGTCGCCAAATACAACACTGGCCTCCTTGAGCAGTTCTCGGGTTGGGTTGTTGGCACCAAGAGGTCCACCGACAAAGCTCTCTTCTGCTCTACGTGGTCCGATTTTGACAGGGGTAAAGAGGGCGGGAACGGCGGTGGATGCACAAAGGGCTTCGACAATGGTGGGGTTGAGGCGCGAACCACGTATAAAGTAGGTGCGGAACACCCTTGGATGATTAATGTCTGTCGAACAGGCGGAGAATATCGCACTGGGTAGCGGGTAAGTTACGGAAGGGAGTTCATTCTTGATACATACACCTTGCATTTAGTAGAACTTTGACCCTTGTCTTGTATCTTGGTGTCCGTAGGCACTCCCTTCGCTTCAAGCATACTCTCCACAGCAGCTCTCAGAGTCTCCATATTCTCCTCAGGAGTCGCATTTGCACTGGGGTCGTAAGGAAATACGGAAGAAGCAATTGTGAGGAGGGCGTCTATTGCTTCATCGATTGTCATTCTCAGATATCCAAGAGCAAAAGCTGCAAGCCTTTCCCCTCATTATAAGACCGGGTTGTCTCGTAGAATGCAGTTAAACGTACCCTCCAAATCCAACTCCTCCCATCAAGTCGAAATAATCCGCGGGGTATATGGACGGTTCCCTGTTAACCGAAGTAACCGCAAGCTCCTTCATAAAGGCTTTCACCAGTAAGAGTTGTGAGTAAGTCCCAGGTCCTCCGCTGTCTATTGGATGGTGCCGTTAGGTGAATCGACTTCCAGCAAATAGAGGCCTTCCCAAGGTTGGGGTTCGGATCCCGGGGTTCTGATTCGGTTTTGGATTCCTTCAAATTTTCGCTTTGGTGTGGGTTGTGGTTGGGGTTGGGGTTTAGTTGTATTTTTGTTGTTGCGTGGTAGTGCTCACAGTCATTGATGGTTAGAGTCCTCCGCTCATTTAACCCTCCGTCGATGGCTATCCGTAATAAGCCAGCGGAGGTTACCCGAAGGATTCAACGTGCCAGCACGGACGATCTTGTGTTTCCGAATGGGATATGTAGGGGCTTAGTTACCGCATGCCAGCTGTTGATGCGGGCCCTCAAGCGCTTGACGTGAGAATATGAGGGATTTTAACCAATACAGTACAGAATGTCAACATTTCGCCAGGTCAAGCTGCCGAAAACCACTCAAGGGTGCCCGTTCATAGCAAATCATCCAACTTACTGCTGTTGTCTCAACTGAAAGCGATGAGGATTCCTATGAAGGGGAGTAAAAGAATATATGCAACCTATACAAAACTACTTTATGTTATGCTTCGCGCCGTCAGTGACTATACAAAGACTGATTAGCACCGAGTCAAAAAATACAGATAAAGATGAAGGACATACCATCCAGCAATAGGGTGTCAGAGTCGAGCATAACCCGGTTCCCGCTAGACGCAAGCACTTGTGCATTATCCCGTGCAGCTTCGAGTTTTCGCAATTCCAAAAATCCTTTGTTCTTGCGGACGGCGTCACCGATGAGCTCAGCAGAGCGAGCCTCTCCCTGTGCTCGAAGAATGATAGACTTGAAACCTGATGTTAAAACGAGTCGTTTTATCAAAAGCTAAAATCGTACCTGCTTCTCCTGAATCGCCTGGTCTACCAAGAAGGCAGCTCTCAGGGCAGTTTGTTGGGCAATCTAGTCAGTAGATTAGAGATACAGAAACACCATAAAACATGCATTCGTACCTGTTTGGCTTCGACAGCAGTGGTAAACTCGGGCGAGAACGCGACGTGGGTGATCGAGACGTCGTCCAATACAAGGTTGAATCTCAGAGCTCTCCTTTTGAGGTTATCCCGTACGAGACGGGATACCATTTCACGCTGAGTGATCAACTGGGAGGCGTTGAACTGCGCCACGACAGACTTCAAGACCTCGTTTACGATGGAGGGGAGTACACGCTCGTCATAGTCTGTCCCAAGTTCACGGTATATGACCGGTAACGCAGGAATATTTGGTCGCGAGAGGACTCGGCAGGAGATGTTCACCATTTGCAAATCTAAAGAGTATATGTTACTATGGTTGAAGGCGTTGGCAAAAGAAGGAAAGCATACCCTTTGTACCAGTCAAAGAAGCAATTATCCGTGGTTTGGCACGAATATCAAAGATTATGGGCGACTCGAACCAAGGGATCTACCAAAAAAACCATGTTTTTCAACAAGTGCTCTAGTCGCGTGATCGCTCAATCTTACATTAAAGTGGGTTCCTTCGGCATAAATGTCTGGTTTAACGCCATTAAGCCTGTTGGAAGATTTGTCAATTTGCCGGCCGTCAAAACGCGTCGTTGGTTCTGAACAAACCTTGTGTATTTAATCGCACGATGACCACCATCAACTGTTTAGAGAAGCATTTAGCACTGAGAGTGTGCACGTTGAATTGCAGACGTACCAGTGAAGAGACTCGAGTTGAGCAAAACCCCTCCGGCAATGAGTAAGACGAGACCACCGCCAGCTAAGAATCCTCCTGGTCCAGGACGTGGAGGTCCTGCTGAACCTCTTCGCGTCTCAATTTCACGCATCCATTTGCGAAGTGTATCTTGGTTCATTTTTGAAAGTGAGGGGTTGTCGAAGAAAGCCTGCTTTGTCCCACACGTTACCCAGTACAAAAATATGACTTTATGAAAATTCAAGTGTTTATATTAAGCTTATGCGAATGAGAAGATGTAGGCTGTTTGAGACTGATACGCGTCAAGTCGAACCGTTTGGACCCGACCACGATGGGTGGCCATGCCTTTGGAACTCTTCTCGGGCCTCAGGC
>KN824286.1:167420-219115 GCA_000827415.1 Serendipita vermifera MAFF 305830 | reverse complement strand
ATCGTAGGGAAGATTATCGCAAAAGTAAAGGAGATGGCAGCCCCAGAGGAACTCCTGGCCAAGTCGGAGGAAGAGCTCGGAGCAATGATTGAAGAAGCAAGTCGAACATTGACGGACAACCCATTCCAGTAGAATATAATCGTCTTGTAATCACGCCTTAGAAAGCTCACGTCACGTCCGATGAATCATAGGAATTCCTAAGTTTTTCTATCTGTAAAAGAATAACAGTGACAGAACTGGCCCGGGGAGACGAAAGAATAGTAGGAAGGCAGAGCGGGAGCAGAAAAAAAAGAACGTGGTAGAAGGACCGGGGTCATCGTCGTCCGCGCTGAACAACGCGAGTACGGATGCCAGAACTTCTTTTAGGACAGGGCGCCGGGGTTGCCAAAGTCATCAAGAACGGCTACACGAGAATCGAGTCGGGATTGACCGTTTGTCGTTTCTCGAGGTTGAACTGGCTCATCTTTGGCTTTGGCAACATGGTCGGCGTCGATAGAAAGGCTATACGTAGTGATTAACCGCGAGGAAGAGGGGTCGGGATGGCACTGGGGATGACCGGGAAAGGAATAAGGAGGACGGCGTGGGCGGGGAAAAGGGCAATACGGGAATTCATGGCATTAGGGAAAAAAACAGTCCTTGCAAAAACCAAGAAACTTGAGGGTCGACCTGCTGCCCCCAATGAGAGAGGGCGACACGACAGGGCGGGAAGGAGGAGACCCACGCATGAGAAAACGTCACGCGTGAGAGAGGGAATGCCAGGTAGAAAGTGGAGGGAACAAGTCGACACCAAGAGGGAGGGAGAAAAAGTCCAATGGGCAATAGGGTTACATGTGGAGTTCGACGGCCCAAAATGACGACGGATCCATAGATGAGAGGATACTAATGAGGAATGTGTTGGTGTGCGGGTGTGTGAAGAAGCGGGAAAGAGAAAGAAAAAATGATTGCGTGCAAAGTGGTTCTACAAATGGCTTGGAGACGAAAAGAAGATTGTGGAAGACCAAGACCGGGGGAATCGAGGGCGGACGAGGCAGACGGCCGGCAATAGAGAGAGGTCGGGCGGGGATGCAAAATAGACACCGCACGTTTCTTTTTTTGGGCCTGCAATCTTTTTCACAAGAAAGAAGGGAGAAGGTGTGGCTTGGCGTGAGATCGTGGGAGAATGCGACGAATTGAGGAGGGCGGCCCGGACAGATAGGTACGCCCCGCCCGCCCCCACGCACATGAGCGTACATGCGCGCACGGCCGTTCATGTTCGAGGAGGATCTGCATCATCCACAATGTGCACGCCCCGTTCAGAGCCTACACTCCGAATATTCTGGCCCTCTTCAGCGAGCTCGCGGTTGAGTAACAAGCCCTCAGTCTCGCCCGTCCCCTGTGTCTCCGGACTCTCCCCATCCGCAAATTCTGGTTTTCGTAGTGCTTTTCGAAACGCGTCTGCCATAACGGCCGCATCCGAAGTTGTGATTACGCCCTCGGGATTATTGGATGCCGATGAGGCTGGATGATTGATCGGATTTGAATGAATCGAATCGTCATTGTACCGTATCGACGGCGCGTTTCGCACAGGTGGCGGTACGGCTCCTATGACGCCAGTGTGGCCTGCAGAGGTACTGGCGGCAGCGGGTGAAACGGGTCCTCCGGGCGCTTGCATCATCGGGGATTCGGAACCCATTGACATTCTTCGGTCTCGAGAGTCTTTTCGCCGTCTGGCACCCCGAAGGAGGACGAAGAACAAGGTGAGGATGGAGACGATGGAAATGACGCCGAGTACGACGATGAGCGCTATGGCCCAGGGCGGGAAATAGTTGTTGTTTCGTCCAGCCTGTAACGCGGCGTCTCGGGATTGCTGTGCAGCTTGTGCAGAGGAAGATTCTTCTGCGGCGATCGACCGAGAGACAGACGCCAGTGACTGGGAAATAATCGAGCCACTCGAGGACGACTGGGCAGAGTTTGGAAGGGCGGTTTGGACGGCGACAAAGGTCGGTTGTCGTGCTTCACCACCGTCTATTATGTGTGTAGAAGGTATTATTTGCCAGTAAAAGGTCCAGTTGCGATTCTGCCCATTCCACAACGAAGTCGCCCGCTCGTCCCACCAACGATCGTCCACAGCAAGAGAGAATCTTCCTAGCTTGTTCTGTTGTGTCCAATTCCCGACCTGTCTGTCGGTTTCGGCATTCTTCAAGATGAGCGTCACTTCTCCATCAGCATTGTCGCCTATAAAGAGCGAGTAGCGAGTGTTCCCTGCAAAAGGATAATTAAGAATTGAGTGACGTATAGTTGTGAGCTCCAAACGACGCACAAACGACGCGGGTCCATTGATTCTGATATATGACGGTATCAGCCGTGGGATAGCAAGATTGAGTGTCTGGAGTGACGTTATAGCAATCTGGGTCTGCTGCCATCGTCACAACAAGTCCAGAAAATAAGTCAGTAAAATAGTTGAAAATCCCGAAGGACGGGGGGCGAAGATGAGGGGAGCAGCGACGGGAGCCAAAACTGTCACAGGCAAGTCAACCGCTTCGGGTGCAGCTCATGTCCCGCCCGAGCGAGACCTCCGTGAGAGTAGAAAAATGGAAAATAATTGTTAAAATTAATGCGTACATTCTGGAGGTTCTTGTCGTTTATACGCAATCAAAGGGTCGCTTCCAGGTCCTCCCTGGCTAGTTGGAGTTGGGCGTAAGGCAGCTCGCATCAAGACGCGGCGGCGGCTGGCTAGATAAGTACTTTAAGAAATCAGATTAAGCCAAGCTTAGCCCTGCTGGCATCGACGACGACGATGAGCGAGAGGCAGCGGCGAGGACGTAGTTGTTGTAAGAGAAAAAACGGTCGAAGTTCAAGTGACAGAACCCCTTTGACCACAAGGTTCGCAATAAGGTACCCGAACACGACGTCACTGTCAATTGTTTCAATCAATTTCCGATGAATTTTCGTTATCATCAAACAAAGAATGGAGAGAGGGCATAAAACGGAAGAGAAGAGGGAAACAAGACGCGAAGACCCCAATATACTAACTGAACTCATAATCAACAAAAACTCGAAACTCGAACACGAATAAATCATCCAATCACTTGAGCAGTCGCTCATGCAACTCGGCTGTCCTCAGACGAGCACGGAGATACTCGAGCCGCTTCTCATACCGCAGCACAACCGTCGCCCTCTTGCGTCGAATATCGTCCAGACTGTTCTCCAAAGCATTCTGCTCCGGGTCACCGACGTCATCATCCCGCCCGCCGTGATTCGTCCCAAGATACCCCGAGCGTGAACGAGTGAGTGGCTTCCCGCCGCCCCCGCCCGTCATCGAAGAGGAAGAAGAGGAGGGTGAGAGAGGAGAGGGTCCAATACCACGGTGGTGTTCCAGCCCCAAGTTTGGTGACGACCGATTCGATTGAGAATGGGAACCGCCTCCGATGGCCATTGGGTGTGGGTGAAGGGAAGAAGAAGATGTGATCGAGCTCGCACTCGGCAGCGTCGGCGAGATCCCCATCGACGTTGCAGAGTTTGGTGCAGACGCAAACGTCGATGCAGAGGTGGCAGAGGTAGGTATAGGTGGTAGTGGTGGGAGTTGCGAGCGTCTGGATAAGAAGCTCAGCGAACCTTTACGCTGTAAGCCTGCCAGGCTCCGCATCGACGAGGACGATATGCTCAGCCGAGATGAAGACTTTTCCGGTGCCGGAATCTTCTTGTCGGCTGCGGCGTTGAGCGTCCAATCGGACGGAAGCGTGCGTCCCCCACCGTCAGATGCAGATGCAGACCGAGGACCATTGACCGGTCGTCCATATTTGGTCTGAATCGTCATCTCCAGCCCGTTAAACATGTCCAATAACCGTTTGTTTTCCTCCTCCAAACTTTGAATTTCTGCTCTCAACTCCGCCGTCGTCCAATCCACCCCAATTTCATCGGAACCGCCCGTTTCGGAGGGTGGCCTTCTCCGATGGTATGAAGAGGGCGGTCTACTCCGAGACGTCGTCCGAGAGATGATCGTCGCATTATCATTGCCAACGTTGCTCTTGCCTGTTCTCCGTGAAGATATCGACCGGACGTCAAACGCGTGCGAGGCAGCCGATGGTCCGTTGAGAATCGACGGACTGGTCTGGATAGATCCCGCTGAAGCCTTGTGTACGAGCGTACGCGGTAATGCACCCCGTAAAAAGATTGAACTGTTTCGCGACCCTCGTGAATATGTTGATTCTGCATCGTTTCCACCACTCCCCGCAAAACTGTTGCGCGGTATCGATTCTCTCCGTGTCGCTCGCCGTATCATGGAGGTTATGGCCGTCTGAACGGAGGATCCCTTGGATGCCGTTGAGCGTACGGATCGTGTGCTCTTCGAACGTGAAATGTTGAAATTCGAATCTCCCTGAGGTAAGGCATTCGTAGACGATGTTTGACGTTCGGCTGCTATAAGAAGGAAGGAAAGAGGTTTCGCGTCATCAGCATCCGGACAAGAATCTTTTCGCTCCAAGCTACTTACATGGCGTATTGAGAGTTTGTCGACTCAACGGTGATGGTAACGCTATGAGCGGCTGTTCCGCTGGGATCTTTGCAGCTACCGAACCGAATCGTTCAAATAAATTCTGTCGTAACATTCGATATTCGTCATCACTGCATTGGTCGTTTTTAGTTTGGGGAGTCCCAATTGAATGAGAGAAAAACTCTCACCTTAATAAACCGTCTGCATTTGCTGTGGCCAGTTCATCTAGCTTCTGAGCAAGGGTGACACTATGAATTGAGAATGCTTTTGTCAGCACCCACACGCAATAATAACGACAATGATGGCGAACGGCAGCGGCGGGCCCAAGGTGGAACGAGAGAGACACCTACGTGACGGAATCTGTCGCTACTCTGGGGACAGGAGGAGCTGACATGTACGAGTCCACACTCGACTTTCTTCCAGCTCCAGCACCGTTATTCTGTTGCTGCTGTAGCTGGGTCCGGCTAGTAGTCGTAGTCGCAGCCAATACGGCGGATTTGGAGCTCGAGCCCCAAGTGGCATAGTTCGCCGTCGTCCTCGAATCTTTCATCGACCTAGTATCTCCAATCGTCGCCGCTCTGTTAGGCTTGGAGGAAGCAGTACCCTGGCCACCGTGCTCGGCCTCTGTATCCTTCTTTCGTGAAAACTAATTTGAAAATAAATCTCAGCGTTCAACGACGAAATATAATCCAAATAACTCACCCATTTGGTCTTTGCCGGTGGTGCTGCTGGTGCTGCTGCTACCGGTGTCGAGAGAGCTGCCTTCTCCGTTTCCGCACCGTGTTTTTCGATCCATCGAACGGCAAAGAAACCCATTAAGCATTAATTTTTTATGGTAATTTGGTCTACGCGCTTTCGAGCGGCCGCGGTTATTAATATTAGGAGGAAATTCAAGGACGAAGTGACGGTCGAAGGGACGTCTTCCCGTAAAGTAGTACTCTAGCCGGCCAATTGGGAGAGGACAAGTAAAGCGGGGTAGAAGTCGTATTATATAAGAAAGAAAAAAAAGGAGTAATCTTTTCCAAGTTGATGAACAAGGAAGAAGCGCAAAATTATGTAGATTCTAGTCGCTCAGAGCAGCCTTCTACTGTATGTCGCCGGCAGCTGTCAAACATTGTCCCGTTTCACCTTCCCTGACCCTGTCACTTGTCTCAACCTGTAACGCCATATATAGCAATGTCCTCCATTGGTCGCGTTTGGCCGTAATACGTGACCCGTTATAGGTAGTCGCCCCCCTCCATGGCCAGTTTTAGTATTCCGACGGAGTCTCGTCTTCATACTGCCCAATGGAGGATGGCGCGTACGATTCGTCGGCGAGATCTCCCCTGAATTAAGAATGATTGTCAGTCAGCAATCTCAATCGCCAATTCTCTTCTCACCCCTCTTCATACTATGTAGGCGAACAAACTCATCAGCAACCTTCATCAGCAATCGAAACACAAAAACTTACCTGCTGGTATTCAGCAATCAGATCGGCTACATTGCTTTCCGCTTCCGCAAACTCCATTTCGTCCATACCTTCTCCGGTGTACCAATGCATAAACGCCTTGCGCTTGTACATGGATGAGAACAGGGCCGAGATACGCTTAAAGACCTCTTGAATCGCCGTCTGGGCCCCAATCAGTACAGTAATCACACGCTCGAGCCTGACATACCGTGTTCGACAGGCATATGCCAGCCTGAGTCTGTCCGACGGGGGGAACCGCACAAAGCGTAATCGAGACGTTATCCGGGATCCAATCGACAAATGCATTCGAGTTCTTGTTCTGCAACTGTTGCACCGCAATCTCAATCTCTTGACTCGACAACTTTCCTCTGAATATCGTCGCCGCAGTCAGGTACCGACCCATCCGAGGGTCGCACGCAACGAGGAAATTGTGTCGGTCAAACAGAGACCCTACGAGCTCAGGTACACTTTGGCCCTACGACGAAATTGGGTCAGTCTGTGTCGGTTGACATTTCTCCAGACGTACCTGATAGGCACCGGCTGCAGCGGATACCAATGGGCTATAACTAGGTAGCAGGTAGTGCAACCTCGGGAAGGGGATCAAGTTCATTCCCAACTTTCTCAAGTCTCCGTTTAGCTGGCCTGGGAACCGCAAGCTGGTGCTGACGCCGCACATGACTTTTGCAACGATCGCGTTCATGTCTTCAAACGTCGGGTGAGCAATCTTCATGTTCTTGACGTTGATGTTGTGCAGTGCTTCATTGTCCATGCACACCGTGAGGTCGCTGTTTTCGGTCAATTGATGGATGGACAAGATAGCGTTGTAGGGCTCGACTACTGTTTCTGATACCAATGGAGAAGGCATGATGGAGAATGTCGCCAACATCCTGTCGGGCTCTTCCTCGCGGAGTTTGGAGAGTAGGAGTGTGCCCAGCCCAGAGCCAGTACCACCACCCAAGGAGTGAATCAGCTGGAATCCCTGTAACGCGTCACACTTCTCGGATTGTTTCCTTATCATTTCCTGGTTAAACGTTAGGCCAAGGCAGCCAGTATGTTTTGGGCACTTACGAGGAGGGCATCAGCGAGTTCTGCTCCTTCGGTATAGTCTGTACACATATAAGCATCAATATACCTTCAGAAATCCGTATACGCACGTCCTTTGCCCCAGTTGTTCGCCGCACCGCTGTCAGCATGATGCCACGAATCGGGGGAGAACAGTTTGCCTCGAGGACCACTCCGGAGCTGACAAGACAAGCTTTTAGAACGAACAAAACACAAAAAAGACACCACTCACCCTCCCAATCACGCCTCCCTCCAAGTCGAGCTGGACACTCCGCGGTACATAGCGGGCAGGTGTACCAGCCCTAGGTTCGATTTCCTCAAAGTATGTCCCAATCCGATCCAATTGCAAAGGATTTTTAGACGTGTAAACCTAAACGTGTTGGAGGAGGGATGAAATGAAAATGAAAAAAGAAGTTTTAGTCGGAGGATTGACAGGGCCGCGAAGGAGCGAGCGAGAACATCCGTCAATAGGCAATTACGCGGCGGCGCGGACAGCCAGGCAGGCAGGCGGGGTGACGGCGATCAGGCACTAGCACCAAACGGCCAGACGCGCGGACCCAAGGGATGAGGGGAAAGGGAGGAAAAAAAACGTACTCCTTGCTCGTCGAGTCCGTGTTCCTATAAACACGCGGAAATTGTAAGTTGCAAACGTTTGCTCGCCTTGGGGAAAAAAAGTTGCTCACGTTTAATAACGCTGCCCAGAAACTATCGCCTATCTGTTAGCAGGAGGACTGCGTTTCAGTGATGGATCAAAGGCACGAGATTGATGATGGCTACAAACCTGATTGCCGGCCTAGTTGTAGATCGCACAAGTATCCAGGGAAAAGTATCAGTGATCCATGATTCCGTTCGTGCTTATAGCCAGAGGAAGACGGGTGAGGGGCACAGCGAGAATTGAACGTACTTGACCAGCCTGGTGTATTTGAGGACGCGTCAATGTGATTTCTGATAAATTAGAGCGACTGTTCTCACCTGAATGTTGATGATTTCTCGTGCCATTGGGTGGTAGAAAATGTGGTCAGGGTCGAAATATTCTAGTTAAGTTGGACCACGACATCATCCATGGCTTTGCAGTCACACACGATCTATGGCGCTCCATTAATCAAAAAGAAACGTTCAAAGGACGAGCTGGATGTACAAATTGTTTCTGATGCTGATGAAATATCTCTTTCGCAGCCTGCACGCGCACTCCACCAGCCAAAGACGCGATTTGTGCCCGCTCAGGAGGAATACAACGAATATGGAGTGATAAAGAACACTTCACGAGACTCTGGGCGGGCTTCAGCGACCTCAGCTGCAGTCGGGAGTTGGTACACTTCACTCCCAAGACGTAATACCGATACCCCAACGACATCACAAGCATCCAAAATAACACCAACGACTTCAACAACCTCGACGAACCCACCTACAGCTCGCTCATCACCAGCGCCACCCGTCTCTGACTCAGCAGCGGTCCCGGTTATAACGAGCAAGAGCAGTGGCCGCGTCGACTGGTTCACTTCCACTCCCTCTCGTGTAGACCCCGCATCCAGAGCAGCATCTTCGTCGACGCTGGCGGACATGCTACGGCGTGACCCGCCCAACGTCCAGAACCCGCTCGCGCCACCGGTTTACTACGCCATAGGGCCCGCCAACAAGGGCTACGAGATGCTATCGAGACATGGTTGGGAAGAAGGACAGCCACTCGGACCACGTGCCGGTCTCGGAAGTGGCAAGGCGAGCACGAGGAGAGGAGTGGTGGCCAAGGCGCAAGTCAATACAGGAAACCAACCTGAAGAAAAGAAGAAGGAAAAGTGGATGTTGCTGGATAGTAGTATGCCAAAGTTGGTCGTTCGCCAGGGGGAGGGGGGGCCAATGGAACTCGTCGACCTCACCAATCCTGCGGAACAAGAAGAAGAGGAAGAGTCTAGCGAAGAGGAAGATGAAGACGGTTCCGAAATGTTCGAATCGGACGAAGAGGAAAATGATGGGGAATCACGTCCGGATACGCCATCGGGAGAACCTTCTACCTCGAAGCAGTCCACTGCGATCCTGACACCGATCCCTGTGGCACTCAAGCATGACCGCAAGGGCCTTGGTGCGTCCAAGAAGAAGAGACTTGTCACACATTCGTCACTTGCGTTGAGGCACCATATTCAGCAAGGTGCATGGGAAAGACAACATCATATTTCAGAGACACGAAGAGTGGAGAGGGCACGTTTGCGTGGCGAGTTTGGACGCGGGAAGAGGGCGTATGCACGCAAGGCAAAGGCAGAGCAGCGAGGACGGGATAGTTTGATGGAGTATATGGCTTCTTGATATTAATTTATGTCTTATTTTTATCTCTAGAAGAACAAAGTCTTGGCAGACGAGCCTGACTGCCATTTTAATCTCCGCTTCAAAGACCCTTTACCGGTCCGACTTGGGATTGTCAATCTGGACGTACTGCCACCTTTTGTAAGGGGGGGTCACATGTATTTTGATCAGATTGTGATCTCAGCACGTCTAAATTTTGAGCCTGGAATTGTTTAAATTCGACATATGCTATTTTGGCCAGGAACGCCGTTGGGACCTAGCCTACCATACTTTCTGGACCTGTATTCCTACATTTGTAATCTCAAACTGTCATCTGAATTCATGCAGGGCTATGGGCTCGAACCCAGATTAGATTTAGTTTTTTCACGCACGTGCTTGCTCGACCCGTCTTGAGGTCTCTATGCCCAGCACTTCCTGCCTGCCCGGTGTGGGATTGCATTAGAATAGCTTCCACGAGGCCTGCTTTCCTACTATAAATGACCCCTTTTCCACGCGACATGATCTTCTCTCGCCAACCATGTCCTCGATCCCAAACCTCGTGCGTAATGGAGACGAAGGCACAAAGAAGCATCCAAGGAGGGAGAGCGTGAGTATTTTGACTCGTTAGGTAATATTTTTTGATATATTGATACTCGCCAGTATACTGTAGGCGCGGGAGGCTTATTAGGACCACCCAGTACCCATGCCTCTTCTTCCTCTGGTGGTACAGATCTATCGTCACGACGAGTAAGTTTACGTTTATATTCAAAATATCATTCTTATTCTTCACAGGGCAGCCGAAAGAGTGTATCCAGCAACGAATGGAGCTATGCGTCCTTAGACAACGGCGTATTCGAGCGAGCTCTCGCTCATGATCAAATTATGAGAAAGGATTTACGTCGACAAAAGCCAGATGGCGAGTCGACCAGGGTGCAGTCGCAGCCTATGGACAAGGACCGTGCGCCAAAGGATAAAGACGCCAAAGCCAAGAAAGTCAAACCAAAGGGCCTCGGCAGTCAGTCAAACCATACACACTCTCACTTCATTTTTGGCTTATCTTCATTCCAGTTTTCCGAAGACGCCCGAGTTTGGCCGCCACCGAGACTGAGGAGAGTAGTGCTCCCTCGCTCAGTTCTCCGAGCGATTTTTCGCTCTCTTCGTTTCCTTCTAGCGGTATAAGCAGAGGTTCAACGGATTATTCGTATGACGCGAGGTCCTATCAGTATTCTATGGCTTCGACCGACGATACCCGCTCCGTTGCCTTCTCCAATTTCACCGCTCCAAGCTGGTTGGGCCATGTCGAGGATGATGAATCTCAGCGTTCATCTTCTAGCCATTCATTTGCTTCTACCGTCGGCCATCGCCGCGCACGATCGCAATCTCCTTCTAGCACTGGATCCTCACTTCGTCGTGAAACAAGTCGGACGGACAGCAACTATTAACGCCTCCAAGGACGTATTCGAGGTGTATATATAAACTCTTCCTACAGGCTGAGGCCTCCCTAGAGTTTTCTTTTTTGATTGACCCACACCTCATGCCCACTCCCCCACTTTTGCACTCGCCTTTCGGTGTCGTATACGACCAGAGAGGTTGATTAGATTGCTGGAGATTTATTTCTAAATGGAGAAGGGTATGGTTTTATTGTATCATGTCATGCACAAACAGTCCCGTCTATTTGCATTCTATGTAGCCAAAGTTTCCAGTGGAGCCATGATATCAGATCCCAGCTCAATATATGACATGCACAGGGTCACTTCATTAAATTTTTCATGACCCAACTACACCCGAGTTGAGGGTTGGGCTGTCCTGTCTGAACGTGTCAAACCACCACTTGAGTACCACCTCCCTTGTTGCATCACCAACGTTCCCCAGAACTTCGTCATAGATCGCTTTGATCATTTTTTCTCTCTTCACATCCTCTTCTATCAGCACAATCTTCTTGATCTCGTGCAGCACCCTTGTCAACAAGGGTGCTACGGCCGGTGATGGTGGTATCGCCGCTATGAGAGAAACCAAAGTGAGAACGAGTCGTTCGTATTGCTCTTCGGAACTATTTCCATCTTGCTTTCGTTCTCGGTGATATTTGGCCTGTATCTCGGATAGGAGACATTCAATACAGTACCATACCAGTGCCGTCCTTTCAATGTCCTGGCTCTCCGTTTCTAGAGGGTTTGAATTTGCACCTGCTCCTGCGATGAGAGAGGAAAATGCGAGGCGAAGTTGGGTAACATTGAGCATCCCGTCGGCGGAGCACTGTAAACGAGTGTTTAGAATAAAGATGAAGACAAGACAGAACATTCGTACCGCAATAAGAGATGATGCATAAAACGGCACAATAAAACGAAGGACGTCCTCTCGTTGGGAATGCTTTCGTAGTCCTGCTTTTTGTTTACCAAGAGATGCAAACAAGGCAAGTACAACAGAGTGACTTGATTCGAATACCTCTCTATGCTGAGGCTTGTCGAGAAAGCTAGTACAGGCACGTTAACAGTTGTTCAAATGGCCGGAAAACCAAAACATACTTCTTGCAGATTGGCAAAACGCTGTCAAGCAATACGCCAATAGATAGTTGATCGACGAGCTGTTCAACTACAGCGAGATAGTATGCTGTTTTTGCCAGTTGGATAGACTGTACTTGTTGTGATAAGGGCTCAGATTGACCCCCTAGATTTGCTGTAGCTGGCCGTTCAGGGTGCATCTGCCCTCCTAATCCCTCCCCTAATCGCACAACTAGTTGTTCACCGTGTGGAGGACTGGCAGCGACTATATCTAGCGCGGTATAAAACGCCCGCTGGTATTCACGAAAGGTTCCTTCGCCTCGCGCAACTACTCCACCAAATTTGGTCGAGATAAAGGAAAGGTGAGAGAAGATCTCGAGGATATGGGAGGCGAGGGAGGGGTTTGAAGGGAGGGCATTATATAAGACTGAATCCGTGACGGACTGCAAGTTCATGACGGCTGTAAACAGAAGGGCTTTTAGGTGTACCCATGCTACTTTTTCACGCTCTGTTTCTTGGACGTCAAAAATAGGTTAGTCCATACTTGTGATCGGCATACCTGCTTCACTGGCGGCGGTTAGCTCTCGCTTGGCCCAAATTTCTTCCACATTTTGTGAAATGCGATCGAAAATATCGGTTGTTTCCTGCAGCCTCTTATGAAGTATTTCGATTTTTTGGCCGGTTGGATTATCGGATAAAACCTCGATGGCACGTGAGGTAAGGCGAGCAATGTGTGGTAGTCGACTGCCGATAGTCTCGGAGTGTGGGTCATTTGATGCCTGTGTAGAAAATTTGTTTATATTGATGAGTAGGGTTATGAGTTTGGTGGCTCACGTTAGATTGAGACTTAAGAAAGCGTGCGTCTTGGAAAATGGAGTCGACTATGTCAATAGAGTGGCTGATAATGCTCTACCATGGTATCAGTTGTCGACTCTCGGGCACCAAAGTTGACTGACCGATAGATTTAGCACCTTGAATTTGTCTTCGGACACCACTGTGAGAACGTATGATGCGATATAAACAATCTCTTCCTTGTCTAAACACGCGTTAATTTGAAAACAGGCTGCTGGTCTACTTGCTTACCACTTCTTTGACCAGCATCACGAACCGGTATGACCCAACCATCATCTAGTCCCTCAAAGTATTCGGCAAATGCGACAATAACTTCATCTTCAACTTTCCATCTCGCACCTCCAGCGTTTAGTCGATCCTTCACGTCTTCCAAACCTAGTAACAGACCGCCCAGTGCTGCAGCGCGTACAAACGGTTGTCCATTCCGGGCACCCGAGCATATAGCATGGGCCCATTTCCTAAGGTTCCACGTTGGACCTGGGGAAAGCGAGAATACCGACGACGAGGACGATCCGGTAGTACTTGGACCGGGACCGGGTTCAGTAGGTGCTACTAACGAGTCTACTTTTTGATGAACTGCGTGTCGAAAAGCCAATAGGAGTGAAGAGACATTGGAAGATGTCCATGCTGGAGAGGCAATCGCTGACGCGGTCAGAGTTGTTGGAAGAGGAAGCGGGAGAGTACTAAGGTAATGGGCGAGTGTTGGTGGGATCCCTTTGTGAAGAGATTTTGTAGATGTTTGCAAGTGCAAGAGAAGGTTGCGATAAGTTTGGTCCATGTCGAGGTTGGGTTCAAATAGAATCACGCGAGCGCTTCCGGACCCGATCGTATGTCCGGCTGTCTACGTGAAATCTCCAGTTTCTTACCTGGTCTCGTTTCGTTCTATTTCATTAGGCAGCTGGGGTTCGAGTGATCTACCATAAGTTGGTGGGAATAAGATGTGCGGATGAGTGTGTCGGTCCCCCTTGAGTGAAAAAAAGGCAAAAATTCAATGAAATAAACTAATCACACGTTCAACGAGCAGAACTTGTGTATAATACACCGCGCATACAAATACCCAATAAACCGCATTACAGTACGAAGCAATAAA
This sequence comes from Serendipita vermifera MAFF 305830, assembly GCA_000827415.1. Lineage (NCBI taxonomy): Eukaryota > Fungi > Basidiomycota > Agaricomycetes > Sebacinales > Serendipitaceae > Serendipita > Serendipita vermifera. Next base: position 205,421 of record KN824286.1, on the reverse strand, counting down.
CTAGTGACTATGCTGAAGCTGAAGCTTTGGCATTTGCGTCTCTAATGTGAAAACGTTAGATACAAGAAGTTCAGCTCGATATACTAATCGGCTCACTCGTATGCAATTCGGCGACCATTGCTTTGATGTCGTCCGCAATCCGCATGAGACGCGTGTATCCAGCGCCGGTGACAATATCGAGGTCCCACAACCCAATAGGAGCTGTGTCTGTGACATAATTTGAACTATCTGGGATCTCGGCGGGAGTTACGGTCTGGCCATCCTTGTCAAACTCGTATACCGCAAACTTCGTGCCCAACGCGCTAATTCCACAGAGCCACGGTACAGTAGTGAGATCAAACAAGTCGATAAACCTTTTCCGAATTTGCTTGTCCGCAGAAGCGCGGAGGCTTGTGTGATGCAACCAACTAGGTGGCTTGATCTCGAGCAGGAGGACGGGGATATCATAGAAGGTAATCACATAAGTCACAGTGCAATCATTGATCGGGACGTCAGGGGTCTGTGCGGCAGGGAGAGGGTACTGGGGTTCAACTGAGAAACCGTCGTTGATTGGGAATAGAACATTGAGGATTTGGTTGTATATACACCATAGTATTTGTTCTGAATCGTCGTATCCGGGGGAATGCGGGCGAAATGATCGAGGATGGCCCGAGGCCACATACTATAGCCTGCTGTAACAAGTGGGCAGTGGCGGGCTCCAAAGTTTTTGGGTTAGTCGGGTACTGGGTGGTAAGTGCCGACCGAATCCTTTGACCTTTGTCCCTCCTTCGAGTAGCACGTGCATATTATACAAAAGGACCAGACTACCTATGTCCTAAAGTCGCATCTCTCATAAGGTATTCATACACGCAAGGCGTTGGCACCAATAATTATATTACGAGTAGTATGTAATACCGCTACGAGGACGAGCGACTCGTGGACTTCGGAGTTGTCATTATAAAAAATGGTGTATAATTGAGCATACTACCCATGGGCCAATGGCAAGATTTTATTTTCCCCTGCGCTGCAGCTTGGCATCAGCGGGGTCCGCACAAATCACTTTTTATGCATTCAGCTTGTACTATACTTCGGTTAAAATAATTTTGGGCCATGCGTACAATGTTTGGAGGGCTGGCACAAGCCACAGGCTTGGAGGAGAAACGAAAGAATAGACGCCGGCCGCTAGCAGACTGCTTATCATCCAAGAGAACTCTGGGGTAAATTGTTTCATTTACAACAGATATAGCAACTTTACAACTTATTTCCATTCCCAACTACTATGAGGACCCTTATGCAGTTTTCGAACCGGAATACGTGGCCTCCAATCTCGACTTGACATAGTCTCCCGCCTTTATCGGAGCATATTTCGCAGGATAACCGGGTGATACACATGATGGCAAGGCCTAATGAGTATGATCAACAGGAGAAACGTTGGGGTCTATCGGGAACATACCTCGACTGTGACATCGTAGTCTGTTCCGAAGAAGAGAGGAATAGAGTATCGCCTGATTCCAGAACGATTGATAGCACGATGAACAGTGGATTTGAAGACATCATCTAGAGTGGAAGCAGCAGTCAGAAAATGAGAGGTACGAAATTGCGGTGCATACTAGTCCATCGTGCAAGTTGATCACCCAGGCTGAATGAGTTCGGTCAATAAACGAGGCAAACTCTTGAATGCGACGGATTCACTTCACCACAAGCGTTCCGGGAATTGGAGGAGCATTGATCCACTTTCCTGCACTGTTGAGTACCTGAAGTGCCTGAATGTCACTATGTTGATATAGAATAGTGAAAATCTGCATTATGATGTTAAGAATGTGTACGTGTCAAATACCATTGCCTACTTCGTAGCTGTTTAAACGCGTGATAAACGTCTGGGTTTAGTCGTTCCAGTTAAAAGATTCATTACTAACTCTGTATGAGCTCCTATTCCAATGACGCGATCGTCCATCGGGCCGTCTTGTGGTGGGTAATGAAGGATGCGCATGATAGCAGCAGGTTTAGTCGTCTTGAAATCATGTTTCAGACGCCCGTTTAGCTTGGAGGTTATGTTATACCTTGTCAGCGAAAAAATCTTCGGGAAGACCCAACGCGAGAGCCAAAAGAGGGAACAATTTGAGGCCAAGTCGAACAGCAGCATGACTGTGAGGAACGGGTAAAGGCACCTTAGCAAATGAAGTGAGGAATGAGACTCACTAGTAAGCTAGCAGAGCCCTCCTAAACTCCCTCATCTCCTCTCCTCCTTCGGGCCATACATTGGCTCCTCCCATCGGACCGGCAGTGTGAGCCCACGCACTCTTCTCACTTTCATCCCCTTCGAGAGCCTCCCATCCAAAATTGAAGCCTTCGTTTAGGTCGCCTCTCCCCTCGGGATCGGTATTCTCACTAAGAAAGGCATTGTAACCTTTGAAGTTGCTTGAAGCATGGATATCATATCTCATCTTCTCCTCTGTCGAGAGGTCAAAAAAGGGAAGCGATGACTGTACGGCCTGCTCTGGCAAGGATGCAGGGATTGAATGGTTCTTGACTACAAGTTGACTTTAGTCACTGATAGATATGTACACAGGTGTACTAACCATAAAAGAAGCCCACTCTGACACATGCATCCCGTATTTGCTCAGCCACCCGCTGACGTGCAGTCGGATCGTTGCTGGTGGCGTTGGCCATATCACTGACGAAGATAAGCAAATGCTGGACGAGGGGGACAAGAATCAGACATGATAGGAATCTCATCAAACGCTGTATTAGCCGTCAGTGCCTCATTCATCAGCGTCGGACTAGAAGTTGGCAACGACATGGTCCAAGGTATGATGGACCTCAAGTTGGTTGACCCGAGACACTTTGACATCAAGACGGTAGAGTTCCAATCCCTTTCAGACGTGAGTAGTGGCAATTATTTGTTCAATCAAAGTGGAATAGCTTCAGAGTGATTTCACCAACGGCTAACTTCCATCGGCGACTCGCAGGCGTGCCGGTCCCCGATACCCCTTCAGTAGACAGAGAAACGACCTGATATCGTGATTTATCTCAACACCATGTTGAATCAGGAGTATTTCCGGTACATTCTTTGCGAACGAAGAATGCGGAAAAAAAGGTTCAGGCGTTATGCTGGGTAACAGGGGTCCTCAGGTGGTGCGTCGATCCCAAACTCGCCCACAATCTCGGGATGGACGAAAAGCTGGTCTATCGCTCTCATTTCCAACCAGCACCACGAAGAAAATCGAGTTCCGCAAAGGATACCGAGTATGCGCTCCCAGCAATGCGGCGCGGGTCGCCCTATCGCTCGAGCAGTCGCTCGACAAAGCAGCTTATACGCACCATCTTGCGAATACTCATTGTTCTTTTGGGATTACTGTTGCTCGACAGAGTGAGCAACTGGCGGGGCTCCGATTGGTATGCGCGGTGGATTGCCGGCAAAGGCGTAATCAAGACCACTAGAGAATGGCGAGAACCCTACGACGCCATGGAACTCGGTCTAACGGGACTACCATTGAGCTTTCGGCTGGCATCGGGAGACGAGATCCCTAGCGTGGGACTCGGTACCTGGAAAGCGTCCAGTGATGATGTCGTTCGTGCCGTGACGGTATGTAGGCTCGGGCGTGTGCCAAAAATATGCTAAATTGATATAGGCTGCACTTGAATCGGGATATCGACATATCGATGGCGCCTGGATCTACAATAACGAAGCGGCCGTAGGATCCGCTCTCCAAGCCATGGCACATCGTGTACCAAGAGAGTCCATATTCATCACTTCAAAGTTATGGAACACGTTCCACAATCCAGAGGACATTGAGCCTACTCTTGACGAAACGCTGCGAATGCTCCAGACCGAATACATCGATCTTTATTTGATCCATTGGCCTGTTGCACAAACGCCTACGGGCGGAGGAACGAACGTAATCAACTGGGAACTCACAGAGCGTCCAATCAAGACATGGTTAAAACTGGAAGAACTGGTCAGGGCCGGCAAAATTCGTAATATTGGCGTCAGCAAGTGCGTCCTTCCATTCTTATTTTTGGCCTGTGCTAATAATATGCAGCTTCAACGTTCGCCGACTTCAAAACTTGACTACGTCTCCAGAAATGACCATTAAACCCGTCGTAAACCAAGTGGAGCTCAACTATTGGAACCCACAGCCGGAGCTGCTCGCATGGTCTAAAGCAAATAATGTCCTTCTCGAGGCTTATTCGCCTCTAGGTGGCGACGGCATGGTCAGCAAGACCCTCAAGTTGCCTGTCGTGCAAAAGATAGCGAAGAAGCTCCATATTACGCCAGCACAGGTGATCATCAGTTGGCACGTCCAGCGTGGAACGGTGGTGCTACCCAAAAGCATCGACCCAGGGAGGATATCAGAAAACTATCAACGTAAGTTTGAAAATGTACTACCTTTTCAAGATCTTTCTAACTTGCCGTTCAGTCTTTACTCTTCCACATGACCTCTTCAAAGAGCTTGAAGACGCCGCGACAGCACATCGGCCACATCGACTCTCAGATCCTAGTGCACATTGGGGTCTAGACATTTTTGAGGATGACAAGGACGACGAGTCCGAGAGTCACTGAGCTACCCTTCGTATCCTTTGCTGTTCCATAGCCGTCTCAGCTCTCTTTACTTTCTTCTTTCTACTGTATATTGCTTTGTACATTCACTTCTACACACATAATGTACTCTATCCTCGCTCCTGCTACAAAAGGAAATAGCTTTGAAAAAGAGACAGGTGGTAAAAAATAGACTTGACCAGGCTTACTATGTCAGCCACAGTGCTGGGAGACATCATCGAGCGCAAGTCCAGTTCTTCTGCGCCAAAATCGACTCCATCGAATGGAAGCTTTGTTGATGTTCCAAGTTCCACCGGCTTTCCAAAGGCACATCATCGCTCGCAAGGAATGAGCGCCTTTGCAGCTAGGAGAGCGCAGGCGAATGGAAATCGCCCAGGGTCCAGTGCAGTAGTCCCAATTGTGACATCTACTTCACTCAAAGCTGGTGAAGGGCGTTCGGAAACGAAAAAATTGAAAGCCCCTACACCAGTGCCTGCGAGCGGCAGTGAAGTAAAGGACGCACCAAATGGCGCAATAGAACTTGATGATAAAGTAAAGACCCAAGCAACGAGACCAGTGGCGAAGAAAGAAGAAGGGAATGACGACAACGAGGCCGCCTGGCGTCGTAGCATGGAACGTCAAAACGACTCCCTCGTAGAAAGCATGGATGATGTACAGAATCAAAAAGAACGAGATGAGCTAATAGAGCAGCTTGGGCCAGACGTACTGGATCTAATGAGCCGGATTCAGGCCCGGCGAACAGTAGACACCACGACACCTTCACGTAAGCATAATACAGCCCTGGATCTTCAAGCACTAACTTTGTCCATATATCCACTCCCACAGGTCCGCGAAGTGCCATGTCTCATCATTCGCGGACGGGGACAGACGAGTCTACTCCCGCTAATAAGGCTCTCCGAAAGCTCCGCTTCTCTGAGAAGCCGGACGAAGTCTTTGTTTATGAGTCACAACCTTCGTCGCCCAAGCGAATTTTGGCCCTTTTGCCAGCGCCACCCTCGGAATCAACACCACCTGCGGAGCCTGCACCAACTGAAGAGAAGACCGGCGATTTGAACGATTCAATTGCACCCTCTTCTCTCAAAGACGTTGCTAGTGAAGTCGAGGACGCCAACGAGCATACACCAGAATCCATCCGGCAAAAATATTTCCCAGATGAACCACCACCTTCAGAGAATCCGTCGCTCGCCTGGCTAGTCCCCAGTAGCTCTGGTGACCCTTCCGTTGCGCACCCGTCAACGTCCACCAGATATGATTTGCAAGGACGAGTCATTCCTCCCCATCTCGTCTCGAAATTGCCATCTCATCTTGGGCTTCACCATCATGGGGACAACCCTGACGACGCAGGGTACACCCTTGATGAGCTGCTCATGCTCTCACGCTCAACTCTACCCGCTCAACGAGCCGCAACCTTGCAGGTGTTGACACGACTTCTTGTTCGCTTGAAGTCTGCCTCCAAACCTATTGTCACAAATAGTAAGGAGCAGGTCGATAAGGGCCAAGAAACCATAGAAGAGGGACCCATCGCCAATCCCATCTCGGAAATCTTCCAAAAATGCTTGGTTGTTGGTATCGAGGCATTCGGCGAACGAGCATCTGCCAATGTCAGAATGGCCGGCTTAGATGTAATATGTGCTGGTATTCTGCAGGAGACAGGAGTCAATCAAACAGCATTTGGAGCCCTTGCAGAGGACAGCCCCCTACTGGATACCCTTCCACTATCTTATTTATATTCTGCAGCTCTGTTTAACCTCAATCGAGCCACGCTCAACTCGCATTCCTTGGCTAAGCTATTCCGAGTTTTTGGATCTCTCACTACAAGTTCCAAAATAGCGGAAGAACTTGTTGAGGTTCCTGGGCTACTTGACGCGGCAGTTCACAGTGTATCGTCATTCAAATCCCCAGAAAGCTCAGAACAGTCATGGGATAATTCCCCTCATCTTGCATTGTTGGATTTTGTGAAGAAGCTCGCGTCAGTCTCGCGAAAATGTGCTCGAGCACTTATCCCTGGCATTTCTGATTCCTTCCTCCGATATATTGTCACTCTTCCATCATCAAACCAATCATCCCATCTAAAAATTATTGCCTCCATTCTCGAATTCTATACCCTCCTTGGCCGTTACGGTCTTGGTGCATCAATAGCATCGGCAAGCCATGAATATTTCCAGCGACTCGCCCTTCTAGCCACCCAAGATCTCCCACTACCACCTCCAGAAAACCAGACCTTTATAATCGCCTGGCTGGGCCTTGTCGAGACATGGCTTGTATGCGCCATCGACCCACATAAAACCACCCCGGAGCACGATATTCTTTGGTCCCAAGTTGTTGCTTGGCAGTATTCCGCAGCCCTCCTTACCCTTCGAACGCGATTGCTACAGGCAGAGGTCGAACTCCCCTCCGTATGGGCTTGGTGGTGGAGGGCGTGGGCTGCGTGGTTGCGAGGGTGTCGGGTGAACGAGGCTCATCAAGGGGAAGATGAGTTGAAGAACTGGAAATCTTTGACGCAAAACAGCTTAGAGGAAGGCGGGAAAGAACGGACGCTACTTGATAACGCCCTATCCGCCCTTCAGCAAGAGGATTTAAACCAACGTCCAGAGCAATCCATAATGGAGGCGGCACTAGTTGTCCATTCATTCAACCTTCTTGCTCAGGCGCAGGACGCCTCGATCCCGTTCTTGGGAGCCTTAGCCCCAAATGTCGCGAATAACCTGTTAAAGAACGAGAATTGGGCGTTTATCCAATCCATATGTTCGCCTAACGAACTCCGAATTTGGACAAATATGTTGGCAGGTCTGGCCCGGGACACCTCCATGGATCTTCAATATCGAATTATCCACCAATTGCTCCCAGGAGATGAAATGGAAGCCGCTAAGCTAATATCTGAGATATTGCGCAATACTTTACGCCCTGAAAACGCGCATGGCCTGACCCTTCCTGAAGATTTTTGGACAGCGGCAGGTGGACCCACAAAGATCCTTCTACCTTTATATCAATACGCCCTTTGGCCACAAGAGGATCATTTCATTGCTCCGCTTGTCCCTCATTCGCCAGCACTCCCAATGACAACCACCTTGATTTCTCCAACACGTAGCCTAGGTGTGGCAACCCCATCTGGTGGCTTAATTGGCATCAGCTTGCCTCAGGAGAACCTGGGAGATTGGATGGTTTCGGCATTGGATATACTCTTGCGATCAGGATCAACGCACACGCGTTTGTTCCGATCACTTCCGGCAGATTGGACCGCATCTGAAGCGCAAGTGGTGCAGACCCTGTTATTGCTTCTTTTACGAAGACAAGTTCCGCTATCGAGAGCACAAATAGTGTTTACATGCATGAAGGTCTTCATGCTTGAGCATGGTCAAACCACTTCAGAGGACGGGGAAGAGGTCTATCAGAATCCTGTCGTCGGGCGACTCATGCTCGAACTAGTCCGTCCTTTACGCCTGTCATGCGCATCGGATTCGGATGTGTTGATATCCCAGGACGATCCACCGTTGGACACCATTGCAAAGTCATTTTTGGGTCCCGATCAACCGTTTTACCAATTCTATTCAGACTTCATCGGTCTTTACGACAGCTCCTCATTTGGCCACAAACTATTTGGCGCCTTGCTTCTCCCACCAACATCATTGCGCTATCCAAAAGACTATCGAAAGCTCCTCTGGGGAGACTATGGGCATACACTACGGAGCATACAAATGGATTTGCCGGAAGTTCTCGCCTCTCACAAGGAGCTGCAAAGCTGGTTGTGGCCAGTCGAGGGACGGCAGGATGGGGAGATGCTCAGCTTGTATGTCAAGGCTCTTTTCAAAGGCAATGCCGTGGGATTCCTCAGATTTGTCGCCATACACCAAGTCGCCGCATGTTTGTGGCCAGATATGGCAGGAGAAAGCGTGGCTAGCAACAAGATCCTGAAGGCTATTCTAACAAGCACCGACGAGACTTTGCTAAGCGACATATTGTATTATCATCAATCGCCAGAGGGTACAGAACCAATACTCCCTCCCGAATCTTACCAGCCAATTCCGTCTGTGGCGAAGACTCGACTCGACTGGGCAGTCTCTATCGCTGGGGAGTCTGTACGAAAACGCTTTCCTTCTTGAACATGAATATTGTATCTTTATCTTCACTTCCTGTATAATCCTAGCTAGTCTACCAGAATAACAGAGTCTAAAACCGAGAATCCTGTGGCCACTCCTCCCTCATCGCTGTCCTCCCCTTTAGTCCGGAGTAAATAGCCACCACTTCCCTCCTCCAATTTGAGTTTCTTTCCATCCGTACTTGGATCGGATTCGTACCCAAACAAAGCCCACCCAAATATTCCCAACTCGCAAACAACATTAGCCCGAACAGGCTCGCTTCCACTCCGAACCAACGTATTCTCTACACCTTTAGGAACCTTGATCAATGCCATAGCGATCCACGCCTCCCTTTCCTTCTCGCTCAAGCCGTCGAGGAACTCGGGTATGTGTCCCTTGTAGACATTATTCCCTCCTCCTTCTCTCTGCGGCTTGAGAACCAACTCTTGTGCGTCCTTTCTTGCCTTTTCGATGGCACCCTCTTCTTCAAGTCCATACATCTCCATCCAACTGCGGCGCAGACCGTCCACATCCTCGCCTGTGAATGAGTGTGGGTTGTCTTGGGAGATGGCGGCCCAACGATCACTGAGGATGAATGTTTCTACTACTCCAGGACGAGATAGTACAGCCTGGACTTTCTTGCTCCCGGCGAGTTGCAAGGCAAGCGAGGGGCACTTGATCGCGGCCGAACGTTCAAGGGTCTTGCGAGTGTCGAAATGGGTTGACGTAGGGTAGTCTACGGGGGTGTACCCCGCTCGAAAGTAGACAACTGAGACTTCGACAGGGTCAGGCGATGTGGACGTGTCCACGAGAAGGACGCGGGTGGAGTCTTGTATATGAGCCTGTGTTGCGAGTTCTTCAAAGGTGCGTCTTATTACGCGAATGTTGTACGTATTCAATAGTTCGTATTCGAGAGGCCGTTGGTCGAATACGTTTCGCTCGTTGGGCTGGGTGACGAATAGTATCTGGGCTGGATGCCCTTGGTTTGATGCAGAATTAAGTTTAGATTGTAAGTATGCTTTGTGTGCTTGTGCGAGCCCGCTAACTATTTCTGCGAGAGTGTTATTTGGTGGAACATTGGACTCCTTTAGGATGGGAGAGCATGAATAGTATCCTGTTGAAGCCATCAAGTATCTAAATGCGTGTTAATAAAGGGATATCAGAATCACAGGGGTGCTTACCTGTGTAGTCCATCTACAGCTTGAGAAAGCCCGCCAAAGGAGGCAGAGATAGTGTTAAATTCGACTTGCTTAATATCCATTCCATCACCATCTTCGTGTAATAGATAATCCGAGCGAAATATTCCTAATTGGAGAGGCTACAAACCTGATCAGTATGTCTTTCTCTTGCGCTACTAATCTCAACCGCACCTGTACTAATCCCTCGCTCCTAACTTCTTTCCAAATCTTCCACAGAGTTCCGACAAACTCATCTACGCGTCCCACGGCCGTCTCGGCACTAAGGACCCTGTCCAAGAACTCTGTATCGCTGGCCACACGAGCATACAGCACGTTATAGATCTGCTGGAGATCTTGCGCATGGGTGAAAAGTGTTCTTGGAAAGGGAGAAGGGAAGAGTGCAAAGGGTGCATGGATCGCTGATGAGGGTGCCGGTGGTTGTTGTTGTCCTGGAGGAAGATAGAGAAGTCCGTGTGAGAGTGCGTACGTCGTCGCTATCAGTCTCAACTCTTCAAGCTGGGACGGCGAGATGGCGGGTGGCCATTTTGGGAGTGGCATGGGAGCAAGAAGCGAAGGTCGATGAAGCAGACGGTTGGTGCAAATGCAAACCTTTATATGTTTGATTGATTACTACATCTCGCTTCGTTATTGCTCAGCATATTCGACCAGGATTACAAAGCCCCGACGGCCGCCAGACGCCTCAAACTGACGTGTAGGCAGACTCAATGAAACTGGTATTGCATTCGCATGTAATAAGAAGGCCGAGTGGAAAAAGACAAGATATTTGCACGATAAAAGGAATAAAAAAATGAAAGAAAGAGAAAAGACTGCATACATGAGTTTGTATAGCGAGCTTGTCCTTTGCTTGCTTTGCCTTGCCGAACCCTCTCCTCTCAAAACTTGAATTCGAAATGATGTCCATTCTGTCCATATGGACTCCGTCCACCGCCCTGCTGGAAGAACTGGAATGGCGAGCCGTGGAAAGGATGACCACCCTGTTGAGATTCGGGGTCGTTTGGATCGTCGCCGTTGTCATATCGCTGCCTGAGCTCTGCAAAAATTTCACGTCAGGATCAACTATAAAGCCAAAGGAAAGTTTCACGCACCAGTATTCGACAAGACCTCGTACGCCTCATTGACCTGTGCCATCTTTGTCTCGCTGCCGCCCTTGTCTGGATGGGCAAGCATGGCCGCTTTACGGTAAGCCCGCTTGATCGTCTTCGTATCGGCCTCACGGCTCACTCCGAGGACCTTGTAATAGTCCTTCTTCTTAGCCTGCTTCATCAGCCTATGCGCCTTTTGTAACCGTGCTTGGATATCGTGGTTGGATCTCCCAGACGCATTAAACGCCTTGTCAAAGAACCGAACGGCCTCGTCCCATTCCTCCTTTTTCAGCGCGGCTTCGCCCGCACCAACCAGGCCGTCCACGTCCTCTGGATCCATGCGCAACAGTTCGCCGCACCACCGCTCGCTCTTGATAATCTCATTGAGAGTCACATGTGCCTTGCACGCAGCGCGCCAGACGACAGCGCGGCGTTGCGACTGCTTGAGCGGGTTAATGCTCGCTGGTAGCGGTGGATCCATCGCCGACATTGTTTCTCCCATCGCCTCGTCAAACTTCGCCGCCAGACCCGTCTTCTCGGGCGTGACGATCCTGATCACCGCGCGCCAGTCTTCTCCGGCCGACTCGAGTTTGGCAAAGAGCTTGTCGAGCGCCTTTAGTTGCTTGTGCGCCTTTTTGCAGGGTTTAGAGTCTGGATCGAAATGGAGACATTGCTTGAGGGTGGCAAAGCCTTGGGAGGAGGGTGGAGAGAGGAAGTACGAGAGACCGGCGATGCGTAGGAGGAGGGGGGTCGAGGCCATACCGAGGTGTGTTAGACGCGTCATGTCTGCGATGGCTTGTTCTACATCTCCCGCTGCGAGTGCACAGTCGGCGCGTTGTTGGCGGAGGGATGCAGAATATGCGGCGACTTGGAGTGCGGCAGTAGACGATTCGATGCACGCGTCCCATCGACCAGATTTTTGCGCAGAATTTGCCTTCTTTGTGGCTACTTCTCCATCGGATATGGAGAACATCTACAAAGGGCAGGCCATTGAGCCAAGGGTTCAAAAGAAGCGGTGACGACTCGAGAGTGGCGTCGTTGTCAACTCACCAATTCCTGCGCTGCTTTATCCCCAGGAGACTTTTTTGTAAACTCGTTGAGAACTTCTCGTCCTTCTGCCCATCTACCCTCCTTTGCAAAGATCTTGGCCTTGGCGAGCACCGCACCGTCAAAGGACCCGTCGGTGAGCTTGAGGACGGTATCAAAGTCTTCTAAAGCGGGAACATGTCTATTTTGTGAAAGATATGCGGTCGCCCGCTTGAAATAGAGCAAATAGTCTGTCGGCGAAAGTTCGATTGCCTCGCTGTATGTTTTAGCCGCATCTGCAAATTGACCTGCGGACAGGAGAACGTTTGCCCGTATGACCAGTGGCTTCAGTAGCTGTGTGGTTTCCGCTGATGCAGCGGTCGTGGGCGTCGCCGTCGCCTCTGCCGCTGATGTTGAGGTTGCTGGAATTGTTGCCGAAGAGTCGCAGAGGACATGAGGAGCGACGGTGAGCAGTGTCGCCAGCAGTGTTCTGGATGATATTAACCTCATTTTTGGATGAGGCGGTAGAAATGCAGTGGGTAGAAATACAAAACGAGTGAGCGGTTTGGGTCCAAAAAGCGCAGCGAAAGGTGGTGAATTTGGGTTGCAACGTGGCGTATTGCCAGCCATCCCCGACGGTTAAGCGGGGATCTCCCTAGCCATGGTAACATCCGTATTTTATTCCTCACATGACTCTTTTACGCGAATTTCGGGATCTTGGCTTGTCCGACTGGTTGGCTTGATGTTTGATGGCCTCCGGTGGCATTAAACCGCTTTTCAATCGATGCAATGGGTCATTTTATACTAGTCTTGTTCGTTTTATGACCAAAGGAATGCTTCCGGGCCTCAGAATGAGGGTTTACGCTACGGCAAATGGCGGGCCGCTTTCCAATCGCATCCTTATATACATTCCCCAATATTATATCATTCATAAGACATAACAATACTGATCTCATGGCTGCAAGGCAATAAGAGAACGAGTTCCCTTCCAAACCACTTGAGGTTGGTGGGGTGGTGATGGAACAAAAATCAGCATTAAATCTTCACGCGCATAAGACAGTGCAATGAGGGTTATACGACTTATTTTATCTATTGAAAAGAATTTCATCCTGCCACAAGGACGAATAAATACATTCTACGATCCCTTCATGTCTCGCTGGGAGGTCAATATCAGTCAAAGCGTGTTTATAGGGATGATCTTGAATGAAAATTCTAGTCACCGCCACCAACGGCTGTAGGCTCCCCTAATATCTTTCCACCCATCAGGTCGAGATTCCTAAAACGTCTCAAATCTCTGCGAACTCTCCCGAAAACCAAAATAAAGTGTAAGCTATTCCATACTTTGCACCTTTTCCCCTTCGAACTTGTATCAGCTGAGTCCTCAGTGACACCAGCCAGCCACAGCCAAAATATGAAACGCGAGATGTACGCCTCTAAAGCGCCTAATTGAATCCACATCACCAAAATACATTCTTTTCAGAGTGTAATCCACCAGATTTTCACCTCTGACCGTCCTACTCCTATGGCTGTTGGCTGACTCTGGATCCGTATAGGCCTTGCAGCCACTAGTTCCAACCCACCCGATGACTTTATAAGCCTCGCATCGATAACGCATTCTCAAACCTTCTATGAAGCCTATCATGTCTCGAGCCTTGAGCCAAGAACTCCCCAGCCAATCACCCTCCACGGTCGAAGACAACATTCAGGTTCAATTTGGCCCTTCTAAAGTTGTTAATGTAACCTCTAGAACCTATATAACGGAAAAGAAGCCCATCAGGTCGTCAAAAGACATACTCGCTACAGTACCTTCATATCCCTGCAAAGGAGTCAAGCAACCGCACGAGGTCTTTGGATCCCAGAGAACGTCACTTCGCTCAGCTGCATGTATATCTTTCCTTTACTCCAGCTTGCCACTGACACCATGCTTGCTCGACAGGTAGTCTCCTCTGACGCGCCAAAGGAACGTAGTCCACGTGAATCGAACAGCGACACCGGCGAATCGAGCATAAAGGAAGTCACTCATATCACGGATATGAAGCATAAGACAAACTCTGGTACAACCCAGATAATCGACGGCCCGGTAACGCTACTTGATAGTGGCCCGTCACTTGCGAAGCTCCCGCCTGGACCAGATAGCAAAAGAGACTGCTCTCACACTATTACCAACAGTAATGTTGATCAGTCACTATCTCCGAGCTGTCCATTCGGGAGCGGCGCCGAACAGCCAAAGCTAAAGCCACCTTTGATGACGACCACCCAGACAATGAAACCCCTATTTGAAACCAAGTACCAAGTTTCCTTTGATATTTGCGGATTATTGGCGAGTGGTAGTCGCACAGTGGACTTGGCGTCCCTCATCGGAGGAGAAGAAGTCGCCATAGTCAGCCAACACATAAGACGGGTAAACCCCTCTCGCAAGAAGAAAGTTTGTCCATTTTTACGTTGGTTGGGGTGATATGACTGACCTGTGATAGGCGCGGAAGAAGTTGCCACAGACAGTGAATGCAGCTCGCGTCCAAAAAGCAATTGAGGAAATGGTAAGAATCCCCACCATTATAATCAAATTTGCTTCACAATGTCCCGTAGACCACAGTTACGCACGAAATAACCCTCGTGCCCGTTACTGTTCTAGCGTCAGGTCTCAGCAAGAGTGAGACTTATCAACCCATAAAGAGACAGGGACAGCCAACTTTCATGTCCGAGCAGGAATTCACGTATATGCATTAGTTCCAGTTCCTGGCCAACTTTGATCCTTTAAGGCGTAGCATCTACCGACCTGATACCCAAGACAATGGTGACCTCGGATTGCCTTTGTTCCGCACAACCAGCGGGACATAGTCAAAGAGAGCGAGTCTTAACCGTATTATAGCCAAATGTTATGTTTCTTGCATTGGCTGCTCATATGTGGATCTTGGGGCGAATAGGAGGAGGATAACTCGTAGGTCACAGGTGGTACTCTCGCGGACTCATTAGCATAATCTTTGAGACGAAAGACAACGTATATCAGGCTCAGAATAACAATTCATTGGTGATGAGAACATGAGACGCCAGAGGAGACCTCGGGCGAACGAAGCATTCGTTAAGCTGGTTAATAGTATTCTCCTCTTGAAGGCAGCGGATTGCGCGGGAGGAACCGACATCTCATGCCTTCGGGCCGGCTGAATAAGATAGAGTTAGTAGGAGAGTAAGAGAAGAGAAATCAAGGACCCACCGAATAACAGCATCCTGGTACACGTATTCCTTAGGTAATGTATCCCCCACGAGCGGCACAATGTCGTATGCTTGCAGTATGGCAGCGGCAAATGTGAAGGCAACTTCGTCGGCCAGGAACATACCAGGGCAAATTCTATAAGATCCAGTTTAGTGGGTTCTCTATTGCGTCCTGTAACAGCACGCACCTCCTTCCGAAACCGAAAACGAAACTGATGTCGGGTAGTAAATGTGCATTGGGATTGTGAGACGGGAGCCAACGTTCTGGGCGGAAGACGTCCGGTTCATCCCATATGGTCGGGTCTCTGCACATATACCTAGGTGATAAAATGGCAGTCAGTAACGTTTTCAAGGCAACCACATCTAGGGTCTTACCCGATGTTCGTTGTGAGAATAGTCCCTTTAGGGATGTACATGCCCTTATAAACGTCCTCTTGAGATGCAGTATGAGGGACTCCCAATGGGGTAGACGGGTTGAATCTCTGAGACTCCCGCCATGAGGCGTCCTTTATGTGACATAGTGAGCATTGGAGGACTTGATAAAGAGAGCAAGTGACGCACAAGATATGGCAGCGCATCTCTGTCTCTAAATTCGGGTAGTTCACCAGGGGATATGACTCTATCTAACTCCGCTTGTGCCTTCTTTTGTACATCTGGATACAGCAACATCATTGATATGAAGGACTCCAAGGCAGAAGCAGTCTGTAGACTCGAGTTAGAGAAGAATACACGAAAGAAGTAGCGAGATGTACGCACATTATCAACACCAGCTAAAGCCAAGGACTCGTTTCAGAAGGGTAGCAAGGTAGGTCGACGGGGAACTCACCACTGTAGGCCATCCCTAGAGCATCTCTCGCAACATCTGTATTCTTGCCCTCTTCGATATACTGTAAAGCGATACTAGGCCCCGCAATTCCTTGTTTCTATGGCCTAGATTAGGGATATGAAAGGTAAGAGCGAGATTGCCACTCAAACGTACATGATGCTTCTCGGTCAGCTCCCAACCCCAGTAGTGCACCTTCTCTTGTAACGCCGTTCCCTCCTTTCCAACTTTCTTGAACGCGAGAGGAAGCCAGTCGGGGAGATAATGCACTATTCTGCGGTGAATACTTGCAAAGAAGGCGAAAAAATGAACGCTTACGAGCAGGAATGAAGTTTACGAGCCAAAATTGTACTGAAACAGACGTGACGAGATGGAGGGTGTCTTCATTGAGTTTTGCGAGTTCCTTGCCATATTCCTGATGCACGCTATCTCCGTACGTCAAACGGATGGTGACAGCCCCAATCCTCCTAGGTTTTGCGTTAGTGGTGATGCAGAGGACCTGCGTTGAGCAAAACACGTACGGCTGAATAATTTCCCATGGATCACCCTCGAAATGCATCAATTCTGGAATAAGATTCGTCGCTTCTTCCTTGATCAGCTCGCGGTGGGCCTCCATTTCCTGTTGTCCCATTGCTTTCTTGAGGATCGACCGGCAGTCCGTATGGAATTGGCCCAGCTGTGCGATTACGAAATTCCAGCCCCATCCCATCCTATAACAATATCAGTGAATGACTTTTCAGACCCAAGCCGACATACACGGAAATGTTCATCACATCATTTGGCCGGCCTGAATGTATCGTTCCCCTTGTCTCCATGAGATCCTTTGCAACACCCAACGAGTTGATCACGAGCATCTTCGTACCCAAAATGTCGAAGTAGATGAGGTCTCCATACTTTTTTTGCATCTCTGAGAAGGACTCATACCAGCGGTTTGGAGGAAAACTGCGGACGCTCCCGATAATTGGGTCCCTAGGGGGTCCTGGAGGGAGTGGAGGATGAGAAGGTTTTCGCGCACTTCGCCATAAGACAAAGAGTAGAGGGATGCCGGCAGCAGCAGCAGCCAAATACGCTTTGTTGCGATCCATACTACGTGGGTGTGTACAAGAGGGCTGAGCCCATCTGAGGTTCCTTCGAGACTTTTATAGCTGCCAACAATCAGGCCCTGTGTACCTGGGCGGGCAACCTGATGCCGAGGTGGAGGATGGTCTTGCTCGAAGAGGCTTGGTTCGAGATCGAGTGGTATTCAGTGGCTGCTGACACGTTGCTTGATGGGGCCAATAAGCTGATTGCTATTGAGATTGTATTACAAAGATGTTAGCGCCAACTGTCATTAAAAACTATTAACTATTATACTATTCGGTCCGCTATACCACAATGCATTGCCGCGAATTAGAACGGTGTAGTACATAATGGTACCCATACCAAGCAAGGATTTGGCAAACATGTTGGGGAGCCACCAAGTTTTCGCCGTCCTTGGAACCATTATGGGACCATTGGATGGAGTCGACGGCGTCTGTCTGACGAATCGCTTTTTGAACGAGTTCTGGCGAAGTGGGTATCTTCTCAGTGTCTGGTGCTTCAGTAGGCGTATCCGCGGGATGTCCAATGAGTACAATTGGCGTACTCGGTAGATAGTGCTTGATGAAAGGAAGCCACTACGGCGGGTCTGAGTCGAGGGATGGGCCGTGGCACTAGACCTTACGTACCTTGTGTACCGCATTTTCAAGTGTTTTCGCATCCAGAGAATTGTAGCAGAGACCGACAATGTCGGTGTTCATCATTACGAACGGTGTCAACCTGACATGATCCCCTTCCTGACGGGGTTGTAGAATCATGATGAAGAATCTAACCTTAGCGGAATCACCAATGACTAGCAGCCTGAATGAGTCAGGTCCAGTATTCCGTAGGTTGGCTGGGTGGTGACCACTTACTCATTGTGCGATGAAGGGGGTGTTTTTATATCGGGAATATTGGTGTAGATAACATTGTTCCAATGGTGGATGTGGTATCCATCCATAGGCGTAAACTCCGGACTCCATTCGCGACAAAGGGCACTCTTTCCTATATAGGGTTCACCAACTAGGACAAGCTTGAGAGCCGTGAATTTCTCGGAGCTCATCTGTCCTCGGGAGCTGAACTGCAACGTCAAATGCCACCACTAGAATGCGTGGGTGCGCCAACAAAATCTCGCTAATGGTCCAAATGCTGCAGGTCTAATCTAACTTGGACTTATGGAAGGGTAGCGAATAAGAAGGATGGTAGCCGCTGGCGGTAGGGGATACCCTGCTTCCTTAGTTATAATCAATAAGATAAGGGAAGCGCGGCCACCGTGCGTGGTTACAAGAAGTCAGGCTATAAACCCAATGCAAAACGATAATTCAATCTCGGGACACACAGTTCACATACTTCGTGATTAGGAATTTCCGGATCCCGGTCCAACACAAGCAGAATGGTGCTGTAGTAAGCGCATACCCGAGTCACAAACGCAATCTTTGAGATGAAACATCTTGTACATCAGGCTCAGAATAACAATTCGGTGGTGATGGGAACATGAGACGCCAGAGAAAACCTTAGGCGATCAAAACCATCATTGAGCCAGTTAATAGTATTCTCCTCTTGAAGGCAGCGCATTGCGTGGGAGGAACCGACATCTCAAACCCTCGGGTCGGCTAAATAAGATGCAGTTAGTTGTAGGGCAATAGACGAGGAACCAAGCACTTACCGCATAAGAGAATCCTTATACAAGTATTCCTTAGGCAATGTATCCCCCGCGATCGGTACAATGTCGTATGCTTGCAGGATGGCAGCGGCAAATGTGAAGGCCACTTGATCTGCCAGGAACATACCAGGGCAAATCCTACAAAGTACGTCTCAGCGGGTTCTCTATTACCCTTTGCAACAGTACGTACCTTCTTCCGAAGCCGAAAACGAAACTGATGTCGGGTAGTGAATGTGCATTGGGATTATGAGATGGGAGCCAGCGTTCTGGACGGAAGACGTCCGGTTCGTCCCATATGGTCGGGTCTCTGCACATATAGCTGGTTGACAAAGTAGCAATCAGTGTCGTTTTTGGGATAATAACCTCTAGGGTCTTACCCGATATTCGTTGTAAGGACGGTGCCTTTAGGGATATACATGCCCTTATAAACGTCCGCCTCGGATGCAAGATGAGGGACTCCCAATGGAGTAGACGGATTAAGTCTCTGGGATTCGCGCCATGTGGCGTCCTTTGTGTGACACGTTGAGCGCTTGAAGCCGTATCAAGAAGGGCAAGTTACGCACAAGGTACGGCAACGCTTCTCTGTCCCCAAATTCGGGCAGTACACCGGGTTGGATGACTCTGTCTAATTCCACTTGTGCCTTCTTTTGTACATCTGGATGCAGCAACATCATCGATATGAAGGACTCCAAGGTAGAAGCAGTCTGCAGACTCGAGTTAGAGAGGAATGTATAAGAAGCGGTGAGATTCACGCACATTATCAACGCCAGCTAAGGCCAATGACTAGTTTCAGAAGGATAGCAAGGTAGGTCGGCCGGGAACTCACCGCTGTACACCATCCCCAAAACATCCCTCGCAATATCCGCGTTTTTGCCCTCTTCGATATACTGTAAAGCGATACTAGGCCCCGCAATTCCTTGTTTCTATGGCCGTGGTTGGCGATATTGAAAACGGGAACGAGATTGCTATCCAGACGTACATGATGCTTCTCGGTCAGCTCCCAGCCCCAGTAATGCATCCTCTCTTGCAACGCTGTTCCTTCCTTTCCAACTTTCTTGAACGCGAGAGGAAGCCAATCGGGGAGATAATGCACTATTTCTGTGGTAAATGCATGCAGAACAAGGCGAAGAAACGGACGCTTACGAGCAGGAATGAAGTTTACGAGCCAAAATTGTACTGAAACTGACGTGACGAGATGGAGGGTGTCTTCATTGAGTTTTGCGAGTTCCTTGCCATATTCCTGATGCACGCTATCCCCGTACGTCAAACGGATGGTGACAGCCCCAATCCTCCTGGATCTTACGTTAGTGGTGATGCAGACAACCTACATTGAAAAATTACGTACGGCTGAATGATTTCCCATGGATCACCTTCGAAATGCGTCAATGCCGGAATAAGGTTCCTCGCTTCTTCCTGAATCAGGTCGCGGTGGGCCTCCATTTCCTGTTGTCCAATTGCTTTCTTGATGATTGCGCGGCAGTCTGTATGGAACTGGCCCAGCTGTGCTAGTACGAAGTTCCAACTCCATCCCATCCTATCAAAGTATCAGTAAATGACTTTCTTTTTCCAGACTCACGCCGACATACACGGTATAGTTCATCACATCATTTGGCCGGCCGGAATATATCGTTCCTCTTTTCTCCATGAGATCTTTTGCAACACCCAACGAGTTGACGATGAGCATCCGAGTCCCCAAAATGTCGAAGTAGATGAGGTCTCCGTACTTTTTCTGCATCTCCGAAAAGGACTCATACCAGCGGCTTGCCGGAAAGCTGCGGACGCTCCCAATAATTGGATCTCTAGGAGGTCCTGGAGGTAGTGGAGGATGAGAGGGTTTTCGACTTCGCCATAAGACGAAGAGTAGAGGGATACCGGCGGCGGCAGCAGCTAAATACGCCTTGTTGCGATCCATACTATGTGGGTGTGTACAAGAGGGCTGAGCCCATCAAGATTCCTTCGAGACTTTTATAGCTGCCAACAATCAGGCCCTGCGTACCTGGGCGGGCGACCCAGATGCCGAGGTGGAGGATGGCCTTGCTCAAAGAGGTTTGGTTCAAGATCGAGTGGTATTCAGTGGCTGCTGCCACGTTGCTTGGTGGGGGGTGCCTCCGCTGATAGTCAGGAACCAATAAGCTGATTGCTATTGAAATTGTATTACAAACAGGCTAGTGTCCTAGCGCTAAATGTCATTAAACTATTAACTATTGTACTATTCGGTCCGCTATACCACAATGCAATGTCTTGAACTAGAGCGACTCGAGTGTAGTGCATAATGATATCCGTACCAAGCCAGTACTGTGGACACATGTTCAGGCGTCACAAGGTTGTCGCCATCCTTGTGACCGTTATGGGACCATTGGACAGAATCGACAGCTTCTATTTGACGAATGGCTTTCCGAACGAGTTCTGGCGAGGTGGGTATATTCTCCTTGGTTGGCACTCCGGTAGCCGCAACCCTAGAATGTCCAATGAGCACAATAGGCGTACTTGGTAGATAATACTTGATGAAAGGAAGCCACTACATGGACACATCAGAGCCGCAGGGGGGACTGTAACAATAGGCCGTAATTACCTTGTTTACTGCGTCTTCAAGCGTTTTCGCATCCAAAGAGTTGTAACAGAGACCGACGATATCGGTGTTCATCATTGTGAACGGCGTCAACTTGACATGGTCTCCTTCTTGACGAGGCTGTAAGATCATGATGAACAAACTAGCCTGAGCAGAAACACCCGTTACTGGTGGCCTGAACGGACAACGGTCAATTCTCTACAGGGTAGCGGAACGTCAACTACTTACTCATTTTGAGCGAATGGAGGGGTTTTAATATCGGAAAGTCTAGTGTAGATCTGATTGTTAGAATGATAGATGTGGTACCCGTCCTCGGGTGCAAACTTCGGGCTCCATTCACGGCAAAGGGCGCTCTTTCCTATAGCGGGTTCGCCGACTAAAACAAGCTTCAGATGCGTGATGTTTTCGGAGCTCATCTCTCCTCCTTAGCTGAAGCACGATGTCGAATGCTTCCACTATTACCACTGTGGACGGGCCAATAGCGTCCCACCAAGATTGTTCAAATGCTCGACTCCTCCAAGTTGATCGTACGTCGGGTTATAGATGAGTTTTGGACAAGAAAGATTGTGGTCGTTGGCGCTAAGCGATGTCCACCACCCTGGGTCGGTGAAGGAGCCTGATTATCGAGCTCGAAGTAGCCAATATGTTGATAATAACGCGAAAAATATTGTTCAGGACTATTAGAAACACGTTCAACGTCTCTCCTGAATAAGAATTTTATTTCTGACTCAAGTAGAATTAATTGCACCTTGGTTACTAAAGCATGTCCAAGTTGGTTTCGTAAAGAAATCAACGCGCAAAATGTGAGGATGACAGGTGTTTGAGAGATCGAGATGCATGTGGTAAAGGCACATCAGCCACGACAACAACCAGCCAAAGCTGGGGCCATGGCCGAACATTCGAAAACAACAATCCTTATTCAAGACGAATGCTACAAGCACCGATATATACGTACTAAAGACGTCTCCCTGATCGTCGAACGACCCGAACGGCTTCGCGCACTCAAAGTTGGCTTTGCAGCCGCCATTGCCAGGCTCGAAGAATTGAAAGGTACAACCGGATCAAATCAAACCGAAGGAATACTTGAGACACAGGGACCCGTGGACGCGGCAGATGAACTGACAAAGGCGCTTGACAACTTGAACATCGCTCCTAAACAGCAGCATGTCAACATCACTGATGTCTGTGAGGTCTCTCGGCTCCCTATAACGCTGCAATATCTATCTTCGGATCCGGCTGTGCGAATGATACATGCCGCGAATGCCGATGGTGAGGGGTATGACAATATGGAGCATCTTGACCGCCTTGCGAAATGGGCGAGAGAAAGTGAAGAGAATATCAGAGTCAAAGGGAGTGAAATACCAGAGGGATTCTCCCAAGGCGACCTTTACAGTGAGCTATGATGCATCTTGACGACTCCTACTATTGACTGATCGCGTCCTATTCAGTGTGTAAACAATCGTACAGTGCTATATGCGGTGCTGTAGAAACCATGCGGACGGCGGTAGACAAAGTCATGACGGCTGGGGAGGAGCCCGCCAATGTCTTTGCTGCTATTAGGCCACCAGGCCATCATTGTGGCGAAGATACACCTAGTGGATTCTGTTTTGTGAACAATGTGGCTATCGCGGCCGCTCACGGTACGTTCCTAAAGCCACTGGCGTTCCGTACTCAATGAGTTCCAGCCCATCTCCAACATGGTGTCAAGAGAGTCATCATATTTGATATTGATCTGCATCATGGTGGGTAGCGTTTGCATTGAAACGACGCACTTGTTGATATATGTATTAGGGAATGGAACCCAGGCCATTGCATGGGGTATCAATGCAGAGACTCATCGCAAGCGACTTGAATGGGAAGCAAAGATGGCGATGGAGGAGTTCAATGAGAGAACTGAGAACCCTCGCGGTCTTCAAATCTTTTACGCGTCTCTCCATGACATCCTCTCCTTCCCCTGCGAGGACGGGGATGCCAACCTCGTTCGAGACGCATCTGTGAGCTTATCTGGTGCTCATGGACAATTCATCGAGAACATGCATCTTCAGCCATATGCGACACACGATCAATTTTGGAACGACTTATACCCTCACTACTGTAAATTATTCGATAAAGCTTCCGATTTCCTTAAATTAGGTTCTCAAGATACCAACGTGCCTATATTTATCAGCTGTGGATTCGATGCATCGGAACTAGAGTACGAATCCATGTCGCGACACGGACGAAAGGTGCCCGTGGGCTTCTACTACCGATTTGCAAAGGACGCTCGGGAGTTTTCTCGGAAGCACGCCAACGGAAAAATTGTCAGTGTATTGGAAGGGGGATACAGCGACCGAACCTTGATCGCCGGTGGCTTGGCTCATTTGGTGGGATTGATCGAAGAGGGTGAAGGGACAGTCGCAGGACCCAACGATTGGTGGGACGATAAGAGCCTTGACATGGTGAGTGAGTTGAGGATCCACTCTCCCCCTGGATTTGCTATTCCGGCCACTGTATTGAGAAGCACCTATCCGAGGGCGAGGCATATGGGCGCACGCTTACATTTTTTGCCTCCTCACTTCGTCATATAGCTGGAAAAAGCGACAAAGAAGCGAAAGGGGAAACAATCTATCGGGACAGTCTCCGAGGGCTGGGTGGAACGTGCGGTCGAAATCTTGGCAGCAATCGATCCACCACGGTCAACGAAACCGTCGCCGCCGCCGCAGACAGCTCGCAAGCTGCCAAGTGCCCAAGATGGTCCAGTGTCGACGTTGATCCTCCGGGAACGTAAAAAGGCAAAGACTCCACCACCACGACCTTCCTCGTCCGCGCGGTCGCATGACACGACTTTGGACGTGCCCCGAAGTGAGGCCAGCACTCGTGACGCGATTGGTCGTCGTAAATCTCCGCGTAAGAGTGATATCGTTATGCATCCGACACGAGACCCCTTGGAGGTTGCGCCGGTGGAAGAAGAGGAAAAGCCACCAGCAGTAGCAAGTCTTGTTCGTTCTGCCTCACACGACTCCTCTACCAGGATTCCTTGGCACGAGTGGCAGCAGTCGAACCCTGACCGTAAACTGCCTCGTTTGATCCTCAAGGTGCGAGAGCCGGGAACGTAGGACGTGGAGGGCCCTTATGGGATTTTGATTTTGCTACTATTATCCGAGCCATGAGTGGCGCACCGTGTGGCTGTGAACCGAAATGGGCGCTTTATAGTATGACGCTGTTAGTAATCAGCTGAAATGCTGTGCCAAGAACTATTTTTTTTGTGAAAATACAATTCTATTATGCGCAGTCCTTTTCTAAAGAAATTCAGGCGGAAAATAGGTAAATGCTTCCGAAGCTCCGTTTCTTGTTTTGCTTCTCAGTCTTTGACCTCATCCGTCCCAAATTGTTTAGAAAGTATGAACAATCCGTTTGATCGTGATCGTAGCGTCGCAACGTCGTCGATGGTGAACAACCCGTTCGACTCGGATCCTACCCATGCTCGCAATCGCTTCCCAGATATTGCCCAGACGAACAGTATGGGTCCCTCTTCACCTGGTTTATATCAAAATCATCAGCAACAGGCATGGTCTCAGCCAGCCATCGATCCATACGCGGCCCAGCTCCAGCAGCAGCAGCAACAACAGCAGCAAGCCGCCCAGTTCTCTCCATATGGTCAACAGACCACCATGGGCTCTGCTTACCCTGCTTCCTCGTTTAATACGGGAATAAACCCCTATTCGACCCCTTCGTCTCCCTTTTCGAACGCTGGGTTCGCTGGCGGCGTGGCGAGTGGCGGCACCTACGCCTCGTCCGTTGGGGGCACGCCCTATTCGCATTTCAACGCAGGGAACAATGCATATAGCAGTGGTCTCGCCAGTCCGTCCTATATGACCGCAGCCACCCAGAATGTCCCACACAATCTCTCTGCGAATCCACAATTGTCCCAGTTTGACCCACTCAGCCCTTCGAGTAATACCGGTTATAATCAGCAACAACAGCAAGGATATGGTAGTGGCAACTCGAATGGGATGTTCCAGCTCTCCGCGCAAAATGAGATGGACCCAGGTCCGATCACTTGGTATCCACGATCACCCGCCAATCCAGGAGTCCAGATTGTCAGTGCATTTGGTGGCCAGACGACGTTACATATCCCAATCCGACCACATTCGTATACGCCAAACGACCACCCGCGACATGTGATTTCCATACATCGATCTGAACTCGAGCAGTGGGATCAGTACGGTTGGAGACAGTCGCTTAATGCGCTTGAAAATCTGAGGATTGCATGGGAGAGAATGAAGGACGATATTGCGCGTGTTACGGACATTGGATGTCCGCCTCATGAGAATGCTATCACGACCAAGGTGCGTAAGATCGAGTCCTTGATGGCTTCCTGCTAATATGTCGACCTGGCTATAGATGAAGAAAGAGGCATCGGAGAAGATAGGTACGAGACAACCTCTCTCTCCCGGTATGAAACTGACTCTGCGTAGACAGCGTGACTGCGGCATACCTCCAGATGCAAGAGGTCTTTTCCAGCTATCGCCAGTCGCCGGATCCATCGAGTAAGAGTCGTGTGAGGGAGTGTCTTAATGCGGGATTGCGCAACTTGCCAGAATGGCCTTAGAGATACCCTCGGTTATTTATTCTGCAACCAGTTTTACTTTTCTAATGCAATGTTTACGAGTGTTGGACGCAATCTTACTTGCTCGGATTTCTGCATAGATTCCCTAAAATGTACTCTTTGCGTCAGATGCTCTGAAAGTCATTGTATGTTCAGTTTCATCGTGGTGATTGCGGGTGATCGGTGGCCCAAGGCGAGGAAAGCTTTGACCAGTACTTCGATGTTGGGGGATGTAAGAGAGAAAAAACAGGACAACCTTTTAGCGCTGCGAGCACAAGCGATCTTGTCGCCCTTTTTAAACCCCTCACACTGAACGCTTGCGCCTCGAATTGTGCCGCAACTCGGCACTTGAGTGAGCCTTGATCGTGATCCGGCGGCACGGGTGGATGTAGCCTTGAGCGTCTTCATTATGGCCGCCACGGCCCGTGATAAACGTTAGTCCCTTCGTCTACGATGTCCTCAAGCTATCCGTCAATGGGTGCCCAACAATAAAGGCTCACCGGGCGCTGCCAGAGGATCCACATGGAGCTGACAGTTTGAGAACATGATCACACGGACAAAACTTGCCCTGCCCTGAGAGTATCGAGGCAGAGAGCGTGCACGCGGGTCGATGTGGGGAGCGTATGGCGTTGTGACATTACTTCGGAAATGTCTGGGAGAATTATAGGCCAATTGCAGATCATACAATTACGCGCCAAAAATGTCAACAAGAAGGGGCTATATGGGGCTATTAATTTTGATTCATTATATATGAGGCTCAGGCACTCGCATGGGGGAGAGGGGCTGGTCATCGACTCACTCCCACGATTTCTCCCATTCGCCGCCCTCGGTAGCGAGCCCCTTACAAGGCTATTGTATCGGCTGTTTCATCTCCGAGCGGTTCCCTAAAAGTCCAAGGGGTGATTTCTGGATGGATAACACGGGATCGTTTCCCTTTCGCTGTCCCTTTCTCTTCATTGCCTCCCCCTCCCTTCTCTCGCCCTTCCCCGCGCGTCCCCAACTTCATTTTCTCTCTGGATGAGTCGTATTATTTCATCTCCGGAGGAGGTTGGGGCTGTCATCTCTGCGGTTGCAAATTTCCGGGCATCTCACTACTTGGCCGTCTCAGGGGTCACGGTATTGGTTTACGATTACTTGTTATGTTTACCAACTGGTACGCATAGTTATCTTTCATCACTATCGTTTACTTATCCCTATCTCAGAGGTTAGCTTTTCGTCTCCAATACGGCGCGCCCAGTGGCTTACCATGGACATAGATCGCCCATGTCTGGGGCTCGCGTTTATCCCTTCCTATAACCCTCTACTACATGGTTCGCTACCTACCAATTGTGTGGGCTATAGTAGGGACATACCGTGAATATCACGTGCCTCCTTTTCGTCCGTATGCTAATCAGAACTTTTAGACGTCGCAGCTATTGGCACCACTGAAGTAGGTCTCATCTTTATATAAAATGTTGAACGAAGCTCATAACTTTGCGCAGTTGTACGGTCCTCCTATTCTCCTCCCTCGTCTATGTCTCATGCCCATGCAGTTGTCGCGTCTATTTACCCGTACAAATGGTAGCGCAGGCCATCACTTACATTCCAGCCACATGGATTCTCTGTATCCGTGTACTTGCTCTGTACCAATCGAGCCGATGGCTTCGCTACCTTGTCTATGGTTCCCTCTGCCTTACCCATTTGGCCTCCCTGGCGGTTGGCAGTGTCGCAATAGAGAGCATAAGTGGTAAGAGCCAGATTTACACCATTACGTCTAGGTCTCTTATGCAGTGGTAGATTCGATAAGCTACAACAGAACTGTTCGCGAATGCACGAGCCATCCCCCACGTCTTCTTGGCGGTTCTCTACTGGTCTTGGTGGGACATCATTCCAATATTCTTGTGGAGTTTATCTCATATTTCGTTCAGCTACCTATCGAGATCCTGCTCGTCTTCCTGCAGCTGATGCACAGTATTCGACATCGACAATTCCTAGAACACGTATCAGGGGTCACACTTCCCATCCTAAACGCCTTATACATAGACGGTACAATGTACTTTATACTGGTATTTGCACTACGTCTATGGGCCGGCCTCATGGTGGGTTCCTAATCTACACAGTACATACAGCCAAGACTGACCTCACCACAGCTCGCAATCGGCACCGACACGCTTTTCTTTCTTCCCATCTTTGCTGAATATGCCTTTACGTCTATCGCGATCTCACGTCTTTTTCTCCACCTTCGAATCGTAGCCAGGCGTCATTTAGGACGGGGTGATATGGAATCGACCGAGGCGCTGACATCGGCCAGTATCTCACGAGTCGCATCGCCTGGTGACCCATTCGCACGTCGCCGTCCGCAGAGCTCTCTAATCCTCCATATGCCAGTTATAGAACGTCGAACTGAAATACCATAATACTCAAAATTACGTTTTAGTTACCTAAAAACGTGAGGCCAAGCCTGCTAATGAGGCTCGGAGATAAGCCACGCATGCAATTTCTCCATGGGATCCTGCCAAATTTCCGATTGGTCATACTTAGAGTGATAAAGAGACAGATTGACATCCACTCAGTTCTCCAGGTCTTTATGTTCCACCGGGTTGGCGCCTTTTCTTGGGAGCCTTTGAATCCTTTTCTCTCGTCTTGGTGACCACAGCCAACTTTTCCCTCATCCCAACTGGAGATCTCATAGAATGACTGTAGACGGTACAACCCTATCTATCGTCATAAAGTCGCTCTCATATGCGCAGGGAATACACTACGTGGAAATAGCAAGCACTGCGGTTCTGTTGTACGATTATATACTATGTTTACATAAAGGTATGTCCGATATCATGTTTAGCGGTTGGGTTTATGTGCTCATATTCCTTTTCAGAAGTATGTACGAGGCAGGTTCAGAATCTCCAAATGCTGATCGTTGATAGATTCTTTTCGTCTGGTCCTCTCCGATCTCCATACCAAAGGTTCTTTATTATATCGTTCGTTATCTTCCCATACCTTGGGCGCTACTACAAGCATATTGTGACTATGACTTCCATCTCCATTCATGAACACTCGCTGAACCCCTCTAATACAGCCGTGATAACCCCTATAACGAGCCTGGTTAGTCAACCTTGTCCATTTCAAGAAGAGGTACTCAAATATTCTGGTAGTTGTATGTCATGCACCTAGCCCACGCTGGCTCTTTTGGCGTTGCATGCGTCTAACGTTCTGCCCCAGTTGCTTCGTATATGTCCCAGGCCTACTTTTGTCACAAACATTGACATATATTGCCGCAACATGGCTTCTATGTATCAGGGTTCTCGTCCTTTACCCCGAAAAAAGGTGGCTAACTATACTGGTATACGGCTCCTTCGTAGCCACACACCTCGCCATCATCGCCGTAGGAGTTTGTGCAGTAATAGGAGAAACAGATAGGTACGGATATGGGGCAACCTACGTAGGTAAGAGATACACTCTTGCGCTATCACTAGAAGAGGATTTGAACCCAGTTTGGCAGAAACCTTGCAAATTATTGCCCAAGGTAATCTTTGCGGTTTGGATACACCGCGACTTCTTGGGGCCACGCTTCTCCTCCTAGTAAGAGAAAGAAACTAACTAGAACGCTTGATAGACCCCGTTGATGTTTGCCTACCAGCTTCCTTTGGAGATTCTTATTATTTCCTTGCAGTTCAAGCATTGCTTTGATCGCCGCTATCTCGTACACGATACATGTGCGGCCACTCTTCCCCTGTTATATGTGTTTAGTAGAGATGGTCTCGTGTACTTTGTGCTCGCTTTTGTAATGCGTCTAGCTACGGGCACCTTGGTAAGCCATTTGACCGGTATATACATCTGCTGACATCTTCTGATAGGTGGCAACAAGAATTGTGTGGCCATTCTACACCTTTACGTTTCTCGAATTTAGCCTGACATCCATCGTCATCTGCCGCTTGTTCATACATCTTAGAATGGTCGTACGACAGCAACAGGAAGGGAATGAGGTGTCAACACAAGAACGGGCAACCTTGACGGGCATGTTTCGGAGTTCAATTGGGCCTGATGACCCGTTTCGGCGACAATCGGAGAATGAACACTCACATCATATCCCTTTGACTAGCCGGACTAAGCCAGCCAACACATGATCTCTGACATGCTGGCTCGACTCGTTGGTATACTCGTTGGTGAATACGCAATGTACTCACTATAGACGTTGAAGATAGTCACTTCTTGTTCACTCGCTCTGATAGTGTATCATAGACACATTAATAAATTAATTAAAATAGGATGGGAATGATGAAGTATGAATGTCAATAAGGACTCGATTTCAAGCCCCGATTTGAATTGGCTTCATTAGGAGATTATGAATCCAATATGTCCATAAAGATAATAGTGCGGATTTTTGACGCGTTATTAGCAGTCTTCTAGTTACCTCTTTGTTTTCAGCGCCCGGCTGGTAGCTTAGAGAGTGTCTGAAATCGGAGGCTGAACACAATTTTCTTACTTCTATTTAATAAAATAACCTTTTTCATCTAATATAGTCTCTGGGAGAGAATATTATGGTATCCGGGAGAGCATGAATGACGCTTGGGTCTCCATTTGGTGCGTAGATTGAAAACGAGGAGCTTAGAGCGAATGATGTGAATTAAAAAAATCCATCAGAGTGGTTTAAGCAGAAATTCCAGGCAGTACACAAACAACATCCCTGCATATACCTGGTGTATCTGCCACTCTCTTCGCGGGTAATCTATTGGAGCATGAATCATCACAAAAGATATAATTTGCGTCTTCGAGTAAAATATAAGCTTGAAGTGGCAATGAAACGGAGGGATAGGCCATCAATATACGGGTACCCCTGAACGTACTCATCCCAAGGATACTCCGATCATGAATCCCCACAACAACATAGAGAAATTCAAGAATATTTTTAGTTCTCAGGTAATATATTTCCATCGTCGTGGTTTCCCTGCGCCATCCTGGACCCCTCCCCCTTTTACAGCTCCCCTTTTAAAGCCTTCTCCCTTCCGAATATATCGTGAAGATGAGCCTAATAATTGATGCGGATCGACTAGTTTTCTTCATAAACTTCGCTTCGTATGAGCAACTCGTGCATTACTTGGGAATGGCCAGTACAACGGCTCTATTGTATGACTATATTTTGAATTTATATAAAGGTATGTCATGGACGCTAGATACATTTCTTCATATTCACACGTGTTATCAGAGGTCTGTGTGTTGATCCATTTCGAAACTATTGGTAGCTTACTGGTGGTAGATCATGGTTGTCTGGTCGTCTCCCATGTCACTTGTAAAGGTGCTTTATTATATCGTTCGATATCTACCCTTGCCATGGGCAGTATTGCAAGCGTATTGTGCCTATCTCTCATATATTACTCTCCAGGCTTGCTAACTTTTGTCGTAGTTATGGTGACTCCGATTCAGGGCTTGGTGAGCTTCATTTTTCTAGTCGAAGATATCGTTTCTAATAGCACCTTCAGTTGTATGTCACTCCCTCCTGGTTCATTCATATACCCCATCATGCGTCTGAACTAGTCCCAGTTGTCTTGTTTATATTCCAGGCGTGCTTTTAGCGCAGACTTTGACATATGTCGCTGCAACATTACTCCTGTGCATCAGAGTACTTACATTATACCCTTCGAGAAGGTGGTCGAGCGCATTCGTTTATAGCTACCTCGTTGCCACCCATGTCGTTATCATCGCTGTTGGTGTCTATGGGCTAGTGGAAGATAGGGATGAATACTTCGATGGGTATTCATACGCAGGTAAGGCTTTAGAGACCTACCATTTGACAGCGCTGATCTGTTTTCAATAGACACTATGGGGGCTATCCCTGTTGTGGGAAATCGGTGCGGTTTAGAGACACCGCGCCTTCTGGGAGTTTCACTACTTCTTCTGGTAAGAATGAAGCATAGTTATAGGTACCAAAGGACTGTCAATGACATCTTACTAGCTTCCGCTCGAGATCCTCATAATCGGTCTGCAGCTCAAGCACGGCCTACATCGTCGCTATCTCACACGTGATACATCTATAACCACTACTCCTCTACTTTACGTATTCTATCGCGATGGAACAGCCTACTTTGCCTTCATTTTCGTTGTGCGCCTTACAACGGGAATCCTGGTGAGTGCATTTATAATTTGCTTTTACAATGACTAACCGCCTCGTGTTAGCTGGCAAGAAGATTATCTCCCTTCTATCTCTTCACTTTTATAGAGTTCAGCCTGACATCTATTGCCGTTTCTCGCCTTTTCATTCATCTCCGACTGGCCGTGAGCCGCCAGGACGAGGACAATGGGGAGATATCCACTCAAGAACAGGTGATGATATCAGGCATGTTTCGCCGATCAGAAGAACTGAGTCTTGCCGGAACTTCGTCCCGGCATCAAACGAACAATGCGCATCATATCAAGTTGACTGACACAGAGCACTGGACAAAGTAGACCTACGTTTTACCTCCAAATATGTCGTTGGATTCCATTCGGGTATACATTACTATAACACGCATCGCGTGATCTCATAGACAATCATGGCTTTACGAGCTACTCCGATTAATACTGTATCAATAATAATCGAAATTGTATATGTTTCATCCTATCGACCCCCTTCTTACCGTCTCGGCTATCCTACTACTATATCGTGTGTCAATCATTTACAGCGGAGATGTTACGAATCCGAGGAGGTCCCCCTAATGGAGAAGAGGCCTGCTATTACCAAGCTGTGCACATGATCGGGTCAAGAATGATGGGTCCAAACGTGAGAGAGTATCAATACTGTTGGTTTGTGCGCTAGCATGTTCCTAGAAGCAATGACATATCGAAACCAATGCGAACGAGAGTCGCGTTGAGGATTACATACTAATTTCGCGTATTTTTATTTCAACTATTTGGATTTACAGATAAGGTGCGCATGGTCTAAGGTGGCCCTTTGGCTGTAGACGCGAGGTGGTGAGATATGCGGACGTACCTGCTGCTCTCGCTTGGCGTGTTTGTAAATAAGGAGGGAAGAATAGCACCCAAAGAGCCTCAAAGTGGCCAAAGAGAGTAATTTCTATGGCGAAGGAAGGTGAGAACCCGGAAAATGGTGAATTGAGAAGCTTGCCGGTGGTGAACAAGATGCGGCTCCTCTTTGTTTGAACCCACGTAGCACCGACGCTGATGAATGGGCCGCCATATAACCTCGGATTGATCTCTACAACTGCCTTCTTTTCAACCACGAAACAAGCATCTATATTTCTGGAATGGGAATGAGATTCGGTGATAAGGCTGAACTCAAATATGTCCTGTGAGCGTGCACACTCACCCATTGGTGGGGCCATAAGTCCGGGGATGAATGCATTTCTATGTTTGTATGACATTAGACCCTTATAGGCTATATGGTTGGCCATTTTGATTTGGATGCGAACCAGTCCCTTCCACACATCCCCTTCCCCTTTCTGATCTGCCCCTCTTTCCATTTGAGGATGGCTGATGATGCCTCGTTAGCTCTTATCATCGAATCTCTCTCGTCTGTGCGGATTGTACACTATATAGGGATAGGCACCGCTGCGCTGTTGTTGTACGACCTTGTGTTATGCTTGCCCAAAGGTGCGTCTCGCGTGTTGTGTAGTGCGCGCTAGCGTTTATTCATATTCATCCTCAGAGGTCTGCTCGAGGCACCGTATCGCATTTAGGAGACGCTCATCATTTGATAGATTGAATTTGTCTGGTCCACTCCCTCGTCACTTCCAAAAGCGCTCTATTTCATCGTTCGGTACCTGCCGATTCCCTGGGCCATACTACAAGCATGCGGTAAACACCTTTTAATCTGCTACTTTATGTTCCTTTCCTCACCTTTCTGCTATAGTCATGATCTTCCCTTTCGAGAGCAAGGTATGTCACCCTCTCTGATACCCGCGTTACTTCTCACGAGCCGGGTAGTTGTACGTTGCGTGTCGTTTATCTCCGTTCTTGAACGGTCCCCTAACTCCGCTCCTAGCTGCATCGCCTATGTTCCAGGCCTACTTTTGGCGCAGACTTTGACATACATTGCTGCCACCTGGCTACTGTGTATCAGAGTTCTCGTATTGTATCCCTCGAATAGACGGCTAAGCATCTTCGTCTACAGCAACCTGATTGTCGCCCACGTTGCCATCATCGCCGTGGGTGTCCATGCGATCCTATCAGGCGAGAATGGGTACATTAATGGATTGTCCTATACTGGTAGGATAAACCCAGATACTAGCATTCGGAAAGCATTCTGAACAACTGATGACAGAGGCCTTGCAATTCGCTCCTAGGAAAAACTCCTGTGCTTTGGCGACCCCGCGCCTCCTTGGCATCGTTCTCCTCTTCCTTGTAAGACATACATGTATATACTGTATGACCAATAGTACTTACACTTCTTGGCAGCTCCCTTTGGAGGTCATACTTGTCGGCTTACAGCTGAAGCATTGTATCGACCGTCGCCAACTCACGCGTGGTGTATATACTAGTGGCATTCCACTTCTCGACACCTTTTACCAAGATGGAGCGGTCTACTTTATATTCATCTTTGCAGTACGTCTAACAACAGGAATTCTGGTGGGTCTTCATCCTATGTATTCCATTTTACAACGGTTAATCAACGTTTGGAACAGTTGTCTACCAGATTGGTGTGGCCCTGCTACCTTCTCACCTTCATAGAGTACAGCTTCACGTCCATTGCAATCTCGCGGTTATTCATCCATCTCCGAGTGGTAGTACAACGACTTAAGTGGGACATCTCTGTGCCCTCCACACAAGCGCGATCGGGATTCACGGGATTATTTCACCAACCAAACGAGTCTGCCTTATCTGGGGATCCATTTCAGCAGCGGACAGAGAGCACTCATTCGCACCACATACCCTTGACCAATTCGGAACATTGGAGTGGGAAGACATACACTTAACGTCGACCATATAGATTTTCAATGCATCTCACGAGCACTCTTTGTACTACTACCTTGCAGTTAGAGGCCACTTTATGGCTCACTTGGGCATTATATAGGTGGTAATCCATCGAAGATTTGACTTGAACTCAGCTCCTGGCAAGGAGACGACCGTCGATTCGGCTATTCGCTTTGTTGCTGAGTACACAACATGTTTTATTTCCTACAAAAAGGAGACATTCCGGGTTTCGTGGCACGCTACTATGTAGTAGACCGCTGCCTTTGATGGGCAGTGATATACCACTGCCTAAATACAATACAGTTGCATCTCTACACCTTTTCTGATGCTTCTTTCTTCTCGTCTAGATCTCCAGTTTGAGAATTAGGCTTGCTGTCTTCCTTCAAGTTCAAATTTTCCGCGAACAGTGCGAAGAACGAGGCGAGACCGCATGCAGGAACTATGACAATGAATGCATAGTCCAGAGATGCCACGTATGCCGTAACCACAAGTCGCTGAACATCTTCTGGGAGTTCGAATATCACATTAACCGATTGCTTGACCTGATGGAGAACCTGCGGACTGAGACGTCCAGTGGCCAATGAGTCCTGTAGGACTGCATCGAGGCGGTTTCCGAATACCGTTCCAGCGATTCTGTCAAGACGGAGGGAAGAAAGAGGCCTGTTAGGAGTTGGGTCACTGGTGGAAACAACTAACACTCACGCAATACCAAAGACTCCGCCCAAAAGTTGGAAAAAGAGCAAGAGCGACATTGCCTGTGGGGTAAGCTCAGGCTCGTTTGCGTATTCTGCTTGCATGGCGATCACTGGAAACGGAGCTGTCAGTGCTTGCAAACAAAAGTTGAACAATAGGTAACGTACGAGGCATTTGGTAGGCAATTCCGATACCTAAACCTAGGATGATTTGGAAACCGATGACATGAGAGTTTGGAGTGTCATATTTTATCGTAAAGGCAAGACCAGCCCCGATCGCTGCTAGCATCGGACCGAGAATCCAGGAGTACCAGAACCTTCCTGTGCGGCCAGCGATAAACCCTCCCATGAGCATACCACCGACGGTTGCCATCATGTACGGAAGGATAGCAATTCCTGCTTGCGATGCTGTATTTCCTTTGGCCTGATAGTAGAAGGGTAGATAGTAAACGGAAACGATGAACGACATCATGATAAAGAAAGCAGATATTCCTCCAGCAAGCTATTGAAGAATTGGGTATTGTTAAGACGCAAGAAAACATCAGGTCGACAGAGGGAATTACCTGTGTACGACGGGATAAGAGATGGAGAGGCAAGAGGGCCCTCTCTCCCATTCGTCGTTCCCAAAGTAGGAATAAAGCGAGCAGAACTCCTGACTGTATCACTTTCAGCCATCGGTATTTTGTCGTTCTGGAAAAGACATACAGTGCAAAAGAGGGCGATCACGACCGGGTCGTTCCATGGCCGGGATACATTAGCCCATTGGAGTGGAAGGACGAAACATATGGTGGTTCCGAGTGAAAGGACGGCGCCAACCCAGTCGAGGCAAAGCCATTGCCAGATCAGCGGTTTTCCGGCGAGGCTCGCGTTTGGTAACGGCTCGTGGACTGGCATGAAGATGAGGATGACTAAAAGCGACTATTTCATAATCAACGGGAGAACGTTTGTTTTGAGGCCAGGAAGACGAACCACAGCACTGATGGGAAGGTTGATCTGGGGAAGTTGTCTCAGACACATTGCAACAGCGGGCGAATTTAAAGTACTGACATAGAAAGTCCAACGCCAACTTAGTTTATCGGTCAAAATACCTATCGCAGAAAGAAACGTTAGTCACATTTTCGCTCCGATAAGCATGTCATTACCTCCAAGCATCGGTCCCGCTACACTGGCAACAGCATTTACCGCAGCAAAGGAGCCGAATACCAGCGCTCGCACTTCTATTCTGGCCACTTGGGATATCATAGTGACTACGGAAATAAACCCTCCTGCCACGGCAATACCTGGGGCATTGTTAATACATGATTCTGAAACAGTCGTTATTCCTAACCTTGTAAAGTTCTTCCAAATATCAAAACATTCAAGGCAGGCGCCAAAGCACATATGAGGGATGCGATCTTGAATAGAACAAAGCAAGCCGTGAACACCCATTTCGAAGGTGCGATCGTGAGAATTTGTCCTAGGGTGAGTATCGATCCTGCTTCAGTCACTGTCAAAATTACGGTTAAAGTTATCAGCAGCGACCTATGCAATAAGAAATGGTACGCACAGAAGAAGGCTGAAACCACCCAAGTCAGTTGATCCAAAGCATTAAACTCTGAGGCGAGTTTAGGAAGGGCCGTAGCCACCATAGATTGATCTAGAGTGGCAACAAAATCGGCGAACAGGAAGCCTATGGTGACCAAGACCAGTGCGCGCCCTTTGAGATATTTGTCATGAGAATTTTGGTTTTCATTAGAATTTTCGTTGCTATCGTTGCTATCGTTAGGTGTTGTGGCGCGATCCTTGTGGGCCACCACCCATTCGCCCTTGAGTGGAGTTGAAGATCGTTTATGCTCTGGGGTCGTTGAGAGTGCATCTGCCACCAATGTAGCTAGAGACAGTCTTGGTAGATCACCGTCCTCAGCATCCTCTGCGTCTGGCCTGATCTCTTCGACGGCTCGTTTGTCCTGTACAGGTATCTCCGAATTCGTCCCGTGTGGCATGAAAGGCGTTAAATCTACGTTTCGAGTTTCCTGAAATAATCCAAACAAGGTCGTGTGCAAGGGTGCGAAAAAAAAATCGGATGATGGGCCCACTACGCTGCGCCCGACAAGACTTTTTGTAGATCCCGCCGCCCTGGTACGATGCTTCCGGTTATCCGGCGAGCACAAAGGGGGTGAGCAAAGTCCTAAATAAGCGTCGAGTTCTGCATTGCATCGCTTGGAGTGAACGGCAAGGGAGCCGTGAAAGAACCGACGGATCGGGGCTGACATGTACACAAAGCCGCGGTGTAGAACAGCAGGCGCACTCTTCGTGGTCAATGTGAGGTTGTCCACCGAAAAAAGCGGAATTCAGATGATGCCGAATGCATAGGGCCCAACTGCAACGTTCTGATCGCGGCTTTCCTAAAATTCCCATGGTTTACAGCCCACGCCCAGTCTCGGGTTCTCCGGTTGATTTCGCATCTGAAAAGTTGCAAGAGCACAGATATCATGAGTTGGGTAACCTATGTGAAATGGACAGCCTGCGGACTAACAGGACTGTTGCGGTGTCGAATTCGACTATTCATCCCGATCATAACAACTGAATGATACACATATCTGATTGAAAGCTTG
>KN824286.1:124371-167135 GCA_000827415.1 Serendipita vermifera MAFF 305830 | reverse complement strand
ACCCCCAAGCACGTCAAGATTAGCTTCGAGAAGTAGTAGTGGGAGGATTAGGCTCCGTGGAGACGGGCGCAGCGGCAGGTATCGATTCAGGGTCAGCTGCTGGTAGAGCTGGGGTTGACGTTCCACCGGACCTGGACCTATTGGCGCGTTCTTCTTTCTCTGCCTCCTCTCTCCAAGCTTTTCCCTTGAGAATGACGACCCATATCATGCAGATGACGCCCAGGAGAAGACCAGCCCACATCGAATAGAGCCCGCCATCGCCGATGGCATCTTGGAGCGGTGCCGCAATCTCCGAAGCTACCATCCCTGCAACCCCGCGGAAGCAACTATTCGATGCGACGGCGGCAGTGGAGCGTCCTGCATTCGCGTCGACGATGTAGGCCAGTGTACTGCTATACACGAATCTGAAGAAGCATCAGTTCCCGCGCTTGATATGAAGCCTGAATCTATTCACAGTACGGAGAAACCGGAAATAAACAGGGAAACGATTGGTCCTGCGACGTGAGTATGCTTCTGGACGGTCCAACCGTACGCCAGTATCGACAGCGGCGCCAGCAGAACAATGACCCGAGTGCTTTTCAAGCGCATCTACAAGATAAATATCAGAACAAAGAAAGATGGGGCCTGATATGAGCACACCTCTGGCCAGCCTTTATTTTCGTTTTTTGCTCGCAGGCGACGATATGTGATATCACTCCATTTCCCACCTAAAACGCTTCCACACATGTTTCCTAAGGAGGTATTAAAAGAGAGAAAGTATTGAGAGGCGTATGAACTGACCTCCGCCAAATGCAAGTAAGACTAAACCAATTTGCAGAGGTGAATAGTTGTAGGGAGCCGTACCGAATGTTCTAGCGGCAGTAAAACACACGCTGTACTGAAGCGCGAACAAGATTGCTAATAGTATCACATCAGTTCGAGTGTATACTAGCGAAAAGGAGCTACTTACCAGAAGGAAACAAAATCATTAGGTTGTTCTTCCTCTTCAGAACGTACCAGATTGGCTTGAAAGGGTTGAGGTCCACCAACGTGACCTTGATTGTGGCGGGGTCAACAATATCGTTCGGGCGGCCTTTTTCCACGCTATCGACGCTATTTGCCTGCCTTTTCTTAGACAGCTTCTCCTCTGTCCGACGGACTGCATGACGCTGGGCAGCAGCATACGTAAGGCTTCGTTCGCGGCGGAATGTATCGTGAAAGATTAGGAGGGATAGCAGGACGATGCCCCCAATAATGGACAAGAAATAGAATGTTGCGCGCCAATTGAAAGCCTCAGTGATGGCACCTCCGATGAGGGGGCCGAGACTGGGGCCAAGGAGAGGGGCAGCGTAGTATATTCCCATCATAGTCCCTCGTTCTCGAGGTGCATAGATATCCTTTGATAAAATGATGAGAAGTTGGTATTTAAGGAAGGTGAATCAGCGAGCGCACAGCGAGTGTTCCTGCTCCGAGTGCCAGGACGGCACTAGATCCTGCGGCTTGAAAGATTCGCATGCAAATCAAGACTACCATCGTTTTAGATGCACCTCCAATTGCAGACCCAATAATGAATATCTGAAAAACCGAATGAGTAAACTGAATTGAGGGTGAGTATGGCATGCTTACAATCATAGCGATGACATAAACGAATTTTCTTCCTTTGATTTCACTTATAGATGACCATATTAATGGAGCACTCCCTTGAACGAGAATAAACAGCGAGAGACTGAGTGCAATTTCGTTGGTACTGGCTTGTAAATCGGCCTCGACCACCTTTATAGCAGCTATAGAGTTGATTGAAATTAGCTTGTAATTATTTAGATTGCGAGAGCTTACGCTGATAGATGAAAGCGCCAGTCGTAGGTGCGAGGGAGGCAAATGAGATGATGGCGAGTATGATCAACTAATAATAGGTAAGATTTTATACGAACCTGCTTGACAGTTGCTGTCACCGACCTTTTTATGCGGTGACCACAGCTGTGGGTCGTTGTCGACCTGGGTGTTTTCGATGTTGGGGACAGGCTCTTGGCTACTCTTCGAGATCGAGCCATGACCAGCAGGCATTTTATGGATCTTTTCTTCTGCTAAAGCTGCAGATGGTAGAGGACGAGTGTTTCCAAATTTAGAAGCTACGCCACTCGAGTCTATTTCGTCATTGGGGCTTTGGATTCTTTTTAAATTTTGAGTGGGTGATGCTAGTGTATGTGCATTCGTATCATTCGACAAACGCTGTACAGCAGTAGGATATACATTGTCGTGGGCGACAGAGGGGGATGGAGCGTCTGACATAAGCGCGTAAACCAGATGTCAATGACGATAGCTAAAGTCGTCAAGAAAGGGCATTATATAAAGAAATGTACCATCGGGTCATTCGTTCACCCTCACGGTGACCGCCATGCATGGAACTTTCTAAATCCCAAAAATGTTTCCCCTTCGGCCACCCGGTCCACTCGTTCCGTGCCGATTGATCAGCCGGCACTAGTTTTTTCGGCCGACGTTCTGCATTGACAATTCAAGGAACTTGACTCAGCATCGCACTTCGACATACAATTGACCTCTGGATGCAAACCAACTGACGACTACCGGTCAACATGAGGCGCGTAGGCCTAATGCTGCCGCGGCACTTGATTATGCAAATTGGGGTGCCTTATGCAAGCCCACGATGACCCTCGGAATGACTCGCACCCCAGGATTACAAGGGAGGCCGAACGCACATTCCATTGGAACAGCGTTTGTAAAAATAGTCTCTTTAGGAACTCTCAGTACGCAATAATGGTTGAGAATCAGGCGATAGGGCGACTCGGGACTCCTCTGCATTTTCCAATCGTCCAGTGGTATGACTTCTTGTGCCGTGTTAAAGCGGTATTAACCAAGACTGCAATTTTCCAAATATAAATTCCTCAAGTTAAGCCGCATCAATGATGCATCAAAATCGAAAATGACATTAAAAGTGTGTAGTGAGGAGTTATAGTAGCTATTAAGCAGAGAAAGGTCTAAAGTGGAATTAAACGTGATCTAGTATGGTTTGTGCTCTAATCTGTCAAGGCCCAAACCCCGGCACCAGAAACGGCTCCAGAGAAGCTAACCTTGTGCTTGGTGGTTCCGTCAAAGAGGACATTGATGAAGGGTCCATTGACTTCAGTTATCATCGATCCACCGGTGTTGCTCTGTGAGAACCACACTTTCACCTTGGTCAATGGTGTCAGCGTATCAGGGCAACCAGCCATGACCTTGTATGGCGATACGAAGCAAGCGCCCCATTCACCACAGATCTGGGCACTGAGAGCGATATTGAGGGGTATGCTGGTTTTGTTGATCACTTTGAACGATCCACTGTCGTCGGGAGTTCCAGCTGCATCGCTCAAGCTTGTGTCTGGTTGAATCGTGACGGTTTGACCTGTGGATGTAAGAGTGTAAGAAACATGTTGGAACGAAGCTTTAGGAGTACGAGCTTCTCGTCGAGGGTGGAATTCCACGACAGGAAAGATGAGAGAAGGGGAAAAGTAAAGCTCTTACCGTATGCAATCGGTACTGGGTTGCATTCAGCCTCTGCTTCGATACCCTCTGCAAAATTTTGCATCCAATAGATTTGGAATTCCTCACTCCAACGGAAATGATGCCTTTCGTTGAACCTATGCAAGGGTTAGAACGACGACAATGAAGGAGTGGTGATACATACTCGATTGCTGACCACACCGTAGTGTACTTTCCATTGGTCTCCCTGGAGATACAGAGTTTGTAATCGTTCGCCCGGAGGAACTGGAACTGGTTGCGGTCAATCGCGACTGAGAGGGTGTAGTTGGCCATGGATATAATGGAGAGAGTGAGTAAGATGCAAGAAGATCGAACGAGGAATGATGCTATCTTCACCATCGAAGGTGGGCTCCCTTTATAGCAGTGAGCTCGCTCGCCTAGCTGGCCCATACCCTTGGATCCGTCCACCTCACGCATAGTTCAATGGCACGTCCCAATCCATGTAGCAACATGTAAATCTTACTTCCCACCCGAAAAAGAGTACGTGGACCCTCTGGTGTGGCAGTCACTTGTCGAACGCAATCCGTTCACCTTTGGCCACTAGTCCTGCAAAGGAAATATCGAAGAAAGAGTCGCGACCCTCAGTCGTGGTCTCGCCTACGGAGACCCCAATCCTCCGATGGCGTTACTATTGAAGATTTAAGCTGCTTCCGGTGGCAGCGGGTCCAGCGATCCACCCGCCTGTCAACAAAGGACGACACCACCCTCAACCCAACTCTCAGATGTAACTGAGCGTGTTTTTCGGACTGTTTGAGATATAAAAAAATCGC
This sequence comes from Serendipita vermifera MAFF 305830, assembly GCA_000827415.1. Lineage (NCBI taxonomy): Eukaryota > Fungi > Basidiomycota > Agaricomycetes > Sebacinales > Serendipitaceae > Serendipita > Serendipita vermifera. Next base: position 162,852 of record KN824286.1, on the reverse strand, counting down.
ACCATGCAGGTAAATTGGTATACCTCCTGTTCTGTAACATGTGTGATGAGTCAACCTGTGGGCTAATATTGGCAGTCCACAAGCCATCACTGCCCGATTTTTGGCGACACATGAACACCGGGGGGAGCTTAATGTACCACCATGAAGCCTTTCTTGGACTTTATGGCTCAAACAACTTGAAGCGATCAGGAAACTTGAATCACAACGAACTTGACTGAGGTGCAGGGTCCGTCCCTGTGGATGAGTCCGTTCTTCCGATCTGCGACAAAGAAGAATACTTGAGGCCGGTCTAGAAATCGGAACCCTTTCATTGAACCACGAATTTCTACCTTCCTACTTTCCATGTCGTCCCCTTACACTCTCACCGTCGTCTTCGATCCAGAAGAAGCGGAGGCTCTTGCTTCAGAAGGGAAGAAGTTGTGCATCTCTCGCAAAGTAAACGATTGGTACACTGTAGTCTGGGCGGCTGACCCGTGAGTCCCTTTGATTCGTCCCATTTCTTAGTTCGCCGCACAATACTTATGTGTTTTAAAGTATACTTCCAACCAGTATCTTCACCTGGGCCGACAACCTTCAAGCTTTCACGATGGATGGATTCAGCGACGGCAAGGTCGTGGCGCCTGAGAAAACCGTGGGTGTAGCTACGGGTGAGTACACTAAGCTTTATATTGGGAGTATCACTGATATCATGTAGGCGATATTTTGAGTATAAATGTTGGAAATATGTCTGTAGTGGCCAATCCAGACGGAAAAATGAAAGATGTGATTCAAATCAACGCCAATACGGGCCCATTCTGGAGTGGATTATCGAATACCATTGTGAAAGGCCCTGTGACTCCTCCACAACCACCTACCGAGCCACCTACCGTGCCACGTACCGCGCCAATGCCTCCGGTGGAGACCCCAACAGGCCCCACGGACACTGAGCCCACTCATGAACCGGAAAACCCCACTTCTGCGACCACCGAAGCAAAACCCGCGGAGCACCAGCTCGATGAGGCTGAGCAGACGCCCCCCGAACCAGCCGCTGAAAACCCAGCCACGCCTTCTTCATCGCCCAAAGAAACAACGATCACTGAGGCCACTCCTCCCATACCTACCAGCGAATCTACGCTTGAGGAGCCAGTCATTCCAGCATTTCCCTTTTATGTTGGACGATATGGCACAATCATGGATTCAAAATCATGGCTTTTTCCCTCCTCGAAACTCATGATTTGGCTGGCCGACCAGACGGTGAAAAATGGGACAATGTTTCTGAACGCTCAGAACGTTGCCGAGGTCGATCTCTCCAAGGATTCAAGCGCAGCCCTCGCGTATGCTGGAGGTAATTGGGCACTGGGCTCACTTACTGGGAGGATCTTACGTCCTATGAATTGGGAGAATGGTAAACTTGTCAATGTTGTTGCCAAATCAGTATCTAAGACGCCCAACTAGACAGTCCATTGCTCCGCTTCATGCTAGTTCATTTTTTCTGAATAAATTCGCTACATTGATTATAGAAACAAAAGAAGAAATAAGGAGTCGGCCTTTTGGCCCTTGTTTGAACAAATCAAGAATGCGGGTAGTCAATCCGTCTGCCTTCTACTCATCCCTGGTGGTACATTCAATGCATCTAAATAGCCAGAACCCTGCCTGTGCGAGCTAAAGGTACGGCTATTAGCCGACCCTGTTGGCGTATGTGCTCCTCCACCAACTGACAGGTCTCCTTTACCAGCCGTCGTCGGGTATATCTAAGTTCCGGTATATATAACATAACAGCCCGTGAGATCAAGCGAAGGTATTAAACTTTGGGTAATAAATCGACATGAAGGGTACCATTACGGTTACTTTAGCCAGATACGTCGAGTTGGGTTTAATGTTTGTGTCGAACCACTAGAAATCCCCAAATAGATGTAGCTCAAACCGTATCTAACCTTTTCGGACCGTGTCAAGAAATTTGGTATCAGTATGCAGCCGCTAATGGGCTAATATTAACCGTCGAGAACATGCGGCTTTCACTTCATATATATTCAATCCACACCCTTCGAGTGGTGGTCTCAATTGGAGAAAAGATTTAACACACCAAATAGTGATCCAGCGAACTGCGCGAATGATGGTCGCTCCCCAGCAAGGGCGGTTTCTCAGTAATTGTAGTGACCATTTCATAACAGTTTGACGCGAGTTCTTGTTCTCGCTTCCGAATTTCAACATCTGAAGACCGCTTAAATTTCCAAAACTTGACTCTGTCACCGTTTACCTGTACGGCGCATCAACCGGTTTTCTAAAATCATGCATATTCTAACTTGATTCAATCACATACATGAATTTGCTGTGTCTAAATGTCAAAGATCTTTGTCATTGACAGCGGCCACTAGCCCAGCCAAGCGTGGTCCCTCGGCGCTTATGCCCACCCCGGTCGAAAGTGAAACAGGTTGTCCCGTCTCACATACCCAGCATCATATCAGAAGCAAAACTCGCCCTTTGCTGCATATTCTATTCCTCAGTGAACAGACGGCCTGCATTTCTTTGATAGTTTTTACCATGCCCAACGCCTTTGACAATGACGGTACCACCTTCACCCTCGTAATCAACGTCTCAATCTCCAAATTTATGCAACTCAAGCACAACGACTATAGGCTATGCGTAGCCAGGAAAGTAAATGATGTCTATTCAGTCATTTGGCTTGCAATAGCTGAGTAAGTTCGCTCCCCCATTCCCTTCTACACTATTTTGTTTTAATACTCTTCACTAAGATACCCAGATTCTAATGTGTTAATTTCTCAGCTTCCTTCCTACTACTGTCTTGAAATGGAAAAACGAATGGACGACCTACGGGATTCGTCTACAGAACCTTAAGAGCGCAAATGGCACCCCTGTACAAGATATAAGTCGCACAAACATGGAACCAATTAGCTTGGGTGTGTATTACATTCTTCTCCCCTGCCTTGGATGGTTAATTCATATTCGTGCTCGTCCCTAAATAGGTGAAACGGCTCATGTCAATGAGTTTGGTTTGCTTCGAAAGGACCCTCCAAAGTCCACCTCAAAGAGCTCTTCGAGTGGCTTTCAGTTTACCAATAACTACAAACCACTTCGAGTAGGGTTAAGTTGCTCCATGGAGGTGATTGATGAGAAATGTCTCCTACCTATGTGGATCGCTCCAAATGAACTGGGACAACAGTTCAGCACTACAGTCACACCCAGTCGTGATTTTCGCGTCTGGTTCGCTCGAAATGTGGAGTCCGGAACCATATTCACCGAATTTCTCGGCCATTCGACTACGCACTCTCTATTCCACGAAGTCACATTTCCTCCAGGTCTGCATGCTCATTTGAAGAGGATTGAATTTTCAGATGACGCCAGAAGTCCTTGGGTGGATGTCACTAATAAAGGGCTCTAGGCTGCAGGGAGCGCGAAATCACTCTCATGATTTTCCCCGCGCCTTATCCATCTAACCCTGTAGACTATAGTCTCCACGGATATATTCACTCAGGAGGTAGATGACTCGAAACTTGAAGGACAATTCGCACGAGGACGTTTGATGCACGACTATTGGGCACGAGAATATCACTGTTCTATTATAGCTATCTAGGAATTCCATTAGTGTATCCCTTAATAATACGAATTTTCTATAGAATCGGAGGTCATGAGGATTGAAGAGTGCTCAAATGCGGCCTTAACTACCAACATCATCAGCTGGTCGCGAATCCAAGGGAGACAAATCGATGGTGGGTATTCTTACGAGACGATTCAAGCCCCCGGCCAAAAGAGCCCATAGGCACATTTCAGGCATCTCCTACGGCTAATGAAGGAGCTCTTCAAATGCCAATGTCTTACTGGACTCGATTCCTGAACAAAATGGCCACCGAATGATTATATCCTGCACATAGAGTGTTTAACGCCCATTTTTCTGCACTTCACATACTCATGTAAGGTGAACTCTCATGGTCCCTGAAGAGGTCCAGGTGGATATGGGCGAACTTCTTGGTTGACCACGGCCGATGAATTATTATTCTACCTTTATTCAGTCGCCAGCATCAATTTTGCTTTTGGTATCTCCCTGATTGTGCTAATTTAAGAGGTTACTTCGTCTTCGCAGGGGTTTGGCCGGCTCAACTGATGTTCTATATTCAACCCAATCCGCCGTAATGGATTCATTCCATTACAGAAGATGTCACTCCTAAGTAAGCGTTGGGAAAAGAAGCTGCTATGCGCGCGTTACTGAAATCCGGACGCGAGCGGCCCGTAAGTTGACTATTTGACCCTTTAAATAGCCAGGTGTCGGGAAGAAACTTGCGGTTCATCCAAAGATATGCTCTCTACCTACCTCATCATTCTCACAACGACGACTCTCTTGTGGTCCGCAACAGCCAAGCCATCTCCGCGTCAAACTTGCGTCGTTTCCTCATATGGCGACGTTACAAAGTCAGATGTACCAGCTATCAAACGTGCATTCAAAACATGTGGAAATGGTGGCATTATTCGGTTCACCAACGGTATAACTTATTCTATCAATGATTTCCTTTCCATCGAGGGATGCAAAGGATGTGAGGTCCAGTTAGACGGTACTCTGAAGCAAAGTGACAACATCACGCATTGGCAAACTCAATACGTGACCCAGTATGTGTTCTTTTTTGATATCTTAATGGGCTTCTAACTGCCAATAGCCCGTTTCAGAACTCCCGGCTCTCCATAGTCATACAAGGAGCAAAAGATATGCTCCTACACTCGCCTTCAGGAAAGGGGCTCATTGACGGAAACGCCCAGGCTTGGTGGGATACCTACGTTAGTCTCCCTGTGCTATCCGACCGCAGACCATTTACACTTTCTAGCATACGAACAGTTCGCTTTTACGTCCAATTTTATTGACAATCGCGAACTCTACACACGTAACATTGGATGGCATCAAAATGATCAATTCTCCAATGTGGTGAGTGGATCCGATTGTTTATGGCAACATAGGTTGACCAATAGTAGGTTCAATTTTATTGTGGCATCATCTTATATCAACTTTCTGGACACCACAATCCAAGCAAAATCTACGTCGGATGCCATCATTGCAAACACCGACGGCTTCGAGTGTGTATGGTTTACTATCAAATACGTTCCTTGACTAATATTGTCCTAGCACATATCAGTCTGATAATGTCGTGATAAGAGGACTCGATTTTGACGCAGGTTTGTTTGCGCTCTGTGGGTTGCATCTGCTGACTGCGAAAAAGGGGATGACTGTGTGTCTTTCAAGCCTAACTCCACCAATATTATTGTCGAGAATGCTATTTGTGGTGGCTCCCATGGCGTTTCCGTTGGAAGTCTCGCTCAATACCCAGGGGTATATGACATTGTGGAGAACATATACGTCGTAAGTTTGATTCTCTAGCCAATGACATCTCTGACCTTTTGCGAAGCACAATGTTAGCTTCATCGAGTAAGCTCAAAGACTACGCCTGTGGATGAGATACTTAACTGTCTCACAGTCGCTCTGACGGTACTCATACGCAAAACGGTGTCCGACTCAAGACCTGGCCAGGTGGTCAATATGGCTACGGAAAAGTTCACAACATTACCTACGACGATATCAAGATCAGTGGAGTGGACAAGCCTATTGTGGTTGACACTTGCTACATGAACACCGCATCGGTAGGTACCTATGGCCTTTAATTAGCCGAATGCTGACTAGCATGAAAAGTATTGCAGCGAGCACCCATCGTTGGTAAACATGACCGAAGTCTACATCCGAAACGTATCTGGAGAGTCGTCTGGAGCCAATGGAAATTCGGTGGCTTCTTTGATCTGTAGTCCCAGTGCCACCTGTGAGCTGCACTTGGCAGACATTCAGCTCACGGTTCCATCAGGCGGAGATCCGATATTCAACTGCACCAATGTAAATGCGGATGTAGGGATCCCATGTACGCCTTAACTTCTTTTGGCTATAAATGTGCGGAGAAGGGCCGAGTAATTTTGCATTTCCCCACACTCAGAGGAAGTAGGGTGGCTCAAAGCTATAGCGAAGAACGTTGGAATTAGCGAGCTTGTTGACTACTTATCGTGAAAAGACAATTATTCAGCTATTATTGGCGATTGTAAGGGCTGAACGCATTGCAGTTTCGTGTTTTGCCAGCCTCCTGTCGTTTATAGAGAGCTGCCAGCATCTAGGCGATCACTGACCAATCATAGCTCATCACTGCCGCAACTCTCCGCAACCTTGCAAATAATGGCTCAGTCAGCGTCTAATCAAATCTTTGGACCCCCTCCAGACATTACCTGTAACAGGGTTGGAAGATAAACGCAGGATGGATCAACCCGAGTCCGAGGGCCTTCGACTGATATCTTTTGGTCACTTATTTTAATAATAACGCTTTAAATCGAACCTGACTTGCGTTTGATAGACGGTGGCGACTTACGCGCCATTTCCCAGCTGCTCATTCTCGACAAGTTTATGCGACGTGTTGAATGGGACAGAAAATCTCTTACTCGAATCCTACCCTGTGATTACTTTCATATGATGGTGGGAACAGGCACTGGAGGGTAATCGAGTTTGACAATATTCAAGCGGAGATACGCATACTAACAGTGCCATTATAGCATTCTCGTCTTCCTTCTTGTCGTTCTTCGTATGGAGATCGAGCAAGCTATCGAAAAATTTATCGAGATTTGGAAAGTATTTGAGGAACCCTCTGTTTCTCCAACAGTTCGCTCGGCACGGCTGAGAGACAAGCTTATTACTTTGATGAAAGAAAACAAGGTCAAACCAGAGCTGAAACTCTATAACGATATGGAGGAACTTGATCCTTGTAAAATGTCCGTTGCATGTGGCGCATTCTTTTGAACCCGGCTCTAACCATCACCACAGATGCCTCTGCGTTTCTGCCGAAGTCGACATAGGAACTTGTGATAAATTCCGTAACTATGCGTTCTCAGGGACTACCCCTAACCCGACCATCGTCCAGGCCGTTCAGGCAATATGTTCGGTCCTCACACATTTTGCCCCGGTCACCATTGAATCCCTCAGCTACGTCACAGGCAGCTATGTATTCAACAATCCAGCATGGGAAATGATCAAAGAGGCCAGCAATCATTTTGGCAAAGATCGACCTGTCGCTTGTATCCTCAGTTTGGGGTGTGGTCGGCGTAGCGCTCTCGCCGTCTCTCAAAATGCAAATGAATCTGATCTCCGTACCTTTATTTCCGAAATCGCGTCCGACAGCGAAGGAGTTGACAGAGTATTTGGTGGACGCATCCGCAAATCAGGCGTTTATCACCGGTTCACCGTCAATATCGGGATTGAATCGGCTATAGACCTTTCAAAGAGTACGATTAGCTCCTCTACAGATGACTATCTCGAGCAAGCCGATACCTCTGACAAGCTGGATGCATGCGTAGGGGCCGCCGAACGCCCCGCTAGAAAGACTTTGGGTAATATGGGTGAAAACCTTTCGATATTTAAAGAGCTGAACTGACTTGTGGCAATCAGTAAATCCCGACGACGGAGACGAGGTAGCCGCGGCCCATGGTTTACCCTCATTGTCTGCCTACTTCGTAGAACGACCCGAACTCATCAGGGAGATGGCTCGATGTGTATTTCGAATTGGACCTTCAGCTCAGAGGAGACTCATTCTCTCTGGCCTAGGTGGAATCGGGAAGACGCAGTTGACCATCAGCTTTCTCCTCCAATTCCTTGCCAGGTTCGTCAGAAACGTTCCAGATGTAAAAACCATATTGAATACTCTGGATAGATTTCGCCATGTTCTCTTCATCGATGGCAGTTCCTTACAGAGTATCGAGAGCGGGATCATTACAAAAGTCAAATCTCTGGGCGAGACATATGCGCGTACCGCCGCCGCCGAATCACTCGATGTACTTGCAAACCCCGATCATGAAATTACACATCATTGGGCAATTGTATACGATAACGTCGACGATCATCAAATTGACATCGCCCGTTATTTCCCCAAGTGTGCTTTTGGCACTATCATCGTCACCACTCGTAATCCTGGCCTAGCTAACCTTGCGCCCAAGGCTCACATACGGCTTGATATCATGTCCGAGGAGCAGGCCACCGATGTTCTACTCAGATCTGCGGTCGATCCAGTAGGCGTCCCATCAGAAGCAGAAAGGCGATATGCAAATGACATTGCAAAAGCACTGGGCTATCTGCCCGTAGCACTCGTCCAGGCGGGATATTTTATCAAGCAACACGATTGCATGTCCGACTATCTTCGCCGCCTGGAAAAACGACGACCACAGATATTGAGTCGTCCGGCCGAGGCTCAGCTCGATAGTCACTACCATGGTATCTATGCTGCATTGGACGTCACGTGGCCTCAGCTGTCCGAGCAAAACCGCAAGTTCCTCAGCATCCTTGGATTTGTCAACTATACCGGACTTCCCCTCGCACTCATTAAGCGAGCAGCAGCGCGCAATTTTGCATTCGAGCCCCACAAGTTTGCCGAGCGTCCCCCAGAATTCTCCGAATCAGCCCAGATTTTGTGCGACATTTTTCGACCCAGCGATAACTGGGACGATCAGGACATAGACGACCTCGTCGCAGAGCTTGAACGGTACTCCCTTGTAACTAGAATGACCACGTTCGAGGTAAAAGTACTAAGGTTACACCCTCTCGTCCATTCTTGGATTCAGGACAGGCTTTTGTCGCACGAGCGAGAGATATACCGGGTCGGGGCTCTTCGACTGCTCGTGTGCGGAACTAGCAAAGATGACGAAGACATATTAGAGTTCCTCGTCCCACACATTAATCCATTTATGGATCAACTCGATACTTTGCATCCCAATGACCGCGCCGGAATTGCCGCAATCTTCGCTTATCAAGAGGAAAGCGCGAAGGCGATAGCGTTGTGGGAAGGAATCATCAGGGAAGTCAAGGCACAATTCGAAGACGAGGCGAACGCCCAGGGTGGTCGCCTACTCAGCCGACTAGCCGGACAATTATGGCGTGGTAACCAGACGAACGGCGTTCGACTATATGAAGCTAAGCTGCAGCTCGCTAGAGTTTATCGAAACCTTGGGAATGATGATCAAAAATCATTAGCCAAGGCCATGGAACGCGAGGCGGTGGAGTACCTAACGAAAGAGTTAGGGTCAGAGCATCCTACGACGATGAAGGCAGTCGCACAGCAGACTTATGGAATGGCAAGCAAAGTCACTTTAGTTCTCTCTCAAGAATACGAACAGGCGCAGTTGTCCATACGACGCGTGCTGGAGTTTTGGGAGAGGTATCCAGAAGATCATTGGCAAGAAATCCTGGAAGCAAAGGAGCAACTGGCGCTTATTAGTCCAAAGGAGCAGTCAATTAGCCTACGCAGGCAAATACTAATGGAACGAATAGATAGAAACGGCCCAGACCATCACGAGACCTACAAGGCCATGGAATTTGTGGCGAGAGGTTACCAGGGCCTCTATCAACACGATTTAGACGACTCGGGAAATTTTCCACCTAACAGTACCGGACGTTCTTTCGAAACGGACCATTGGATTTCATTGGTAGCAGCCAGGACAAAAAGACGAGGACTCAATCATCCGGAGACTATTGACGCGATAGAGCGGCTAGCACATCTTTATTCCCAGGAATCTCGTTTCGACATGTCTATCGAACAATGGAAAAGAGCAATAGATCTGAGAAAGGAAGTCCAAGGCTCTACCCACCCGCATACACTCGCCGCTATAGGAAGGCTGGGATTTGATTATTACCTTGCAGAGAGATACAAGGAGGCTGAAGCCGTGTTGAAGGAAGAGATACCCCTTCGAAAAATAGAACAGGGATCTGGAGATCCCAGCACTAGTTTAGCAATGAAGCTTTTGGCCGACTTGTACGAGAAGGGTGAACGAAAGAGGAGGTGGTGTTAAGGGAGGAGATCCTATCCATCAAAACGAAGGAACAAGCTACCAAGGGCGACTTACAGATCTTCAAGTATAAGTTGGCGTGCAGCTACGAGAAGTTGGGTCGCTGGGAAGAGGCTGAAGCACTTTTAACAGACGCGCTAAACGAGGAGGATCCCGACGAAGATTCGTTTAACAGATACATCCGCAAATCTCTGAAAAATATTCGGTATAGACTACGTGAATCTAAGCCCATCGATGATTTGCAGGTCTCCGATGAGGAAAGCCTCAGTGATTCAAGCGCGAGCTCCCTCGCCGGTCATGCGGCAATCTTTCGAAAGTCTCATCCCCTTCCATTTGGGTGGGCTTGGGCACTCGTTAATGAAGGGAGTGACAAGCGTTTCTATCATATTGGTACGCAGAATATTTGCAAAGTGACATTCCTAACATTCGGTTACAGGATCCAAGGTTTGCATGATAAAGCGTGGCAGATATCGTCCATTGAGCTTCTCTGATAACAGACACCTCATTCTTTGGATCCTAGAGAGCACCCTCTTCCGCGAAAATGGGTCATTAGGGCGGACCCGAACGGAAACCCATATTTTGTCGATGTCGGTAAGCGTACAATTAGACTTTATTAACCTGTTTAACTGATTTTCCTTATCCCCTAGTGAACAAGGTATGTTCGTTTAATCCGTAATGAAAGTGCTCAAGGCTCATTATCCCGGGTTTATCACCTCGTAGACATCTAGCTGGAGTGATCCACGTCTCAAAGAAACTGGATCCGCGCCACCCTCGGCAAAAGAGCCAGCGAGTGAAGTTCAGTTAGTAGAAGGTGCTACTCCCGGTATTGTTCTTTCCCACATTAAATATACCGATATCTCAACTGATCGTCCTCTCTCTTCCAGAAACTAAGGTCCTTTTTTAATCAACTTCTTTCATACAACCCCAAACTAAACCAGCTTTTGACATTTAGGTCCCTATTTCAATTACTCCGGAATCAAAGAACGTACCAGCATTGCCCTTTGGATGGGTTGAAAACAAGGCATCTGATGGACGTTCCTATTTTATGAACAGCGGTGCGATTAAATTTATTTAGGGACATTTTTCGATCTCACTAAAAGCTGCCATTCAATGCTCTTCTCGTCTTTAGACACAATGGTAAGGAACCGCTTTTCTTGGTTATACGATGACCGACACGCTTTGGTTCAGGTCATCACTTGGAATGATCCTAGGAAACCGACCCCCGTCGATCCCGCAAGCCCAACGCTGGGGGTCGGTTCTCGTCAGATACGAGCCGCACAAACAACTATAGTTCGAATGCTACAAAACGCTGTGCCAAAGGCTAAGGCCGCAGAGATTAGTATGGTATTAGAAGCGAGCGGATACGACTCAGTGTTAGCTATGGAGGCCCTCTTGGACATGTTCGGAGATTCAAGCGTCAAGCAGGCGTCCAAACCGGAGGCGACAATAGCTTCAGAAGATGAGGTCCCCGTAGAGCATAACCCGGTGGTATCTACTGGACCCCCAGGAACCAAGGTCAGTTAAATGCAAAATTATTCTGCAAACTCATTAAGATTGAGCCGCCAATAGCAGAAACCTAAGATAATCATCCCTTTTATCCAAGAATTGGGACCTTTGGATGAAAAATGGGAGAGGAAGGTCAATAAAATTGGAGTGTGGTATTATGAAGATCGAGGTAGGGCTTCATCTTACACTTTTACCATTCCAACTTATTCTTCGGCAGTGACAAAGGTAAAATCAATTTTAGACGTGAAAAGTAGCAGCTGAATGAACTCGTGCAAAGACAATTAGTTGGGTAGATCCTCGTTTAGGGCCATTACCCGCCGGATGGGAAATGAGGTTTGCGGAGAACGGAGTGCCTTATTTTGTTGATCATAGTGAGTTGGCATTCAACCCAGGCCAATTGTCTAACAGTACCTTTTAGGGACGAAGGTAATGGGCCCTGGTCGCGATAAAGCTGGTTTGGTAGCTAAAATTGCTTCAAGACAACTTGGTGGAACGATCCACGATTGAAAGAAATCTTGGTTCTCCCTCCAGGGTGGGAAATCAGGATGACCGAAAATGGCAGGCCTTACTATGTGGATCACGGTGAGAAAGATTGCTTCCAATCTTCAGTATCTAATAGTACTTTTAGAAACCAAGGTGATATTCGATTGAAGACGCTAGATTTGTGACTAAGTGTGATCTAAAGACGACCTCCTGGACGAATCCGCTGTCGAAAGGAGTTGACCCATCTTCAAGATGGGAAGTTAGGGAAACTGAGGACGGCCGCACATACTATGTGGATCATGGTAAGATCACGCCGTACAAAGCTCTGGGCCAAGCTAACCAACCACCGACCCAGAGTCAAAAGTAACGATTAAACCCCGCCTCTGATGAGGAACAAAGATCTGACCTGCTCTAATGTAGACGACAACATGGGAAGATCCACGAGTCTTATTAGCTTTGGCTGAAAGTAGGGAGGATTCAGACGTGATTGGAAGCACAAGTACGGAAACAGCGAAAGACATGTTGCTACAAATGTTCCCAACAGTTGACCCTGACGTTGTCGACATACTTTTAGCAGCAAACAATGGAGATTATGACCTGGTTGTCGGGTCATTATTGGAAATGTCGTCGGATATGTGATCCAATAGCCTTCCAGAGTGAGTATTTCAATTGCTTCTATGAGTTCTAGTGGCGACCCAAGCTGAATGTCTCTCTAGTGAGGAGATCGTAGCTGTCCCCTTTGAACTGCTTCCGTAGCCGGGTAGATCGGAGGCTTAAGCCTCAGTATTTCCTATCAAGAGGCTTCATGATACAGTCTCAAAATCAAAGTGCAATCTGATAGCCATTTTGGGATATTGAAGTGATAAATTAGAGTAAGCGTATGTTGGTGCAGTCAACGCAAAATAATGGGGCCAACCTGTCCCTGGTTAATAGGACTCTCTTCAAATTAGCTTAATACCAACTCAGTGACAGAATTGATTCTTAATGAGTCACATTCCAACCAGTCTAGTGGTCCCAGGACTCGTTAAGGCTTGGAAGTGATCAGTTGGGAGGTTCGCAAGTAAATTAGAATATCCTTGTATAAATTTATTGTTCTACACTGTTTCAAGAACATCGGCACTGTCTCAAGATCCCTGCGTTCGCTCCGATGTTTGACTGTACTGTGAGACACAAAGGTTGTTGCCACTTGATCATCGCTTCCACCGGCTTACGCCTGGAAGTCATTGACCCAATGGAGTTCCTGCCTGCTGATGGTGATGGAATACGGATTCTATCGTTAGGTTGGATCAGTCCCTCTCTACTGGTGGCTGATCTCATGGATTGACATTAAAAACACCGCTTTTTTGTCTAGATGGCGGAGATGCTCGTTGTATTTCTCAGCTAATTATTCTGACAGAGCTGATGCACCGCCTGGAGCATGATTTGAAGCGATCTGTTCGTCCCTGCGAATATTTCCATTTGATAACTGGTGTCGGAGCGGCTGGGTACTAGCAAATTTCACCTTTAGTAACTCTAACTAACACATAAATAGGGTTATTGCCATTCTATTGGGCGTATTAGGCATGGAGGTTGCGGAGGCGCGAGACACCTTCGCAAACTTATGTCATGAAATCCTTGGTCCCGATTCCACCGAAATGACTCGATCACTAAAGCTAAAGCACATGATGGAAGAGATTCTTGAAAAATCTGGAGTTTCAGTCGACTGCCGTTTCGAAGGCGGTTTAGATCGTAGTGTGGGATGCCGTGTGTACGTTCTAAATTTCTGACATAGGAAGGTATTGAGAGGTTACAGATCTATTTGTTATACACATGCTGCAGATATGAGTAGGTGCAGGATGCTCCGCAGCTACAAGTCTCTGCATGGCACATACAATCCCACGATAATTGAGGCTGTTCGTGCGAGCTGGGCCACGCCGGGCTTATTTTCCTCAGTGGATTTGGAGGTCGCTCCTACGAAAGAGGAGGTCGTCAGTGCTGTCAACGGATTCAACAACCCAACTTTCGAAGCCATAAAGGAAGCCTGCAACATTTTTGGTCCAGAGCGCCATGTCAGCTGTCTTCTGAGCCTTGGAGCTGGACTCCCTGCAGTTCGTAGTTTAGCGTCTACCGACTATATGAGAGGGGCAGCAGAGGATACAGAAACAACGGCGCGAGAAGTCCAACGACGTTTTGGTCGCCTCGGCTTGTACTTCAGATTTTCTGTTGAGCGTGGCGCAGATGCTGATATCATCGTTGGTATTAATGGCTTTGGCGCTTTGACAGCGCATACATCCATATACCTTGAGGAAGATGAAACGATGCAGAGGCTGGAGCGCTACCTTCGAGTCTCTAGTATTACTAGCAATGCAACTACGAACACGCTTGGTACGCACAAGATGCTATGAATTGCCAGTCTCTAACCATATCTCAAAGCCCACGCTCACATCCGAAAAACGAGAGTATCGCACGCTCTCCCGCCGTTATCTGCATTTCTAGTGCCAAGGGAGAAACCACTCAAAGAAATAATCGCCGCGTTGACGAAGGTTCCAGGACGCGGTCAGCCTAAGGCTGTTGTGACCGGTCTTGGAGGAAGCGGCAAAACACAGATTTCACTCAAGTATGCTTATGATCACGACGACATGTAAGTTCATTCCTTTGATGACAAATGATATTCTGAACTACACAGGTATGACCATATTCTTTTCATCGATGCGAGTTCCAGTGAAAGCATCCAATCCGGGTTTGTCACTCGAGTGCGATCGCTAGATCCGCAACTTGCCCCGCGCACTTTCAAGGAAGCAATTGATCTTTTGTCTCATCCGCAAGGAGATATTTCCAAAAATTGGCTTATCATCATGGATAATGCTGACAGTGGCCAGGTTGATATAAGAGACTTCATTCCTGAAAGTGATCATGGGTCCATTCTTATTACTAGCCGCAACTCCGCTCTTGGTACCCTCACTCCCTATGGACACATATCCCTTGATGTGATGTCTCCTGAAGAGGCTATCGAGGCTCTTCTCTCGGTTGTACTTGGACCAATGGCCCCCAACTTATCTCAGGGGCCTCAGATGCAGCAAGAACAGAAAATGATATGGAGTGAGAGGGATCGACAGCAAGCTTCTGCAATTGTAGCAGAATTGGGTTACCTGCCCATCGCAGTGATTCAAGCAGCGTGCTTTATCAAGATGCAGAAATGTCTGGCTGACTACTTGGATCGTCTGAAGCGAAGTCGTCGCAAACTACTTCGGTGGCCAGCATCCATGCAAAGTGATCGTCTCAAGTATGCACACAGTGCCTATGCAGCATTCGACACCACTATCAACGTTTTATCTCGAGGTGCACTGGAGTTACTCAGTATCTTGTCCTTTTTCCACTTTACCAACATCCCACGTCCCCTTATTTCATTGGCCGCATCTCAGGGATTTGAATATGATCCTTTTGACCTACTCGACCGCCCACCAGAATACTATGATTGCATAAAGCTACTTAAAGCCTTATTATGCCCTGACGACGACGTCTGGGATGAATTCGAGTTCGACCAAATTCTGGAAGAGCTTCAGCATTACTCGCTGATTACTTTGGTTCCTATATCCTCCATCGTGACATTTCGAATCCATCCGCTGTTACATGCATGGTCAAAAGATCGTTTGTCGGAACAGGAGCGCATGACCTTTAGAGCAGCAGCTGTCCGCCTGCTCGTCTGCGGGGCTAATTACGATGAGGATTATCTATGGCAATACCTCACTCCTCAGGTCCACGCCATCGACATTGAATCGGGTGATCTTCATGTTAATGACAAAGCGGCTTTAACCCGCATATTACGCAGGGAGAGTGGCCAGTCTAACACCTGCTATGAAGTTTGGACCAAGATATGTGCCAGAGTAAGGGAAAGCCATGGAGAATCTCATACTCGTACTATAAGAGCGGAATTACAACTAGCAGACGCCTACAGCGGCACACCTGGTGCTGAGCGCGCCCGTTTGGAGATGATGGAAAGAGAACTGCTGCATGTTTGTCGGCTGTCACTTGGAGAAAACAGTCTAGACACCGCTCATGTCATGATAAATTTGGCTAACACACTCCGAGACGACATTCAAAGGATCTCAGAAGCGGCGGACTTGGAGCAAGCTGCTCTACGCATTCGCCGAGAGGTCCTCGGATCAAGCCATCGCGACGTTTTAGATGTTCTTTGTTATCTTGCTAATACTCGCAACCTTCAAAAGGACCATGAGGAGGCGCTAAAACTGTTAGAGGAAGCATTGAAAATCGGTATCGAAATACTGGGAGAAACTCACGTTGCGGTTATACGTATCATTGAGCTCAGAGCAAGTTCTTATGTCATGTGTGGAGATGTGGAAAAGGCTAGAACCTTGCAACAGGAGGCAACGAACTTGTGGCGCTTAAGTAGGGGAGACAGACACGTTGCAACACTTGAAGCAATGGATCGCCTTGCCCACACCTACTACCAGCAGGCACAATATGAAGACTCCGAAAAGGTCTGGAGGGATGTCGTCGACGGGCGAAACGAAACACTAGGACCCCAACATGAGAGCACCTTGAGAGCCCTTTGGGGATTGGCTCGCGCTATTTTCCAGCAGGAGAGGTACAGCGAATCGGAGTCACCTTTGAAGCTGTTGGTGGAGGGATGGCGGATGTCCCTACAAGAGAACTCAGAGAGTCGTTTGGCGATGGAAATGCTTGCTTTGGCGGTTCATAAGCAAGGCAAAGCCAGTGAATCCGAAACACTCTGGCGTGAACTCATACAATGCTATCAAGAATACTCACTCGAGAATTACTATTGGCTTGCTATGTCACTATCCTCTCAGGCGAAGCATGCCGAAGCCGAAGTAACCATGCGCACCGCAGTAGAGGAAGGAACAAGAATATTAACAAGTCACGATGGCCGAGTTCTCACTGCAACAGCGGAATTAATACGAATCAACTTCGTACTTGGACACGACGAAGAAGGCGAAGGCAGAATTTTACATGAACCTTTCTTTTGGCGTGCAGGGTCACTTCCTTCGTGGGAAGCAATGAAAAATCGAGATGGGTTTACATATTTTGCCGATCATGGTGAGCAAACTTTCCTTCGAGCTCAACCGTTCTAAAGCTTTCATATCCGGTTTAGAAAATAAGGTTGGTGAGGAGATAAATATGGACATGTTTACTCAATGCGTCGTAGTTGACCACTTGGATGTCACCTTGGATCGAACGAGAGGATTCTAGCCCACTTCCTTCTGAATGGGCACCCCGCCTAGGATCAGACTCTAAAGTCTGCTTTTTACATATTGGTCTGTGGTCTCTTCTGCTGGCCATTGTTATTCTCAACTTTGAATAGAATCTAAGGTGCATGAGTCCATTCGGAAGCGTCAGGCATAATGTTGTTGATTGTCGTTCCCAGTCGCTACATCACTTTGATCCACGTCATGACCCTCTACCTCCTAAATGGAGAATCCGTGCAGGTCCAGATGAAAAGCCCATCTATTATGATTCAGGTATGATGGTTCTTTGACGCTCTTTGGTTCATTATCTGAGTGCTTCAAAGAAACTAAGGCACGTCGTTGAGTTATATTAACCTCCTCGAACTTGTCGCTCAATACAAGCGAGTAGGAAGAAACCTTGGTTGACCCACGATATGTAGCAATGGGTCCATTACCCGAGGGTTGGGAAATGAGCGTGACGGATACAGGACAGCTATATTTTATCGATCACAGTAGGTCTATTGCCATTTGATTCTTAAGCGTACTGATGATATCCTACCCCGATTCAAACAGATGAAAAGGTAAACACAATAATTTCTCCTGTACTATTCTCAACTGACAGATGAGGAAAGACAACAACGTGGCTGGATCCCAGAAAGGCCATTTCGACGGCAGACGAAACATAAACTTAAATAATGCGTGGAATGTGTCTCGTCCTGAACTGAGTAGCAATGGAATATACTTTGCCAACCGCAAATGAGTAATGACATTTCATGTCAACTTCTTGTATAGTGTTTCTTGTCATTCTGAGCTTCAATGCGATAAAACAATGATATACAATCAGGCACCCAAAGGCACTCATGATGTGCCAGGATAACTTCCAGGGAAGAGATCTCACGACCCTTCTTTCAACTGTTACACAAGGTCGCACGCGTGAGGCCTCAGAGCACAATACTCGGGTTGCAATGCAACTGCGTTAACCCCTCGCCTCACGAATCGATACCTCAGATCATGTAATCTAGGCAATGCTTCCGTGCCATCAAGAGGTCCACCGTTTGGGTGAATTGGACCAGTCCAGAACAACTCCGCCGATGCGGCTGCTCGAGGCCAGATTATCGAGTCCATATTGGAGGGGTCTGATTGTTCAGCCCATAGTAGTTGTTGGCCACCGAGCACAAGAGTGGCCTCTGTGCTGGTGAGGTTTGCGGTTGGATCAAACGAATACGCCTAATGTCGGTGAGTGGTGAATCCCAAATAGTGGAGAGCAGTTTATACCTTCTGCCACGACTTGAAAGGGTCACACCAAGAGTTTCCGTTTGTAAAGTTTCCAACCCATATACCATGTCCACAATCTGGAAGGAATCAGCAAACTGGTTCATACATTTGGTTAACCTACCGAGATAAAAGTAGTCGTTTGGTGCGTGAACAATTTTGTGCCCGGCTTCCGCTACTGATTTGGCATTGGCCGATGAGATCCAAACACTGTTGAAGAGTGTGAACGATCGCAAAAAAATAGACAAAGGGGACGAACAGAACGACAGTGTCATTGTCGAGATGTAAATCGCCATGCTCCAAGACCATCTCTTCCCACACGACGGGAATCTTCTCATTTTCCAACAGTACTTGATGTGTTTCCTTGGTAAATGTGGCCAACGCTTGAAGAAGAGTCTGACCGGTCGAATTCAGTGAAGTTTGAATTACAGGATCCTCCGCATAGCAGCGTAAATTGATTTCGTCACCACCGGTGCTAAAATATTTCCCTGGCGTATGCTTGATGGCCGCTTTGAATAACTTTTGCGTGAATCGGACAACTTCCGGTTCTGTAAGCCGCAATTGTCCAGCAGGTGGCTCTACGAGGAGTTAACATACTGATATGAAAAACAGGTGGTCCTCACCATTTGCGTAGCTTGTCCAAGGTGCGGCTTCAAAACATGCCACATATTCTGGATGAGAATGGTGTACGGCGGCTGTATGACCGGGGGTGTCTATTTCTAGCATGACATCAATTCCGCGCTAACAGACTCATGAGTAAACGCATTCGATAAGAGTAGGACTTACCGCTGCGGCGTATGCGACAATGTCGTCCAGCTCAGCAGTCGAGTATTGTTGCTCCGACGAGTATGCCCCTTGGGATGACAGCTCAGGGACTTCCGGAAGAACGAGAGGAAAACTAAAATAACGGCATTAGATGGGCAACTAGAGTATGCCATCCAAAGACTTGCCTTTGGGAATCAACGACATGCCAATGAAACATGTTAATCTGAGAAAGTGATCTAGTTCCAGCAATATGTAAAGCATTGATTCCTAACCTTGGTCCAGCTCATTGCGTCCAAAGTACGTTTGATATCAGCAACCGGAAAACTGAAAGAAAGAATCAGGAAGATTGCAAGAGTCTCTATCCGACGGCTTACTAGTTCCTAGCGGTATCAAGTAGCAAACCTCGCCATTTCTAGAAAGCATAGATGTCAGGGATATCCTGACCAAAATCGACCACTCACATAATATGGCTCATCAATGATTTTGAATGGCGCCTCAACAGTATAGGTCCACTCTCCATGCTGGTACCATATTTGACTAAAAGTAGTCAACCCCCTCAAGAGTCCGAGAGTAGTGTTGGCAACCAGGACGGCGTCTGAGCCATCGCTTGGAATATCCAATCGATAGCTTTCATCCCTCTGTTCGACTGGTAGTGCTGTAATCTCTGAAATTGACGGCACCCTCGTCTGCGCCTTTATACCCAACAACTGTTTAGTGTCTGGTGCGGCATAATCATAATTAAGCAACAGGTTTACCGTCGCAGCCGTCTGGTTTGTGTCAACCAGCCGCAGTACAAGTTTGCTGAGTCTTGGTGCATCCCCCAGTGATACGCCCTGACCCGGTCCCCGTCCGACCACCAGCCTGCCGAGCTTGTCCTCTTGAATGTAGTGTCTGGTACGACTAACTGCATTCTTGAGGTCCGAAGGTGCGTGTTCTATCCCGTGGATGTCAATAGAAAACCCATCCGCGATTGTCAGAGCGGCAGTTCCTGTCGAAAGCGTGCGTGGGATAGGCCAAAGAGCGTTCACAGGGGTAAATACAACCAGTAGAAACAGTAATAGCATCGTATTTCGGGCGTTTCTTGCGAATAACAGTAGTCGAAGTGTCTGCCAAGGCAAAGTTCAAAAGGCTCGATGTCGAAAAGCGTGCGAGCACAGAGAGCACGGTAGATGGTAGATTTAGAAATTTGATTACTGCTAGTCTTTTATACCGCTTTTCATGAAATTGACTCGTGAAACGGAAATGAATGAGGGAACTGATGTGGTTCTCTCCAAGAACACCACCTGGGTTCGTCTTCGCCAACTGATGTCAATATTGGTTGCCGGCATAGGCTCAAGATATCTGTTACATCCATGTGAAACGAGTCGGTTCTTGCCGTAAGCACGCATGGTCAGAGCCAAGTGATCGATTCGCAATAACCGAAAAGGACGAATAAGATTAGAATTGCAGGATACTGCAAGCGCAAAAAAAGGGAAACAAAAAAGGAGTAAGAAGTGGAATCCGGTACTCTTCCCATCAGCATATGACTAATACGCGACCGTTGCTTCTCTCTTCGGTCACAAGAGCAGGTCGTCCAGTCCGCCTCCGCCTCCTCCACCACTAGGTGCAGCAGCTCCGCCGAACCCACCGCCCATAGTCGCCGGCTTGGCCTGACCCTGCTGCTGCTGTTGACTATTATTCCCCCAAAAGGCAGCTTGCGCCTTTTCCTTTTGCAAGTCCATGATCGACTTGCCCGCAGTCCCACTGGCCCCACCGACGGGGGTACTCGAACGCCCTACCGTCGACGTGAGCGTCGAGGACCACAAGTCGTCAAAGTTTGCAGACGACTTGATAGCCGTGCCACCAGGTGTTGAACGGCCGCCTGCTGCGGCAACTGGTGTAGACGCCGTAGGGATCGGTTGCTTGTACATTGGAGAGGGCGTCATTGATGTTGCAGGCATGAGGGGGGCACCGCCTCCAAATACATCGCCCTGATTGCTCTTCCCCATTCCGCCATACATTGGCCGTGACATTGGTGCGACTGGCGGTGCTGCTGGTGCAGCATTGAGTAAATCGAAAACATTCGCGCCACCGGCGGCGGGCTTGGAAGCGGGAGTTGGTTGCACGGCGGGTGGGGCAGGAGCATTGGGTGCGCTCTGGAAGTCATCAAAGTCGTCGAAATCGTCGACAGGTTGGCTCTTCACTACGGCAGGTGCCGCTGCCACTGGTGCCGGTGCCGGGGCAGGTACGTCGTCATCGAATCCGAATCCGAGGAGATCGACCTCTTTCGCCTTGTCCTTTGCGGGAACAGCAGGTTTGTTTGGGGTCGTCGGTGAAGCGACTATTTTGTCGAGATGAGAAAATGAGTATAAGACAAACGCTGGATCCTACCTGCTTGTCTGGCGGCAGCAGCAGCCCCTGCCTTGGCAGTGATGGACGATGTCTTCTTATGTGCAGACGAATCCTCCCATTCACCGGCGTCATATTCTTCAAATTCTTGCTTCCCCCTAGAATCAGAGAAGCCTCCACTTCCTCCGCCACTGTTTCCATAATCTAAAGCGCGGGTCAGATGATGCAGAATTCATGATGGATAACCTACTGCCAGAGCCACCAGCATATGATGATGAACCTCCGCCGCCGCCACCACCACCACCACCGTAGTAATCATCACTGGAGAACCCGCCATATCGACCTATGGATCTATGAGTGATGCGCAAGGATAATTGGGATAGCTCGTACTGCCACCGGAGCCGGAGCCGAAGCTCAAACCGTCGTTCCCCACACCTGTATATTTGTTCTTGTTCATCTTTGCCTTTCTTCGTTCTTGACGGACACGATCCAAGTCACTCAACATTTCTGCAATTTCTTTGGCACGATTGCGAACTATGGTGCAAAAAGAGTGAGTACTTGACCGAAGGCTGCGAAAAAGCAGAGTAAACTAACCGTTGATGCCTTGGTCCTTCCCTTTCTCGTCAATGTAGTGAAAGTTTTTCAGCATCTTCAGGGTGGAGAGATGGGATCTGGCATCGTCTACGACGCGCTCAGAACCATGCTTGATGATGTATTCGAGCAATTGGAGTGACTGGAGTGATGCTTAGACGACGAAAGAGTGTGAATGATCTCAATATACCTTGTAAATCTGCCTCCATTCTCGTGCTTCCTTGTCCATGAATCGCGAGTAAATAGCGGGCATAATTTCATTAAATTGTTGGCTAGAAGGCGAGTACGGTTGAGATGATCGCTTGATGCCGGTGATAGTGATACTACATACAAGTTGAATGTCCTAAAGGCAAGAAGGGAATGCTGTGAGCGATGCTACCGGCGCCGACGCCAGCGAGATACTCACCCTTGCGCGATTTCGCCCATGAGAGTGGAGCTTGCACCCCTGTGATCATCATGAGCACCTATAATTCCTTGTAGATGGACGCAAAGACGAACCAGGGATCATCATTCGTGGCTTCCTGAACTTTTGCCTCCATCTCTGAGACGTTCAGGACCATATTTTTGGCCTTTATCATGCAAAATAAGCAAGAAGATACCCATTAAAACTGGTTGGATGCCGTAGACAAACCTGATTGTAGGCCGACTTGATGTCGTACATTGTGATCTTGGAAAGCTGGCTTCCCAGCGATTCTAAACGATCCATTTTGAGTTTGATTTCACTTCTTGGAGGTGATTTTGTCTATAGGAACAGGACCTTTCAAAAAAGGCCAGAGGTGGTGCAGAGCAGGCAATGGTGTGGCACGGCTACTATTCCAATTTTCAGTCTCGTAAATTGTGTAACCCTAATCCCGCCAAAGGTTATGAATGCCGTCTTTGACAGTTGGGTGGTGCCGGGACATTCGGCCCCCCAGCACATCTTGGACCGCTCCATCCCCTTGACTTTTACAACCTATTTCGCAAAAAAGCATAACAAATGGCTTCGTATTTTAGGAGACAGCTACGACCAGCTGTAGCACCTGTCGAAGAGGCAAGAGGGACCAGCCACCCGGAGACATCAACCGCGAATCAGGATGAACGATGGGCACCATCAACGTCGATCCTCATCTTTCCATCTCCCTCGACGTCGATCCCACATACTCCAGCGTCCTCGAACGGTCCACTCCCTCACAGTCCAGGCTCAGCGTCTATGTCAAACTTTTCGCTCCCTACTTCTATCAGTGTAGACGGTAGTCTTGAAAGTGCGAGTGAAAAGAGTGCAACATCTTCCTATCGTCGAATACGGTTGAAAAGGAGGGAAAACTTTGTGCCTCCAACGGGTGGCACGACTGCCCCATCGGCAAATGCCGAAACACGGCCGCAGAATGTCATACCACAACGGCTAGAAGTCGACATAGAGAGCGTCAGTGAATCCACAGGAGATGGTAGTCTCGAGGTCGAACTATGGGAATGGTCACAGACGTCCTCGCAAGGAGCCTCTCCACAGAGGGAACAACCCTCTCCACAAAGCAGGCTCTTGCGCTCTCTGTACACCGCACATTATCCTGGAGGAGAAGCCGTAGAGATCTCGTGGCCACCTCACTTCCGCGAGAGAACAATTTCACAAATCACCAATACAACAAACGTCTCCCAACTCTCGTATATCAGTCATTCGACGACTCCCTCATCTTCTCAAATTCCTCCTACACCCTTGTATTTCCCTTTCATATCGCTCATCAAGCAACTTTTTGGCATCGACTCGGAGACCATCACCCTCCTTGGCGCCTTTGGTCATTCCAGCGGCGCCGAAGCAGATCTTTTCCTCAGCAGTCCGTTTGACAATATCGAATCGAACAAAAATTCTGTATCAACTACCACCGAATCGATTGATAGAGACTCGACACATCATCCCATCATCGCCCTCCTCACTCAGTCCACCGTTGAATCCTCTCCGAGCACAAGTGCACATTCGCTCAAGGCAGGCTTGTCCGCTGCTACAGAATATGCATCCGGAGAAGCGAGCGAATCGACACCGTCCAGCTTTAGGACGGTCCTCTTCTCGTTTCCTAATGGCACCCCACCAAACATTCCTGACCTCCTCTTATCACCTGTGAGGTTGACTTCTTCTCTCGCATCAGGCGCTATGAATATCACCACGGAAATGATTGGCCACTCGTCCAGCGCTGTGGGGACCGCTTTGAGTGCGGTTAGCAAACCGGTTTTGTCGGCTGTTGGCAATATCGGATGGGGACGGAGTAGCACTGTACCTGCTTCAGCATAGATCGCGTCTAGAGCATTCGTTTCCAGTTTTTTTGATCTGATCTTTACTGTATCATGCATTCGAGTTGCAGATCTCCATGTATATACATACACAATGGCACTATTCACATCTCCAGATCCTTTGAAGGGGCTTAGGATAAAAATCTACGCTTTTCCCTCTTCTCGCTTCCATCGTGCACTGAGACCTCGTCCAGCTCGGCTCTCGTTCCTCCGATTCAGTTTCTCACTGATCCAAACGCCAGTTCCGACCAACTTCCGAATGTCTACGCCAGTCTCGTATCCAGCTCCATGAAGCGCATGGACAAGGTCTTCTGTGGCGGCATTACCGGTTGCTCCAGGCGAAAACGGACATCCCCCTAGTCCGGCAACTGCAGGCAAGATGAGAGACAGTTATCAAGACCAAGTTATAGACTTACCACTGCTATCTACTGTTCGGACTCCATACTGGGAACAAACTGAGTGAAGAATTTCAGAGAAAGTTGGCCTCATACCTGAAGTGCAGTCATCACATTCGCCACAGCCATTCCGAATGTATCATGATTCTAAGCATTTCCCTTGTTAGCACCGAGTAGAGGCAAACTTGGATCGAAGAGAACCTACATGCACCTATTACCAACCAATGCGTCAGTCATGTATTCACAGTTTTCTAAAATAACTCACCGCAAGCTTGCCAATAGGCATACTCCGGACTACTTCCTCCATGAGTGCTTTCACAGTTTTCTCGGTACCGGTACCAACCGTATCCCCGAGACTAACTTCGTAACAGCCCATATCCAATAGTGCATTTCCCACCTCGCGAACCTTCCTGGGCTCGATAGCTCCCTCAAACGGACAAGTGATGACGGTCGATACATATCCTCGTACTCGTAGTCCCTTGTCCTTGGCTAACTTGACGACCTTTTCCAGTTCTACCAGGGACTCTTGTACCGTCTTGTTCGTATTCGCTTTGTTGAACGAATCGGATGCCGCTGTGAAGATGGCAATTTCATCCACTATTGGACCTGATGATGAACCCTGGATTTGTAACAGGTTCTCTAGTCCTCGGACGTTGGGAACAAGGACCGGATATGATACGCCCCGTCGCTGTTTCATGGATGTTAAGACCTCTGGTGTCGTAGCCATCTAAGGAGCACATTAGTAATCAAATCTAAGAAGTGAAACTAGATATACCTGAGGGACACCCTTTTTGGAGACCATAGCCCCACTTTCGATGGAAGACAAGCCGGCATCACCCAGTCGTTCAATGAGTTGAACTTTGGTCTCGACGTCGACAATAGATGGTTCATTCTGTAGCCCATCACGTGCCCCACATTCTACTATCTTGACGAATAAAGGGTTACTTGTTGCTGATTCTCCAGGGAAATACGTAGCATATGCTCGTTGGCGAGGAAAAGGAGGACGTATTGTGGATGGCACCAGTTGGTTACTAATGTGAGATCGTGTGCACGCTCTCGAAGATATAATTTTAGAGTAGCGGAGACAAGTAGACATGAAGGTAGAGGTAGGGTGCAAACTATTGGCGGGCGGATCCTAATATCGACCACGTGATCCCAACAAATCAAGCCTTCACTGAGCCTGTAGAAACTTTCACAAGACGGATTTCCATTCTGTCCTAAGCCTTTCTCAGACCAAGGCAGCCATACGGTTGTCCTTTGAAGCCGGATCTGGCGAAGGGTGGTCAAGCTCGTCAAGGTGACTTCATCTCTCTACCTCTACCAATCTAGGATTCCATGAGATTAATAAAATGATACGTTCCACGCAGGGCACATCTCGTGGAGTTTAAGAACCACTGTAAAATTAGGGAAATTTGATTAAATAACATACAACCCAAATAAAGATGGCCAATCTCATACACTCAACCGTGCCCTGAATGATATGACCATTCTGCTTATAAGCATCGAGCCTCATCTTGCAACGGAAGCTCTCTGCAAAGAGACCACGCTTCTCCATGAACAAAGCTCTTGAGATTAAGCTGTGTCACATTATTTCCAATCGCTACTGTGCTCCTTAGTGGGCATAATCCGGGACGAATACCAGGCGGGACCCAAAATAGGAGTTCGGAGTTCGGGCCTAAGATCCACCCGTCTTTTGTATTGTGGCTGTCACAAAGGATTGAGTAAATAGACACCTGGATTGAATGCGTTAGCAATCTTATCATTACAGAGAGAATCGGAAGGCTTCACTGTGGAATACTCTACATCTAAACTCCAAATGAGAATGGTGCCATCGGAGGAGCCAGAGATGATGCGTGTACAATCAGACGAGAATGCGACAGACCACACCGATTTAGTATGACCTTTCAATGGCCCTATCGCTGTCTCCCCCGTCTCAACATTCCATACTCGAATAGTCTTGTCTCCCGAGCCAGAGACGATGCGCGTGCCATCCCGCGAGAATGAGACGGAGTTAACCGAGTGGGTGTGGCCTTCTAATGGCCCCATAGCTGT
Organism: Serendipita vermifera MAFF 305830; assembly: GCA_000827415.1. Classification (NCBI taxonomy): domain Eukaryota; kingdom Fungi; phylum Basidiomycota; class Agaricomycetes; order Sebacinales; family Serendipitaceae; genus Serendipita; species Serendipita vermifera. Next base: position 136,178 of record KN824286.1, on the reverse strand, counting down.
CTCACCGGTCTTTGCATCCCATACTCGAATGGTCTTATCGTTGGAGCCAGAGACGATGCGGGTGCCATCTGGTGAAAATGAAACAGACTTGACCATGTCGGTGTGACCTTCCAATGGCCTCATCACCGTCTTGCCAGTCACGGCATCCCATACTCGAATGGTCATGTCCCTAGAGCCAGAGACGATGAACCTGCTATCGGGCGAGAAAGATACAGACCTAACCAAGTCAGTATGGCCTTCCAATGGCTCCATCACCATTTCACCGGTCTCAGCGTCCCATATTCGAATGGTTTTGTCCCAAGAGCCGGAGACAATGTGTGTGCCATCGGGCGAGAATGAAGCGGAGCTAATCCAGCCGGTGTGACCCTCCAATGGCCCTAATACTGTCTCACCAGTCTCGGCATCCCATACTCGAACAGACTTGTCCCAGGAGCCAGAGACAATGTGTGAGCCATCTGGTGAGAATGACACGGAGTTGATTGTGTAGGTATGGCCTTCCAATGGTCTCATTACCGGCTCGCCCGTCTCGGCACCCCATACTCGGATGGTCTTGTCTGAGGAGCCAGAGACAATGCGTGAGCCATCGGGTGAAAATGATACGGAGTTAACTGAGTGGGTATGGCCTCCTAATGGCTTCATGGCTGTCTCGGCCGCCTCAGGATCCCATATTCGAATGGTCTTATCGTAGGAACCAGAGATTATCCGAGTACCACTTGGGGAAAATGAGACGGAGGTGACCAGGTTAGTGTGGCCTTTCAAAGGCTCCATCACTGTCTCACCCGTCTCGACGTCCCATACTCGAATGGTCTTGTCGGAAGAGGCGGAGACGATGCGTGTGCCATCTGGCGAGAATGAGACGGAGCTAATCCAGTCGGTATGGCCCTTTAATGGCCTTAACACTGTCTCGCCTGTCTCAGCGTCCCATACTCGAATGGTCTTGTCCCAGGAGCCAGAGACGATGTATGTGCCATCTGGCGAGTATGAGACGGAAGTGACAAAATATGTGTGGCCTTTCAAAGGCCCTATCACTGTGTCACCCGTCTCGACGTCCCATACTCGAATGGTCTTGTCGGAAGAGCCGGAGACGATGCGTGTGCCATCTGGCGAGAATGAGACAGTGCTAACGGGGCGAGTATGGCCTTTCAACGGCCCCATTACAGTTTCGCCTGTCTCTGCATCCCATACTCGAATGGTACAGTCACGGGAGCCAGTGACAATTCGTCTGCCATCCGGCGAAAATGAGACGGAGTCGATCCAGCTGGTGTGGCCTTCCAATGGCCCTATCACTTTCTCGCCCGTCTCGGCATCCCATACCCGAACTGTCTTGTCGCAGGAGCCAGAGGCGATGCGTGTGCCATCTGGCGAAAATAAGACGGAGGTAACCGGTCCCGTGTGGCCTTTTAATGGCCCCATTATTGCCTCGCCTGTCTCAGCATCCCATACTTGAATGATTTCGTCCCAGGAGCCAGAGACAATGCGTGTGCCATCCGGAGAGAATGACACAGCGTGACAATCTGAATTGTGTCCGTTAAGGATACCTTGGATTGCCGGCCAACTCGTAAATCCTCCACGTCGAAAGCTTAGCGTCTGTGGGTGACGTTCCATGTATTTCCTTGACACGGCCAAACATCGCGGCGCGAATGGAAGCGCGGAGATGTAGATGTGAGGCGCACTTTGTGAGATAACGCTTGCGAATGCAACCACAAATTTGTGGATATCTGTCGCCAGCGTAGCGTCTTGACCAGATTTCTATTAGGAGCCAGTTAACCTATGCAGCGCAATGATGTAAGCCAACAAAGCTTACCTTCGTCCAATTAACTAACAGCCGTAGCATACTCGAACAAATGTTGACTCGCTTAATAAGGCTCAAAACCTCCAACCAGGACAGAAGTTGGTTGTTCAGGAGGAATTCCAAGGCTTTATGCACCTTATCATCAAACCGGGCTTCGGCTAAATGCCCGGCCCAGTGGCACGATGAATACGAAAGGTAGGAGGGTATATGCGCCTTGACACGTAAATCGAGATCTTGGACGTCTTGGTTGCGTATATAGGACGACTCCAAGTTGCAAATATTAAACCGAAGGTGCCTTTTCATAGTCTGCAGGCAGGCTATCGTCAGCGTGCCATTTTCACGCTGTCGGTCAATAAGAAACGGCGCCGGACATTCGTCTGGATCTAAAAGGAAATCGACAAACGATTGGTGATGAATTCTTAACGTCTCTCCGAAGTCTAGTACTGAATGCAGTCCGTTGCAAATGTATCCCATCATAGAGGTCTTAATAGATAGGAGGTGTGCGAGAGACCCGATATCGAGAGGGGTCTTTGTGAAGATGATCGCACCTAGAATAGAACGAAAGTCATGGGTATATTCGTCACTCGGATTTGGAAATGAAATGTTCAGGATAGACCTGTAAAGTGATGCCATACTGCCCCGACCACCTAGAACTTGCTTCAGAGTACTTTCGAGTTCTCCGCGTTCGAGCAGTTTGAGAACCGTTTTGATATAAATAAACAGGCCCGAAGCAAGCTTCGTCAGATTCCCGATTATTTCTTCTCCTGGCCAATCGGGTGACATTAATGGATATTGTGACACGATCTGTCGAAGCTCGTGGCGCATAAAGGCTCTAATATCCTTTGATGACTGCAAAGAAGCGGTCTGGCCAGCAAAGATAGAGAGAGATCGATGCGGAGTCGCTGAGAACATCTGCTCAATATCGCTTTCTCTACGACTAGTAACCACGAGCTTAAACCTGCTAGGTAGGCTTGACCAGCTCTGTAGTGTCCGAATCAGGTCTTTTCGGTGATCCGAATAACGTCCATCCAGCCCTCCACATTCGTCCAAGGCATCTATGACAATGATCGGCGATCTCTCCCTGTGTATGTCGCTGCTTGCTAGTAGTGGATTATGGACCAACTCACGAAACAGTTTGTCGACATTAGATGTGGTGTGAACTGTGTCGTCTTCAGCCAACAATGTGATCAAGTGCTTCCGGATGGTGGGATAACGACGACCCAAGTCGTGGGCTACAGTACGCCATAACGCATGAGGAGTCATAGTGTCCGCTGCTTCTCGTCGAAAGAAGAAACTTGAGCCAAGACGCCCCGACGAGCGCCACTTCTCGACGATGCTGGTGGCGATGGCCGACTTTCCTACGCCAGGATAACCGTTTATCCATATGATATTCGGAGCGTCGATATCTATCGCCCATGTCTCGATTCCTGCTAAGATGTCTTGACGGGTACCCTCCAAACATTCAGATGCATGCGAGCCACATTCGACATCAGGTGGTTTAAGTTTCGCAATTATTGTATCATCCTGGTTTGATACTTTGAAATTTATATTAATCGAAGGTCAAAACTTCAAAGAAGCCTGCTCACTGAGAATGCCTAGCGATTTCTCGACCGAGACTGCCATCCTCTCTGGCGCTCTGGAATCACTGACATGCCCTAGGAGGGATTAACGCAATATTAGCTTAAAAACTAATATCACGTCACATATACTTACTTAGGTGATCGAGCGTGATTGTAGCAGTTTGATCTGTGATATTCTTCACAAACAGGTCCAGTTTGTTTCTCGTGTCCCGGAGATTCAGATAATCTTCCGTTTGCGCCACGATCCATTCCGGCTTGCTTGTCTGTTCAGAATGATGATTTTGCAACCCTTGCTCAACGGAGAGTCGTGAATAAATCCCATCCCGACCTATCTGTTGCTCCATCTGCTGCGCTCTCTGTTCACAGTCATGCATCATTTCCCGCATCGTCTTGAGTAAAGCGGCCTCTCCGCCTTCTTGGGGGAATGAGATGATTCCAGGATGGCCCGTGCCCATGCTCAGTATGGAGGCCACCGTGGCATCTCCGCCAAATAGTAAGTGTGCCTCTGAGATAGCCTCGTGGGTAGGATAGGCCGCTCCACTTGAAGAGATATATTCTCGCCTTTTGAGGCCGGACCCGGAATGTACGGAAGCGAAGTCTGGTTGTGTCGCACAAGTCGCAAGCACGGCATCAATCACAGTGATTTTGGATGAGGGTTGACTTCGGATAGGGTAGCTTCTAAAGCATAGCGTGCTGCTGGCGTTCGTACGCGGGCTCGCCACTACAAAGCTGCGTAACATAAGCGGTGAAGAACGGCCTGGCTTGAAATTGTACGTACCAGGGACATCCTGCCTGCTGTTTCCCCACCAGCTGAAGGTCGATTGGAAGTCCCTTGCTCCTCATAGCGTCTTCCATACATTTTCTCAGCGCTCCACTCCTCTCCGATGCCGACAAATTGCTTGGTGTATAGGCGTGCTCGACGATCGAGAAAAATGTGTCTGATGCTTCCTCCACTGACATGCGCAACTTGCCAAGCAGGATTGCGATTAGCCTTCTGACCGTCAGTATTCTCAACGGGGAAACATGCAAAGGAAAATCTCACCCTCCTGTACCGCTGCCACCGATCAAATCAAAGTGCTCGTAAGGCAGCCTACATTCCTCTGATTCGTCTGATTGGTGTTCCCAATTTAAGCGATGCATGATGTTACTCATAATTTCGAGCTGCGAGAATCCTCGTATACCACCATCGTCTAGAAATGGGCAAGTGTTAGTAGGTTGAATCGATTGGAATAAGACATGCTTGCCTAAACTAACGAGTTTGAGGTTCATTTTGGACGCCATTACGCATTATTATCGGGCTGAGAGGGTTTGTATGGTGGCAAGCTCGTGGAAAAGTGTAGATGCAATAGGCGGGCGCTTCGGCGTAACAACTGGAATCCATTTTCTTCATTTCTCCTCACGTGGGCCTACGCTATTCTAAGCCTGCCAAAAATGTATGTCAAGGATATACTAGAAGGTTGAATGCATGGCGAGTCGTTTGTGCGGGGCCTGGCCTGCTCGTGACAAATGGGAAACAAATTTTCGTCGCTGTGTACAACGATCGTCTCTAGAAGGAGAACAGGTGTTGATTTGGTAGGTTGCCATATCTCTTGTTCATTTGCATGATGAAATCACCAAAGCTCGAAGACGTCCATCTTCTTGGTGATATTTAGACACCCATATAATTATCGGTCGCAACTTCCTTGAGCTTATGCAATACCCGACCGGGCTTACGAGAGACGCAACCTTAAGACATAGGTGGTCTGGTGTTTGGTGTATGGTGTATGGTGTGCGACTGTCAACGGAGGGACAAAGAACTCGGCGGGCGAACGACTTACCACCTCGCCTTGAATCAGAACCATTTTACGGCCGATTATTTCGGGTTTCACGTCGATAATAACAAAGGAATCGCAAATAATGACATTCATGTGTTCCCCATCCTATGCGACCCCCGATTCTGTCCACTTAATTCCCAAGCTTGAGGAATGGCCAAAAGTTGCCCTGCTTCTATGAAGGGGCAAGCATCTACAATATGTACCTGATAGTTCGTTATGATTGTTCCTTTTGTCATTCCGTTTCGCCTGTTGACCCTTGCATTTGCCAGCCACCTGGTTGCTCTCTATAAACCAGTATCCACTGATCTAAATCCCCACTCTCCGTGCACACAGGTAAAAAAAAATCATGTATCAGATAGGACCAGCATTGTCACTGGTCCATCGGGACACAACATGAGCCTCCGCGTTCAACCTGACCTCGAGAACAAAAAGGCCCTTTACAACCACTGCATCCTTTGCATTGCCTATTATCATATGGATCAACGGATTAGAGATGCTATTGGAGGCAACCCACGCATGTAAGCAAATCCCAAAATCCAATACATAGATTTCCCGTTCCGGGCCAAGAACTACCACTATAAATCAAAATAATATAAAGTTTAATGTACAGTCCGATGATAAATGGGTACCCTTGCCCACTCAATAGCACTATGAATGATCAATATATGCAATTGCCCATCGAACCCCATATTACGCCGGAGGCTCTCTGCAGCGAGTCCATGATTTTCCATGAATAAAATTCTTGAGATCAAGCTGTGTCACGTCACCTCCTATCACCATCGTGTTCCTTAGTGGGCATAATCCAGGACGAATAGCAGGCGGGACCCAAAATAGAAGTTCGGAGTTCGGGCCCATGATCCAACCGTTATCTGTCTTGGGACTGTTGTGGAAATTTAAGTAGATAGGGTTCTAAATAAGATGCATCAGCGGTCTCGTCATTCTAAGGAGTGTTGAAAAAGGTTTACCGTGGGGTCGCCTACTTCTAAACTCCATACTCGAATGGTCTTATCCCGGGAGCCAGAGACGATCCGTGTGCCGTCCGGCGAGAATGAGGCGGATAAAACCGATAAAGTGTGACCCTTCCAACGGCCCCATCACTGTCTCGCCCGTCTTGGCATCCCACACTCGAATGGTTTTATCCGGAGAGCCAGAAACAATGCGTGCGCCATCCGGTGAGAACGACACAGAATTGACTCTGCTGGTGTAGTCCTCCAGTATCCTCGTCACCGTCTCGCCCGTCTCAGCATCCCATACTCGAATGGTCTTATCCCCAGAGCAAGAGACAATACGTGTACCATCAGGCGAGAACGAGACGGAGTTAATCCAGCTGATGTGGCCATTCAACGGCCCCATCACTGTCTGTCCCGTCATGGTATTCCATATTCTAATGGTCTTGTCTTCGGAGCTAGAGACGATGCGCCGGCCATCCGGTGAGAATGAGACAGACCATACTGAATCTGTGTGACCCCTCAATGGCCCGATAGTTGGCTTGCCCGTTTCGGTATCCCATACTCGAATGGTCATATCAGAGGAGCCGGAGGCAATTCGTGTACCATCTGAAGAGAGTGAGACGGACCAGACTGCTTGATCGTGGCCTTCTAATGGACCCATCACTGTCTCACCCGTCTCGGCATCCCATACTCGAATAGTCTTATCCCCAGAGCAGGAAACGATACGTGTACCATCCGGCGAGAATAAAACGGAGTTGACCCAGTGAGTGTGGCCTCCTAACGGCTCCATCACCATATTGCCTGTCTCCGTATCCCATACTCGAATGGTTTTATCCCAAGAGCCAGAGACAATGCGGGTGCCATCCGGCGAGAATGACACGGACGAAACGAAGTTGGCGTGGCCTTCCAACGGCCCCATCACTATATCGCCTATGTCAGAATCCTGTAAACGAATAGTCCTGTCGTAGGAGCCAGTGACGATGCGGGTGCCATCCGACAAGGATGAGAGGGAGGTGACCAAGCTGGTGTGGCTTTCTAAGGGCTCCATTGCTGTATCGTCTATCTCTGCATCCCAGACCCGAATATTTTTGTCCCAGGAGCCAGAGACGACCCGTGTTCCATCAGAAGAAAATGAAACAGAGGTGACTGAGCTAGTATGGCCTTCCAAAGGTCCCATCACTGTATCGCCTGTCTCTGCATCCCATACTCGAATGGTCTGGTCGGAAGAGCCAGAAACGATACGTGTGCCATCCGGCGAGAATGACAGGGAGCTGATTGGGCTCCTGTGACCTTCTAATGGCCCATCACTATATCGCCTGTCTTGGCATCCCAAACTCGAATGGTGCTGTCCCAAGATCCAGAGGCGACCCGTGTGCTATCCGGCGAGAATGAGACAGAGGTGACCCAGCTGTTATGGCCTCTTATCGGGCCCGTCGCCATATTGCCGGTTTCGGCATCCCATATTCGAAGGGTCTCGTCATCAGAGCCGGAGACAACGCGTGTGCCGTCCGGCGAAAATGAGACGGACAAGACTGGATCAGTGTGACCTTTTAACGGCCCTATCACTGTCTCGCCTGTCTCGATATTCCACACTCGAATGGTCTTGTCGCTGGAGCCAGAGACGATGCGTGTGCCATCTGGCGAGAATGAAACAGACCAGACCCCTCCAGTGTGGCCTTCCAATGGCCCTATCATTGCCTCGCCGGTATCAGCATCCCACACTCGAATGGTATTGTCGTCAGAACCAGATACTATGCATGTACCGTCCAGTGAGAATGAAACGGAGTTCACCGGGCCGCTGTGGCCTTCTAATAGTTCCATTACCGTCTCACCTGTCTCAGCATCCCACACTCGAACGGTTTTGTCCACAGAGCCCGAGACTATGCGTGTACCATCCGGCGAGAATGAAACGGAGATGACCGGTGAAGTGTGTCCATTAATAACACTTTGGATTGTCGGCCAGTTTGTATATCTCTCGTGTAGAATGCTGAGAGTCTGCGGATAACTTGCCATGTACTTCCTGGATACGGCCAAACGTCGAGGCGCGAATGGAAGCGCGGACAAGTAGATATGAGGCACGCTCTGTGCGATCACACTTGCGAATACAGCCACAAATTTCTGCATATCCATCGCTAGCGTTGCGTTTTGACCAGATTTCTATTAGGAACCAGTTAGCCCATGCAACCATGTAAAGCCAACAAATCTTGCCTTCGTCCAATTGATTAATAGCCGTAGCATACTTGAACAAGTATTGACTCGCTTAATAAGGCTCAAAACTTCTAACCAGAATAGAAACTGGTTGTTCAGGAAGAATTCCAAGGCTTCATAGAGTGTATCATCAAACCCAGCTTCAACCAAATGCCCGGCCCAGTGGCACGACGAATACGAAAGATAGGAGGATATATGTGTCTTGACACGTAAATCGAGATCTTGGACGTCTTGAATGCGTGTATAGGACGACTCCAAGTCGCAAATATTAAAATGAAGGTGGCTTTTCATAATCTGCAGGCAAGCCATTGTCAGCGTCCCATTTTCACGCTGTCGGTCGATCAGAAATGACGCCGGACATTCATCTGGATCTAGAAGGAAGTCGACAAACGATTGGTGATAAATTCTCAACGTCTCTCCGAAGTCAAGTACTGAATGTAGTCCGTTGCAAATGTATCCCATAACAGAGGGCTTGACTGATAGGAGATGTTCGAGAGACCCAATATTGAGAGGGGTCTTTGTGAAGATGATTGCACCTAGAATAGAACGAAAGTCATGGGTATATTCGTCACTCGGATTTGGAAATGAAATGTTCAGGATAGACCTGTAAAGTGATGCTATACTGCCGGCGCCGCTTAGAACCCGCTTTAGAGTACTTTCGAGTTCCCCACGTTCAAGCATCTTGAGAACTGTTTTGACATAGATAAATAGTCCAGAGGCAAGGTCAGTCAAACTCCCAATTGCCGATTCCCCTGGCCAGTCGAGTGACATTGATGGATATTGAGACACGATCTGTCGAATTTCGTATCTTAGGAACAATCGAATGTCCTCTGATGGCTGTGAAGAGGCGATCTGGCCAGCAAGGACAGGTAGGGACTGATGCGGTGTCTTTGAAAACATCTGCTCGATGTCGCTTTCCCGCCTACTTGTAATAACAAGCTTAAACCTGCTTGGTAGGCTCGACCAGCATTTTAGTGTCTGAATTAGGCCTTTTCGATGGTCCGAATACCGTCCGTCTAGTCCTCCACATTCGTCCAGGGCATCTATGACGATGATCGGCGACCTTTCCATGGGTATGTCGCCGCTTACTAGTAGTGGGTTATAGATTAACTCGGAAAATAGCTTATTGACATCAGACGTGGTAGGAACGGTTTCATTCTCGGCCAATAGTGCAACCAAGTGCTTCCTGATAGCGGGATAACGACGGCCTAGGTCGTAGGCTACAGTACGCCATAAAGCATGGGGAGTCATCGTGTCCGCTACTTCTCGTCGGAAAAAGAAAGTCGAGCCCAGACGCCCCGATGGGCGCCACTTCTCGACTATGCTGGTGGCGATAGCCGATTTCCCTACGCCAGGATAGCCGTTTATCCACAAAATATTTGGGGCGTCGATATCTATTGCCCAAGCGTTGATTGTGGCTAGGATATCTTGACGAGTACCTTCCAAGCATTTAGATGCATGCGAGCCACATTCGACGTCAGGTGGCTTGATTGTCGCAATTTTTGCGTCATCCTGGTTTGATACTATGGAGATAATGTCAATAAGAGTTCAAATTCTGGAGGAATCGCAATCACTAAGGATGTCCAATGATTTCTCGACTGAGGCAGCTATCTGAACTACAGCCTTGAAGCCGCCGACATGTCCTATGAGAGATTAACATGACTCAAGAACAGAATTCTGTGACAGAGACTTACTCAGGTGATCAAGCGTGATTGCCGTAGTTTGACCCCCAATATTCCTCAGAAGTAGTTCCAGCTTGTCGCCCGTCTCCTGAAGATCCAGATAATCTTCCGTTTGTGCTGCTATCCATTCTGGCTTGCTCATTTCCTCAGAGTGATGGTTTTGTAATCCTTGCTCGACAGAAAGTCGTGAGTAGATCCCCTCCCGATGTGCGGAGAGTACGCGGCTACGTTCGGAGAGATAAGGCCCGAGCATATTAGGCGACGGCGGCATTACCTAATCGTCAGCTAGTTTGTACCCGTTCGAATTTTAGTTTCCGTTACCTTTCGTCTTCGTTCGTCTCGATTAGGAGTCGCCCTGATCTCTACATTCTCCTAGGGCTAAGAGAGCGCCTAGGTCGTGTGGATCTTCACGGGATTCGTCGAGCGTAGGGTGTTACTGTACACCTCCACGTATTCAGTCGCGAGGGTTCGATCGTCATACATACTTCTCTACTCAACCACTATTCGCACACTCGATTTCGACGTACCAAGAACGTCTGCTCTTCACCGACCTATTCGCTCTTCCATTTCCTGAGCCCTCTGTTCGCAATCGTGCATCATTTCCCGCATTGTTCTCAGCAGACTGGCCTTCCCACCACTTTGGGGAAATGAAATAATTCCTGGGTGACCAGTGCCTACACTGAGTAGAGACGCCACTGTGGCATCCCCACCGAATAGTAGATGTGCCTCAGTGATCACCTCGTGGATAGGGTTGATTGCTACATTTGAAGAGATATACTCTCGCTTCTTGACACCGGAACCGGAATGTACGGAAGCGAATTCTGGTTGTGCCGCACAAGTCGCAAGTGCGGCATCGACCACCGTGATTGTGGATGAGGGCTGACTTCGGATAGGATATGTTCTGAGACATAGCGTCCTCCTGGCGTTTGTGCGAGAGCTTGCCACTACAAAGCTGCGGACTATAAGTGGTGGGGAATGGCCCAGTTTGAATGTGCATACCAAGGACATCCTACCTGCTGCTTTTCTGTCAGCTGAAGGTCAACCGGAAGTCCCTTGCTCTTCATAGCGTCCTCCATACATTCCCTCAACGCTTGAGTCCTATCTGATGCCGACAAGTCGCTCGGTGTATAAGCGTGCTCGACGATTGAGCAAAATGTGTCTGATGCTTCCTCGACTGACATCCGCAACTTGCCAAGTAGAATTGCGATCAGTCTTTAGGTCATCAGTATTCTCAGCGATGAAACATGCAAAGGAAGGGCTTACCCTCCCGTGCCGCTGCCACCAATCAAATCAAAATACTCCTAAGGTCGTCCACGTTCCTCAGCTTCGTCGGATTGATGCCCCCAGTTTAAGCGATGCATGATGTTACTCATAATTTCGAGCTGCGAGAATCCCCGTATGCCGCCATCGTCTAGAGAGGACAGGTGTTAGTACGTTGTATCGATCGGAATCAAATATGCTCGCCTAAACTAACGATTTTGAGGTTCATTTTGTGCACCATTCCGCATTATTATCGGGCTGAGAGGGTTTGTATGGTGAATATGGTGAATTGTTGCAAGCTCGTAGATGCAATAGGCGCCCTGGCGTCTATTCGGTTTACGACTGGGATTCCATTTTCTTTGTTTCTCCTCCAAGGGCCAACATGGGCCTGATAGACGCTATTCTCAGCCTAACAAATGTACACACATATAAGCATTCTATGGCCTTAGAATTGAACTCGAGGCTAGCCGGCTTTAACTTCATGATAAGTGCGTGATCCTGATTTGATACTAAAGATACAT
>KN824286.1:83722-124271 GCA_000827415.1 Serendipita vermifera MAFF 305830 | reverse complement strand
CCTGCTCACTGAGAATGCCTAGCGATTTCTCGACCGAGACTGCCATCCTCTCTGGCGCTCTGGAATCACTGACATGCCCTAGGAGGGATTAACGCGATATTAGCTCAAGAACCAATACCACGTCACATAGACGTACTTAGGCGATCGAGCGTGATCGTGGCAGTTTGGTCCCTGATATTCTTCACAAGCAGGTCTAATTTGTTGCTCGTGTCCCGGAGGTTTAAATAATCCTCTGTTTGTGCCACTATCCATTCCGGCTCGCTCGTTTGTGCAGAATGGTGATTTTGCAACCCTTGCTCAACGGAGAGTCTCGAATAAATCCCATCCCGACCTATCCGCTGTTCCATCTCCTGGGATCTCTGTTCACAGTCATGCATCATTTCCCGCATTGTCTTGAGTAAAGCGGCCTCTCCACCTTCTTGGGGAAATGAAATGATTCCAGGATGACCTGTGCCCATGCTGAGTAGGGAGGCCACCGTGGCATCTCCGCCGAATAGCAGGTGTGCTTCCGAGATGACTTCATGAGCAGGGTAAACCGCTCCACTTGAAGAGATATATTCTCGCCTTTTGAGACCGGGTCCGGAATGTACTGAGGCAAAGTCTGGCTGTGTCGCACAAGTCGCAAGCGTGGCATCAATCACAGTGATTGTGGATGAGGGCTGACTTCGGATAGGGTAGCTTCTAAAGCATAGCGTGCTGCTGGCGTTCGTACGCGGGCTCGCCACTACAAAGCTGTGTACCATAAGTGGTGAAGAACGGCCCGGCTTGTAATTGTACGTACCAGGGACATCCTGCTTGCTGTTTCCCCGCTAGCTGAAGGTCGACTGGGAGTCGTTTGCTCCTCATAGCGTCTTCCATACATTTCCTCAGTGCGTCAGTCCTATCTGATGCCGACAAATTGCTTGGTGTATAAGCGTGCTCGACGATTGTGCAAAATGTGTCTGATGCTTCCTCCACCGACATCCGCAACTTGCCAAGAAGGATTGCGATTAGCCTTCTGACCGTCATTATTCTCAACGGGGAAACATGGAAAGAAAAATCTCACCCTCCTGTACCGCTGCCACCGATCAAATCAAAGTGCTCGCAAGGCAGCCCAGGTTCCTCTGATTCGTCTGATTGGTGTTCCCAGTTTAAGCGATGCATGATGTTATTCATAATTTCGAGCTGCGAGAATCCTCGTATACCACCATCGTCTTGAGAGGGCAAGTGTTAGTATGCTGAACTGATCGGAATCAAATATGCTTGCCTAAACTAACGAGTTTGAGGTTCATTTTGGACGCCATTACGCATTATTATCGGGCTGAGAGGGTTTGTATGGTGAATATGGTGAATTGTTGCAAGCTCGTAGATGTAGATGCAATAGGTGGGCGCCCTGGCGTCTATTCGATTTACGACTGGATTCCATTTTCTTTGTTTCTACTCCAAGGGCCAACATGGGCCTGATAGACGCTATTCTCAGCCTAACAAATGTACATATATATAAGCATTCTATGGCCTTAGAATTGAACTCGAGGCTAGCCGGCTTTAACTTCATGATAAGTGCGTGATCCTGATTTGATACTAAAGATACATGGGTGAAATTATGTACATGTATCAAGACATTACTTACTAGGGATTTCAAGGGATCTCGCTACTGTGGCAGTGAGTTGGCTGGATATACTAGGACCACCCCCGTGTTCTAATCGAATGGTCAATATGACCAGGGAAGCAACTAGTGCAGGGACCTACGGAGTTGGTCCAGGGTGACGGGTGCAGTAGCAGCAGTAGTGGAATTAACGTTCAGCACAAAGGAGTCAAGTCTTTCGCAGGTTGTGTGACGATTCAAGTAGCTTTCAGTCTGAGCGACTATCCAGCCAGAATCCTCGAACTGTCCTTGATGGTCATTCTGCATTCCTTGTTCGACGGAGAATCGCGAGTAAACCCCTGTACGGCCTATTTGCTGTTCTATTTGCTGTGCTCTTTGCTCACAGTCGTTCATTATGTCTCGCATTGTTTTATGCAAGCCGGTCTCCGTATCACCGGACCGATAGGAGATAACTCCTGGATGCCCAGTACCCATACTTAAAATTGAAGCAACGCCGGAGTCTCCACCGAATAGAGAGTGAGCTTCCTGGATCACTTGAAGCACGGGATTATTGGCGCCAAGACTCGCTCCAATATACTCTCTCTTCTTATGGTGGTCACCGAGGGAAATTGGAGAGAAATCGGGTTGAGTCGCACAAGTCGCAAGCACTGCTTCGATAACAGTAATAGGAGTGGGGCGATGGCCTCGGATAGGGTAGGTTCTGAGACAGTCTGTGGCGTCGGCGTTCGCACTCTGACTTGCTACGACGAAACTTGACCGAGGTTAGCAAAATGGAGATCTGAAATCATGACATGGATGGACTCACCATGCACAGTCTCCTACTGGCGTTTCACCCAGGAGTTTCATATCGGGAGGAAATTCATTTCGTTCTAAGATGTCTTCCATGCAGCGACGTAGGAGATCACTCCTTTCTGCTGGCTCTAAATCATTCTGTGCGTAGACTTTCTCGATGATTGTGCAAAATTCATCGGACACCTTGTCCACGGTCATGCGCAACTTGCCAAGCAGGATGGCGATCAAGCTGAAGGGTATTGTTATACTTTGTCTACAGAATTAGGAAGAGACGAAAGTCTTACCCTCCTGTGCCGCTGCCTCCAATAAGGTCGAAATACTCGCAAGCTAGTTTCTCTTTGCCAGATCCTTTTTTTTGTTCCTCCCAATTCAACCGGTGCATAATGTTGCCCATAATTTCCAATTGCGACAGCCCCCTGATGCCGCCACCATCTATTGCTAAACTATCAGCGCCTCGCAATGAGTAGGGAAGAACACACTGACCGAAGCTAACAAGCTTGAGATTGCCTTTTTTTGACATATTAAGCGTCTTTCTTGTGGTGAGGATGCAAGATGCAAATGGAGAAGGGCAAGTCTCAGTCTGGGCGTCGAGGTCGGCGCTTACTATGGGGACAGAACGTCTTTATAGCTGAATTGATCTACCCACACCTTCCGACTATATAGACTGGTTGGTAAACCACTAAGCATGGCCCTTGGGTTCTTCTAGAAGGGCACATTGCGAGTCGATCTAATCCTTACGTTAATGATGAAGGGGTGTAATGCATGGGTATAAATAATCATGATGCGAATAGCGTACAAGTGTATGTGACAAGTGAGCTCATGTGGTGATGAATGCAGCTTTGAACATACGAGAACATGATGCGGTAATTGAGAGCTACCGACTACTTACGATTTCGACGGCCTAGCAGGAAATTAGGGGTGGCCGCTTGAACTAACCGGTCGTCTCCGACCGATGAGGACCTTTCGTGATCCGAGCTCCATCCTTTGCAAAGAGGATGGATTGGACGTCGCCTCCGCCTTCGGTGACCCACTCTTGCTCTGACATAATCTCGGCCCTTTCCGTGCGGCCGTGGAAGGACTGATCGCGTGAGAGGTGTCCAGGCGATTGCTTATCAGCAGCAGCAAGTTCCTGGGCCAACTCGTCACTCTCGGCAATTTCATCCGTAGCGTCCCACCCAGCGTTCCACGCAGCCTAAAACCGACGAGTCAGATCAGTATTCTGCCCCACGAGACATCTTCCGAAACTCACACACACCTCATCAATCTGGGCTACCGTCCAGCGTCTGGTTACGTCGACGCAGATACACCCACGCAACACCCGTCTCGCCTGCTTCCCAATCTTGACATCATTGCTCCTCGGCCTCGATTGCATGCGCGCCTTGGCACCCTGCTGGAACCTACCCCCAACTTTGCGTTCGTGGGAGGGCGACCGAATACGGCTGACAGAACGCGATTTGGAGCCTCCACTGCCGTTCCCCCTCGCACGGGACCTTGAGCGTGTGCGCGAATGTCTGCGCTCCCATTCACCACGTACAATCTTCATCTGGAGTCGGGGCTCGTATGTGTCGGCGAATGGGAGGCGTCCGAATAGGAGAGCGTGGAGTAGACATCCGAGGGCCCATACGTCTTGAGCGGGGTTGGCCGGGTACGCAGATGTCGCTTCTTCATCTGGGGTAGCAGGTGCTGCAAGAGACTTGTTGGAGTTCGTCGGGGGGAGAAGGAGTTCGGGGGAAGCATAGGGCAACGAGCCAGGCGGGAAGTGGTGCAGCGAAGAGGGTTTCTTGAGACCAGGGACGTGTGTAGAGTTACGGTGGCGAGAGGAGCGGCCTCGTAAATGTGGGGGGAGCGCACTCTGCCGTATCTCGGTCTCGCTTGGGTTCCTTGACATGGGAGTCGAGGGCATGTACCGCGCGAGACCAAAGTCGGCGATGCGGCACGCTCCGAGTTCGTCGACGAGGACGTTCTCTAGCTTAATGTCTCCGTGAACAAGTCGGACTTGTTCGTGTAAGTACCGCAACCCACGCACGATTTGTCTGAACATGGTGCTTACGTCTTCTTGCGGCAAGCCTGGAGCGCCATGGAGCCGCAGAATGTCAAAGAGGGAGCCGGCGGGACAGTACAGTGAGACGAGGTAGATGTTACTGTCGGTTCTGTAGTCGTTGAAGAGGGGCAAGATGTATTCGTGGTGGAGGCTGGACCAAATGGAGATTTCGTTCTCGAGAGAGGAGATTCTCTCCTGGTCGTTTGGATCAGCAGAAGAAGAATCGGGAAGCGGGATGACTTTGATGGCTACGACGCCAGAAGCAGAAGTGCCCTTTTTGACGACGGAGAACCCACCATGACCAATGACGGGACCGAGAACGTACGCTCCAACACGTTCTTCAACGGGGAGCTGTTTGCGTATAGGAGCTGGTGAAGCAACCGTTTCGAGTGAGCGAGCCACAGAAAAGGGAGAATTGAGGCCGGCCAGGAACGCCATGGCCGGTGACATTGCCACATTTGGATTCAGGATCGGTACCGGCGATGACTTGTTCTCAACCTGAGGGCTTTCAGTCATGGCTGCGCTCTGGTCATCTCCGTCGGGAGTCCGGCCTAGGGGGTCGGACAAGATCCGTGCGCGACTGACTGCTGGGACGCGAAGACCCAAGTGCGCTTGATCATGCTTTGCTCTGTTTTTGCGAACTTGATTTTCACCCATCATTTGGAGACTTGGGCCAGGTGAATCGTCGCTCGACGAGTCCTCGTCCTCGTCTTCATCAGAGTCTGCATCTTCCAAAGAGGGACTACTAGTTGCATCACTGGGAGACACTGGAGCGTATGGGCTCGTTGGGATTGCCAGCGAGGCAAACGGCGCCGAGGTGGAAGAAGCCGGTGGTGGAGGGGTCGTGTGGGTCGTATTCAAAGCGTGCAATGACGTTTCTTCATCATTATTTCGTGAATTTTCAACAATTTTCGTATTTTTAGGCAGGTTAGAGTTCATCTGGAATGTTGTGTGCGGAGTTCAAGAGGCAGGGCCAGGTGACTTCTCTGGGCCCTTCTCAGCTGGGGGCTCCTCCCCGCTTAACGGCATCCTTAGCGCCGACGACGCGAGCTATGTCCGACGATCCTAGCTCGCTTCAACAAAATCGACCTGAAAGCCCAAATTCCGATTCTAGTAGCAGTACTGGATCAGAAGATGAGGATAATAATTGGGACGATTGGGTAGAGGACACGGCTGGTTTCGCCACAGTCTCCCTCTTTGAAGATCGCCAGTTTCCCAGTGCAGAAGCCGCTTTAAAACACGATAAAGAGACGCATGGTTTTGATCTTTCTGCGTTATCTACAAAACTGGGTTCGTGGAGGCACCCATACACCCACTTTTTTTAAAAGCATGAATAGCCCTCGACACCCATCAACGATTACGACTGATCAACTACATCCGAAGTAAAGTAGGAGTTCAAATTTGTATTTTTCATTCAGCTTTACGAGACTGTCTATAGAAACCATCCTCAAATGACCTTGCCAGCCTCTCAGGGACAGAACCATTCTTCACCGATGACGCCTATCTCAAACCGGTCATAGAAGATGACCCGCTACTTCGTAAGTAGATATCTCTATTCCTCGAGGCACAGCAGGATTAAGCTAGGCAGAGCTACAAATGGACGAATGGTCATCAGACGAGGACGAACCGTCACAAGCCAAGGGTAAAGAACCGGTTTCAGAAGCTTCAGAGCTTCAGCGATCCAAGAAGGAGATCAAACGGCTCAAAGAACGCTTGGCGGCCGCTCAAAAGGACCTCGTCGACTATCGCAACCTTGTCAACGACAACATTGCCAATATTGCCACGGGAGCACTCGGAAATGTCACATTGGACGACATTAAAAAGGAGGAATTGCCTTCACCTGCTTCAAGAGACGACGACACCCACTACTTTGAAAGTTACAATGAGCAGTGTATGCTTTAAACTCCGTGCTGTCATTTCTTCTAACCAACTCTGTAGCTATTCATTGGACAATGCTCACGGATCGAGTACGCACGACCACCTATGCGACCTTTATCGTCTCGAACCCAAACCTCTTTCGAGGTGCAGTGGTCATGGACGTAGGCTGTGGCACAGGCATACTCTCCCTTCTCGCGGCAAGAGCAGGTGCAAAGCGTGTATTCGCAGTAGAAGCGAGCAAAATTGCCGACAAAGCCGAGGCAAATATAAAAGCAAACGGCTACAGCGATGTCATCACGTGAGGCGTCTTGAGCATCCAGCGTGATAACATACTGACTTCAAAATGCAGACTCGTGCGTGGCAAAGTCGAAACAATCTCCCTCCCAGATGATTGCCCCAAAGTCGATGTGATCATCTCTGAATGGATGGGATATGCACTCCTCTACGAGTCGATGCTCGACTCCGTCTTGGTCGCACGAGATAGGTTCCTACGGCCAAAAGAGGATATTTCCCCCGCCAACCCTAAGAGCCCGCCCGAATTCAAGGGTGTCATGGTTCCCAGCCAGACTCGAATGGTGCTCGCGCTCTGCGACCCACAATCATTGATAAAACAACGAGTCGGCTTCTGGAAGGATGTGTATGGATTTGACATGAGTTCAATGGTGGGCGAAGCCTTTGAAGAGGCAATCATCGAATGCGTCCCAAAGGAAGAAGTGTTGAGTGCACCATGCATGATCAAGGTGTGTAGTAACAATTATTACCCCATAGTGTCTCACATTTGTGTAGGATCTTGACCTTCAGAGAATCACGTCCAAAGGCCTTTCGTTTACATCCTCATTTGTGCTCAAAGCCAACGAGCTTCCCACCTCACCAGCCGCTAAAGTTAAGTCAGGAAACACTTATTTCCTGGGTAAACTACATGCACACCGTACCTACGCCACGGCCTTTGTTCTCTGGTCAGTATGATATCGGTCACAAACTTCCTACCTAAACACTCAATCCAGGTTCGATACATTCTTCCACCCAACCGGGAAGCAATACCCAGAGGATGCAAAATGCAAAGTGCACACAAGCGAAGACGGCGAATGGGAAACGGGAGACGTCCTCAAGCTCCGCCCAAGTTCCAAGCGGAGGAAGACGTTGGAGCAGGCTGCGAACCCACTAGCTCCACCACCGGAACAAGTTTCGGAAGTGGTGATCCCCCAAACGACAGAACCAGAAGCTCTACCTGTCGAAGAATCTTCTTCTGTCAAGAAGCCAGTGGTGGAGTTTGAGACCAGTCGCGAAGAGAGCTTTACCACTGGTCCGCATGGAACTTCAACACATTGGAAGCAAGCAGTCTTCCTACTCAAAACTCCTATCGAGATCAGTCGAGGCGAGTCCATTCCCCGAGTTACATGGACCATCACTGATTGCCTATAGGTACTGAAATTCGAGGGACTTTCTATTGCCGAAAAAGCGAGACCAATTCACGTGAATTGGACTTTGAATTCCACTTTGTTGCCGTGAACCCATTGTCATCCCCCATAGGAGATACATCCGAGAGCGTGCCCACAGTTCAGTGCTTCAGGGTCCGGTAATGATCACAGTGACAGATGTAGTACGGATGAGCAAATGAAATCCTGGTTTGATTCCGTCCAAAATAATATGATACAGTAAAGATGCTAGCGAGTTTCCTTACTCCATTAAGCGAATAAGAATGGGCCACAATAACATTCGAGTGGGACTGAGGATTGGCGGTATTATCAATCCTGATGCAAGTCCTCTCTTCGACCATCCATCCACTGGAAACGAAGCGTGAGCAAACGAAAGAAATCAAATGGCAAAAAAACTCACTGCAAAACTCGATACCAATCAATACGGCAGCATACGTCCAGATTCTTCCCAAAACACCTTGTACTCGTTTCCCGG
The DNA here is from genome assembly GCA_000827415.1 of Serendipita vermifera MAFF 305830. Classification (NCBI taxonomy): domain Eukaryota; kingdom Fungi; phylum Basidiomycota; class Agaricomycetes; order Sebacinales; family Serendipitaceae; genus Serendipita; species Serendipita vermifera. Next base: position 116,064 of record KN824286.1, on the reverse strand, counting down.
TCACGATTCTCCACACTCTCTCAGCCAGCAGCAGCACGCCCTGGCTCGCAAAGTAGAGCGTGGCCGTATGGTCAACGCCACCCTCGCCCATTCCATAAATCGAGAGCCCATGGAAGAGACCCGACGCGGTAAACGTTCCGAGAACCAAGCCGATTCTACCAACCTTGACGGCCCTCTCCTTGCCAAGCACTGGTCGGAGCAGCGTCTCAATGATAAACTGGGCTGGATATCCACCAAAGATGAAGAATGTCAGGCGCAACGTCTGGTGCCATCTCCTTCCCCAGAAATCGGCAAGACTTGTCGCGCGCCAAGGATGGTCGAAGATGGGAGGCCAGCTCTCAGGATTGTGTCCCAGCAATCCGACGCAAATGAGCGTCAGCAATGCGTAGCACATTTCAAATCCTGCGATGATTGCAAGGCCAATGGCAAAGGAGATCACCGTGGACATGAAATATTTGGCGATAAGCCCACTCGCCACTGGGTGGGACTTGATAAGAGGTGATAGAATCGTGTCATCCGCGAGGAATGATGGCATTTCGGTCATGTAAAAGATGGTGCCTCCACTAGGTTTACGGAAGGGAGGAAGGAGTTTGATAGCAGACTCCAGGAAGTCAAGGGCTAGGAAGGAGAAGATAAAGAGCTTTAATGTCGCCGTGACAAATCCTGCACGGTCAAGAGGGCGCGTCTCTGGGGCTATATAAAGCCCCTTGCCCCAGCTCCACCCGATACCGCGAACCGAGCCTAGTACTTCAATGGCGTCTGCGAGTCCACGAAGGGGAGAAGAGGACTTTTTGGGATGTATGCTGGTAATAGCAGCGTGTCCATTAGAAATAGGTGTGTTCGGTCGTGGTGTGTGGGATTCACGGTAGGCGAGGGTCACGCCTGAGGGAGACCTGATAGCCTTGCGGTTTCCGGGTGGTTTCTTGTCCGAGACGACAGCCAATGCTACACCCGACGGTGACCTAACATATTTTGGATTGGGGAAGGACAAATCTTTCTCGCTTGTGGGTGTTGTGGAAGGCGAGGTGCCAAGCCCTAAAGTGGACATTGCCGAAGGTTTATTCGCCGTAACACGATCAATGGCGGGTGTAGTAACGTGTCCCAAGCTGCCCTCTCCATTCTTGAATCTGCCCTCTTTAACAAAACCGTATTCGAGGGCTTTGCCCACGCTTGCGATACCAAAGAGTCCTGAAAGGTGAGCGAGTCAGTTGGGTCACATAGGAGGTAAAACAGAAGGATTCAAATAGACATGTTTTCGAAAGAGGCACGGAAGGATAGAGGGCTGACTTTGTACTGCGGTTATGGACAAGAGTTCGAGTGCCGGAAACGCACCTTGCCCAAAATTATAAGGGCTATACATTTGATCGACCCAAACGAATCCGAAGCTCGCTCGTAATATCGTCCAAATTGTAAACGGCATGACGGCCAAGCGCGCAAAATGTGTGTTTGGTCGCCTGACCAGATACGCCATGAACAAGAGAGGTACCAGAGGAAGAAAAACATTGTGAATCGTGTAGATCGTTACTGGGACTCTGTCTCGAGGTCTAGGGACAATTTGACGCCATATCCACAGCACTTCGTTGATGGTGTCCCTGCGAAAAAGGAGACGTGTTAGCCTCGTCAAGGGCTCTAGATATCAAAAACTTACTGTTCCATATAATCCGAATACTTCATAATTGAACAGAAACGCCGTTCGACGCGTTTGCCGTCTGAATCTGATGATGACGAATGGGTCCAAGTTTGGAAGCCGGCACAGTCGGGGCGTTCGACACCTGACCTCACTTTGGCAATGTGCAAAAATTGCAGAATTATTTCTGAAGATCTCATGAATTGCAACACATTTAAAAATTGATACTCTATTTTGAAACATTGTTGACTGGGATACAGTCACGGCCATGATAATCTGCAGATACTCTCAGCTCCGTACCGGCAAAGAAAGCATGAATTTTGTTCGCGTTGGGCACCGTCTCGGGCTTCCTTTACCACACCTCTTCACCGATGTCGCGGGGTTGATGGCTCCTATAGCCCGAAGCGTCACAGCACACAGTGACTTCAACGAGGTAGCTGATCATCCAGGAGGTAGACCAGGGGCTGTAAATGCGCGTTGACCATCGGGAGTAGCCTCCTTGTCCACCTCTAATCCCAACAGCCTGAGAAATCCGTCCTCCGGCTGGATCGAGATTCCCATAATCTGAGCAAAGTGTTCTTCAGGTGCAAGTGTCTCTTCCACATTACTCGACTGTAGGTCACCGCTAGGTATAACAGGCTGAGAACCAGTCCAGCCGTTCTCGACTTGATAGTCGAAGTATTCATCATAGATGAATGGGAAATCGTCGTTTATGATAAATTTATCGCAGATTTCCGGTATGACTCCACTATACGACCCATTTTCTTTGTCGTGAATTGATGTAGCCTGCTCTTGATGCAATTGTGTACGATCCACTATCTCGTACTGTTGACCCGTATCCATGCTGGTGGCTTGATTTATAACACTCGCAAGTAATACATCATCTTCGCCTGGTGTAGCAGCAAAGTCTACGAGGGCAGTAGAATGCTCCAGACTTGAAGTGTTCGCAACTCCGTGAGACGTAGCTTCATCGACAATATTATAAGATATAATCTGATGCTCAGCTCCGTCTCGATGGATAACTGATCCTTCATTTTGGGATTGACGAGACGCCTGTGTGCTCTCGGAGTTCGTGTTGGTAGCACTCGGTGTATATATGTCGACATGAGCCGTGATAGTTGGCATTTCGTCCACTCCATTGGAAATACGGAGGAAAGGCTGTGATTCGGGTCCATCTACAGGCTCTAGATGTGAATTTAGGAGACTATCTCTGTCTGAATGCTGCCGAAGAGCGGAATCCTCGGCTGGAGACACATTAACTAACTCAGAATCCGTTGACGGTGGATTGAAAGTAGCCGAAACTACTTTTTTTGAGAGAAAATAGCTGTAATCGCATCCATTTTGCATCTCGCCTTGCGGATGTGCCAGAATAGGAGTCAGCAAAGGATCCTCAGAATTACCTTCGCACAAAGTAGTCTAGAATGCTCATTTATGTTATGATCAAAGCCCCTAAATTGAGGAAACATGCATACCGTGGGTGACAAGAACGTATTCTCACTATATAATGTGCCCGGTGTTTCCCAAGAAGAGGGAGTGGCGAGAGGGACTGGGAATTGGGGACCTGAGATCGCCTGATATGGCGCGCTCATTGGAATGTGAGGAGAAATAGGTTGATGGGTCCCATACTGTGTATGCTTCGGTCTGGCGCTGATCTCGTCTAACTGGAGCCCAGGATTTTGATCATTCTGAAGGAAGAGGCTTCGTTAGCAAATGTCATGCGGCAACGATGATGTAGAGGGGCTAACAAGCGAGGTTGAACATTGTGTGGACCTGGGGATGTCAGGACAGCCGGGAAGGTCCACATCATAGCGAGTAGTGGGATGCACGGTATAGCAAGTAATGGGGAGTAGTTCATTATTATGTGAGCTGACCAAAGGACTGGACGGTCGGCAGAGTTTGTTGTATGCAACAATCTCGACATTCCACTGTGCTCGTATTCTTTCGGGTAGGTGTTGCCAGACGTCTCGTGGGGAGATCCTCCGTTTTAAAGTTCGATTTGCTTTAATAAGAAGTAAGGCATGCTTGTAGAAGTAGAAGTAAACAGTATTGGAGGGGTTGCATTTGATTTCACGCAAATAGTCGGGCAATGGATCGGGAACAGCGAAGTCTTCCCATGGAAAGGCTGGATTATCAAAAATCATACCTGTCATTTGAGGAGATCAGAAAGTTCTCCCAAATCCAGCAGGACCATTGCATGACATATACTCACGTGTGGCTGGTCTCACGCGAAATGTTTCCTTGGTGTCAATTTGGAATCTTATATCGAAGTAGGGATGACGGCGCGAGACTTTGGCAGGATCTTTGCGAGGACGGGGCCGTTTTCTTGTAGCCGGTGACTGCTTGGGGCGCGAGGCAGCCCGGGATTTTTTAGTGAGAGGCGTATTTGTGGGCAAGGACATGACAAGAGTTATACGTGCCACGCATATGGGGTACAAGGAAGGTGGAGGCGTGTCGTTTTCCGAAAAGACGAAGGGGACTGGAAGGGGGAACAAGAAAACAGGAAGGTTTACGCCGTTGCGTTCAGTAAGGTGTGAGAAATACTTGCGGACTTTGGAAGGTCACGCTTTTCGGAATTGAATGGTACCAAGAAATCGGCGCACGCCGATACCACGAACGGCTGGTGATGGCCGACGATTCGTAACTTGATCATCACTTGTACCTCCCGCCCTTTATTCTTGCACCATATTCCGGTATCAAATCGGCCAGAACGATTGATATACTTCTTGGTTAAGTGGATCCCCTCGCCTGGCTGAGAGTTGGGGGAAATAGCCACTATTAGTCACGGTGGTGTAATTCTCGAGTAGATCTCCTGAAGCTAATATACTGGATGATCTTTGATAGCAGCATGATAGTGGAAATGTAGGCCGAGTAGCCAACGTCCACTAAGTAATCATTGTTCCAAGTGCGGAGTCCATAGATTTAATATCCTATCGAAAAGGATGTCCGAAGAGCATTTGAGCACTCTCGAAAGTTCATTTTCCGCATGCCGTTCAACCCTTGACAGCATAGCCGAATATCCAAGGAAGGGGGTTTAATTGTTCCTTTAGCACGTTCTCAGGATGTATAAGGGGATTTCGAGCACCGGACCGTGAGTGGGCGAAGATTTCACCAACAGGTCTTCATCATTTAGCGATAATATCGGGCCCCTGAAAGCTTTGTAGTGACAAGGAGATCTTATTTGTGTCTTGATGCCAGGAATTCGAGCGGTGAGCACAATCCCAATATAGATGGCTCTTTGGAACAGTCTTCCTAAGGCCGCTAGTTCCATTTTTCTGATATTTTTGGTAGAGAAAGTCCATAATCCCCGATATACATTCGGTGCACAATATTTCAGAGTTCCTCGTGCGAAATTGAGGTAAGGAATGTTGCATATCCATCAGAGAATTCGACGTAATAACCTCGAAGATGCTCCAGATATACCATATTTCTATTTCTTTGATGTTTATGCGAGCTTAAGTGTGTCGAATCCGGGATCTGTAGTCCCTTTGTGCTACAGCAACAACTGCGATGCCACAAAGTCGTCTTGTATGAATACTGGCATCAGAAGAGCGAAATTTCAGTGTTTGTAGAGTGGTTTCTACTTATTCTTGCGGATGTCCCGGTCCAAGATGCATTTGCTCAGTCGGTGAACTTCCTTTGTTTCCCATTTACATCCTACCCTTTCCGAGCTCGCCTAGTCAATTCACTCTCCAAGGGCTGCTCTTATGTCCGGAGTTTCCAATGTCATCTTTGTTTCTAGTAACGTCAAAACACACAAATCAACGCGAGGAAAGCCGCGAAAGCGTGGCTCAGCATCGACATCTAAACCGCCAACGAAACCCCGAGAACGCTCTCGCTCTGTTGCTTCATCGTCGATACAGAGTGATTTTGAAGAAGATGAACCAACTGGTCCGGACGATATGAACGGTACGGGGGACAGGGAACCAGTAGATGACTATGATTTGATGGAGGAGGAAAGCGTCCATTTTGCCGATTCAAACTCGGAAGAGGATGTAGAGGAAGAAGAGGAACATTCTAGCGCGCAAGAAGCAACGCATGCGCAACCGAAAGCGAAAGCGAAGAAACCCAAAAAGCGCAAAGGAGCCACAGGGCCTCCACCCATGGAAACGTTCATTAACCAGACCGCATTCGACGTTTACTTTTCGTACGCATCAAGTACACTACGCGTATCTGATAATGTCTTGTCCTCGTTGGTCGAGCCATTGACCCACGACGAGGTTCATACCATAGAGCAGCAGATGCAGGAACATGCAGACAGCAACGAAGGTGTACAACGCCTATGCTCGATGCATGAATCCTTTTTTCCTCACTACTGGTTCGAGCTTCACAATGGCTTCAATCTTCTGTTTCACGGCTATGGCTCAAAACGAGCTATTCTAACTAAATTTGGCAAAGAATACTGCGCAAGAAACGGGAATATAATCATCGTCAATGGGTACAATAAACGTGCCGGCTTGAAGACCATCTTGAGTGCCATAGAGCAAATTCCTAAGCTCGGCGAGGTCTCGCTTCGCTCCTCGGGATTAGAAGGCCAATTGCAACGGATATATGGTTTCTTTCGCGATTCAAACCACCCACCATTATATCTTATTGTCCACAATATTGAATCACCCTCCCTACGAGATAACAAAGTGTCTACACTCCTCTCCACACTTGCATTGCATCCTCGTATTCACCTTATAGCATCCGCCGATCATATTAATACCGCACTTCTTTGGTCTTCTGCTGAAGTGTCGGCTCGTAAACATAGTCCGACTCCTGTAGGCACGGAGATTCCTAGTCACAAAGGATACGCGTGGCTCTTCCATGACCTCACCACTTTCCGGCCGTATGTCATAGAACTGACACACCGGGACATTTCCACCCTCCCGGCACAGAACCAAGGTACTGGGGCGACGAGTGGAGGAGCGGGACAAGCAATGTCGGAACCGGCTATGTCGCATGTCCTGGCTTCCGTAACAGAAAAGGCCAAAAGACTCTTCCGACTACTTGCGACGAAGCAAATGGCGGCGGTTGAGGAAGATGCGTCAAGTAAGGTGACAGGGCTGGAGAAGTATGGGATGCAGTATGATTTGCTATTCAACGAAGCCCGAAAGGAGTTTTTGGCTACAAGTGATGTAGCCCTTCGTGCACTTTTAGGAGAGTTTATGGATCATGGCATGGTGCTAAGTGGGGGGACACCAGAGGTACTGTGGATCCCTGCAGGGAAAGAAATACTTAAGAGGGTGTTACAAAACATGGGAAGCACATGAAATATATGCATGTATTTTCCATATTCGTTGTTCCATGGTTAGGTCGATCTATCGTCTGGCTGAGAAATGACTAAGGCAATACACGATCCATACATTGCAAGATACTAATCGATGCGCTTCTTTTTCTTCTTAGGTCCCTCGCCATCACTGTCGTCCTTTTCAGCAGCGACTTTTGGTTTCGTTTTTGGCTTCACTTTCCCATCTCCATCTGTCTTCTTTGGCTATTTTCAGAGCATAAGCTTAACCGACCCAATGATCCTCACATGAGCACTAACCTTCTTTGGAGCTGGCGAACCCGAGGTCTCCCTGGCCTTAGCCTTCTTTGGCTTGGCAGGCGAGCTGGCTGCAGAACCAGCATCCGAATCGTCTGAATCTGAATCCGAGGTTGGCGAGCCTTCGTCACTACTGGATGCTTGAAAGTCCTCATCTGGCAAAACCTAGTGAGCCCACAATATGCAATGGTGTAGATTGACTTTTCCATACCTTCAGAGCTCTCGTCGTCATCTCCACCACCAACACGAACTTTCGGCGGTTCATCATCGCTGCTTGCGACGCTTTGCATTTCCTCGTCTTCACTCCCAAGATCAACAGCCATGACTTCATCAACGGCCTCCGTCTTGACGCGAACCTTTTTAGAGTTTAGGAAGTCTTCAATGTATTCCTTTTCGGCTTTTCCGATGGAGGAGAAAGTCACGTCCGACCCAGCCTTGGGCTCAATTCGCAGGTCGATTGTTTTAGCTGAGGCCATACCACCACCGAGACTGATGCTGGATCAGTAAAGGAACGTCAAGCAAAAAGGAAATATGTACCGTGTGAAGACCACATTGAAAACATCATTAAAGTTGACGAGATAAGGTTGCTTTGAAAGGAAGAATATGCTCTTCTCGAGGAAGTACAACTCTCCTTGTACAGCTTTGAGGCTGCATTTGACTGGATGGCTCGGGTCCTGGCTCCTGGAAGACAGTCAAAAGGAATTTCTGCATGTATTAAAAACCAAACTGACTGGGCGGCAAATGCACTAGATGGTCTGGCAATGTTCTTCTGCACCAACCCGCGGAATACGTTTGCTACTACTTGGTGTGCAGGTCCATCATGTGATTTCTCTAGTTTGCCTTCATACTTGGTAGCCAAGGTTTCCCTAAACGGAGTCAGAATGCGGTATCATCGTCTCCAGAGAACGGAACCATACTCATCCAAATTGAGCTCGGCCACCATCGTCTCGTCTCTGTTAAACACCAGCACCAGGAAGGGATACCGCGTTTGACCTTGTCGGATTGGCGGATCTAGGTTCACCTGCATTCTGTCAGAGATGAAGGACACATTGCGTATGATAATACTCACAACAAGGCTAACATTCTGTTCATCCGCTCGTGGGAGCAAGAACATCCTCGAAATCGTGTTATAGGGTACCTTGTAGTCGTACGTCTTTCCGTGTAGTCGAAGGAAGTTCGGGAACATGTGGATGTCGTATCGTCCTCTCGGAGTAGAAACGAGTACCTCGTGGAAAATTACAATGGATTCGCCGGAAACCTGACCAATATCTGCCTTCTCTTTGATTGACTCGTGGAATGCTTGGGCGGCACTGAGAACGCGAATTAATGAGGCGTAGAGCGCGTAAACTGCTGAACGCACCTAGTTTCCTCTGCACCCGCATCATCTTCATTATCATTATCCTTTGGCAATGTCCCGGGGATATACATGCGGAGCTCCATCAACTCGTCTGGGGCGTTTTTAGCCGACTTCTTTGGCATGTCTGGCTGTATGAATTCCAATGAAACCTCTGTTTTCCCCGCGATGTTCGAGTTTGCAACGCTCGGTAACGGGATTTCAAAGGCAGGTTTGTTGCCGATGAGGAAAACCAAATCCTGGCCTGCATTCCATATTAGTCCTCTGAGGTTACTTTCCTGGAGGAATCCCGTCACCTCTAAAGTCGGTAGCGCCCCAGTTCCAGCCTCTCCACGAGAGTTCCTTGACCTCCATATTCAAATCGAAATGTTGCTTGATGAGTCCTCCCACTGAATCTTGGTCCTGTAGTCACAAATATGAGCAATTGAGCTTTTTTTCATCCGAGTCAATCTCACCTGTCGCGTAAAGCCATCAAAGGCCTCTCGCCGCCATGTATCTTTGAGTCCGATCCTCAACTGAAACTGCCTGGCTACTCGCGTCCACTCGGCCCATTTGAGCTCTGAAGCGGGCACATTGACGGTCTTGCCGCCTTCGAGCGCCTTCCACGAGATACCGCTGGAGCCTATGCGAAGTTCTTTGAACAGGGATTGTCAACTCGAGTCAAAATCGGTATAAAACCGCGTAGACTGACTTCCATGCTCTTCAAGATGCCAGATATCGCCGTATTCGGTCGTCGACATGACCTCGTTGTAATGGGAGAGTGCAAAAGACGCGAGACCCAATCAGGAACCAAACACCCGAGTTAGTTGGAGCCAGCCATGTCGTCCAAGCCGTCGTTTACATATATTAACCCACAGGTTTTTATTTATTCTGTTCATCGCATAGATGACGCGCTCTGACAACATATGTTTAGGAACTTGCCACTCGTCTTCGGGCTCAAGGTCTTTTTGCTCGTCTAAGGACTGGCCAGCAACTAAAGCACCGAATAGATAAGAATATAGCCATCGTGGATGTGCGCGATGAGGATTACGCGGGCGGACACATCAAGGGTGCAATACACTCCCCATCAGCTACGTTTCTAGATGGAGGCATCGAGACACTGCGAGAGGCCGTAAAGGATACTCAAACCGTCATATTCCATTGCGCATTGTCGCAAGTTCGGTATGTGGGACCTCCCTGCAGACGTTGACTGCAGCACTCATAAGCACGCCATTTCACGCCACAGGGGTCCAAAGGCTGCAAGGGTAAGTGCTCGTTAACCTATCGGGATACTCAAGAAACATTTCCATACAAGATATATGCCGAATCTACTGATGAAGTTCGACAACGAGGAGGGGATGCACCTCGGGCGGACCAAGAAGTCCTAGTTCTCCGAGGAGGATACACAGAGTTCCAAGCGCTTTACAAGGTATATATGTCTAGCTTGAAAGTAACCCCGTTGATAGCTTATTTTATACAGGAGGACAAAGAGCTGATCGAGGCTTATGACCCTGAACTACTGCAAGAGCATTGAACCTTCTACAAAGTCTAGACCCCAGAAGTTGTCACGGTCATGTATAGCCGAAGTTTTTCAAATCATTTTGTAAATCAGGAACCAAAGGAGCATGATAATTCCTGTGAACGACGGAACCTGCGATTCACCAACAATCCTTGCTACACAACGTCGCCTTTGACAGGAAGGATTAAGATTTAAATCATAGTTGATCTATTAGGAACACCCAAGCCTCTAGAAATTAGACAGGCGGATGAAATCAGGTATGCACAAGCATAGGCACTACAAACCGTCAACCAGATCGGTCAGTTGACGCATCGTCTTCTGTTCGCTGTCGCTGAAGAACAGAGTAAGCGTATCGAATCGCGGGATTTTCTTCATATTTTGCGTATAAGCTGCGACCAGATCCCTTGTAGTTGGATTTTGAGAAACAGTTGTGTATAACGCCGTAAATACGGATGCCAGAAGGGGAGGCTCCATGGAATTTTTAAAGAATATTGCTAAACTTTCTGGAGGAATCGACTAGAGGACAACGATTTCTTAGTTTGAGAGAAGAATAGTTGGTGATAGCAGCTTACCTGTAAAACAGACCAACGAGATTCGTTGTCAGTGTCAGCTTGCCACTGACGTTGAAACTCAAAGGCATTTGTAGGTTTGGGTCGGTTTTTAGGCTGTGATGTCTTCGATCCGTTTGCCGTGCTGGATTCGGACGCCGGCTTGGTCGCTGAGGTAGGCTCGCTGGATGGTGAGACGACAGTCTTAGGGGCGAATATAGAGTTAGAGTGGGATCCGTCACGCTTCATTATGCCACCGCCCACTGTTCGAACCCCCCGGTTCAAGCGCTCTTCCTTTGCCTGCTGGAATGACTTGGGCGCCGTGGGTTGCGGAGGATTAGAGGGCGTTGAATTGGGAGGGTCTGGGAGTTCCTGTATTAGAGGAGTCTTTTTCTCTGTCGGCTGGATGTTTTTAGCAGCACCCCCTGCTTTCACGGCAGGTGTTGATATTTCCTCGACGGGGGGACTCTGTCTCTTCGCTTTTTCTGAGGATTTAGATGCCTGAAGTTTAGAATCTTTAGGGGTGTCTTTTGTGTCCACGATCTCAATTGGGACCCTACGTCGATAAGGAGTGGGTGGGATGATGTCGTCTGGAATAGGTTTTGTTCTCTTCTTCTACAGACAGAATTCAGTGAAGCGACCTCTGTGGGGGCGAGACACACACTTTCTTCCCATTTTCAATCTGGGTCTGGACCTTGGCAAGTTCTGCTTTTGCAGCAGGGTCATTTGGGGTGAGCGAGAGGACTTGTTCTAGATCTACTCTTTTAGGACCATTAGATTCAAGATCAAAGTGTAGTATATTGCAGGGAGGGGGGACATGACTGACCAGCCTTTGCAGCGGCGAAATTCTCCTGCCCAGCCCGAGCCTGGCCGCGCCTGAACAGGGCCTTGAGATTCTTCGGATCTCGAGACAGCACCCGAGTACAATCGCGTTCGGCATCTTGGTACCTGCAGGTCAGATCAGGGTGTCACTAATCGTTCATTGCAGAGGGCAATGACAGGCAGGCAGGAGTGGAGTGACGTTTGGAGCTCACTTGGCTAGTTTGAGATATGCAGCGGCTCTATTCAGGGGAAATGTCGCATCGGATGGGTCCGCCATGATGGCGCTCGTATAGGCTCCAATGGCGGCTGCGTAATCACCTGCTTTGAAGGCTTCATTGCCCTGAAAAAAGACGTATTAGTGTTTTGCGTTGTACTTAGCTCCCGTAACTCACTTTTAACTTGAAAGCCGCCGCCATGGGTACCTCTCTGGAAGTGGTTAGGTTTAGGAATGGTCGGTTGCATCGTCGACTCGGCACTCATGCCTCGCCATAAAAGAATCGATTTTGAGAATATGAAAGCATTCTGAAAGAGGTTATGATATGATTGATATGACACAAGGCGCTCAGCGGCTGCGCCCTTGACCACCGGCCAATGGAGTACGCAACAAGCCACTGGTAACGCTTCCCAGGGTATGAATGAAAATGCACTCTTTTGTGTCGCGGATATCACGACACCTGTGCGCAGTCATATCTGCCATTGAGGGACCTTCCCTTGATTGGGCGGGTCGTTAGAATCCTAACGCCGGTTCCGAATACACTCGTCTGGAACTTCAAAGACGCTCTAGAGTCAGAATACATCTCAGCGTAATGGAGCAGGTGGCTCAATCAGGCACCATTCGGATTCCAAGCTTGGTCCGAACTTCTTTCGACGTTAGCTACTGCCATTAGCTACTGTCCGATTGATAATATCTTATTTCTCACGGCGCTCGGTTCATCTCATTACCGTCGTTATGGCTGAGACTTGGCAAACTAGCAGTTTCCAGCAAAAGCAGACCTTGCTCGTCCATCGAGACTCTCCGGAAATCCTTAGTTGATCTATTTCATATTACTTCTATCTATGAGAGGCTTCGATAAATGATGTCCAGGTGCCAAGGCACCACCCAAGGCGGACCGGCTCTCGTTGAAATTGATCAAAGTTCCATGAGGAGACGGGTAAGGGGGTACCATGATCACACGATGTGATTTGAGCGGTAATCCGACACCCGTAAACGACCCAATTGGTTCCAGAATGCTGCCGCCTTGAAAAACACCGACATACTAGCAGTTTCCAGCCGACGTTACTACCTGACAAGCCAATTACGGATTGCGGAGCAGATATAAAGTCTAGTGTGACTGGAGAGCTTCTAAATCCTGACATCTTCTCCTCTCTAACATGGTTGCTTCTAGTCTCCTCGGTGCTCTTGCTTTCGCTGGGTCAGCTTATGGCCACACAATCTTTCAGGTGAGGAGAGGTCGAATGCTCAGAGAATGTCCTACTGAGGCTCGTAAAGCAACTCTACATCAACGGTGTAGACCAAGGCCATAAGTGAGTGGGTGATTCTTGCACATGGACGTATACCTTAACCGTCTACAGCACTGGCATCCGCGTGCCCTCTTACAATGGAGTAGGTTGAGTCCACTCATGGAAAGTAGTTTGCTAACCAAAGCTTCAGCCAATCACCGATGTTACCTCCGGTTAGTCTAGCAAGGTTACTTGCGAGGTTCGTGCTCACACCTCAACAGTTTACATGTCTTGCAATGGAGGTGACAATCCACTTATCACTGTATGCCTCCTTCTATGAGTTCGAGTCAACAAATTGAAGGTACCTCCAGCCCTACCCGACCGCGATTGTGAATATACCAGCCGGAGCCCAAGTCACTACAGAATGGCATCACGGCGGGAATGGTGCAGATGCTAACGATGGCGATGACCCGATCGCTACGAGCCACTTGGTATTTCTCTTCCGTGACAATGTCTGATCGTTATTGACCACGTTAATCTTTCACGATTTGACAGGGTCCAATCATGGCATACCTGTGAGGCGTATCATTCATCATTAGGAACAGAAAAGCTGACCTTTTCATTCATCAGTGCCAAAGTAGACAGTGCCTTGCAAACCGATACGACCAACCTCAAGTGGTTCAAGGTTTGGGAAGGTACGTTCTTGGATTTTCATGTCCCCAGATTCTGACACCTCTGTGATAGAGGGACTTGGTTCCGATGGAAAATGGGCCGTAAATAAATTGCTTGATAACGACGGAAAGTACACCTTCACGATGCCTACGTGCGTTCCATCTGGAAGTAAGTAAAGGAAGGCTTTGCATGGACGCGTTTAACCTATTTAAATAGACTACCTCCTCCGAATGGAATTGATTGCGCTTCACGGTGCTTCTACATATCCGGGTACGTCTGCTCTTGATTTACCTTTTCACATAGGCTGACATCGGCCAAGGTGCACAATTATATGTGAGCGCGTCATACTAACACTGTCCCGGATCACGACTGAGACATTTGAAGATTGAATGCGCTCAAATCAACATCACGTATGTTTTGCCTAAATTTCTCTCTTTCACCGCTTAGTACTATTGCAGTGGAGGTGGAAGTGCTACTCCTACCACAGTTTCCTTCCCGGGTGCCTATGCCGGTATGTCTTATTTTCAACCTCAGCCAAGCAACTTCCTGAGTCAACATTTCTAGGAACCGACCCAGGAATCACATTCAAGCAAGTATTTTAGTAACGCATGCTTCTTGATGGCTAACATTTTACATCTTTCCTTTCGGTGTATAGTCTCTACGTAAGTCTTTCTAATTGTGCCCTTGATGAGTGTCTCATCTGTCTTTTCAGTACCCAGTCCGTAAGTTGCGGACTAGCATGACAAGAAGGAGACACACTAACATGAGCTTCCCCACTTAGCTACTAGCTACACGATCCCAGGTAATTCTAACTCTATCTATATTTCTATAAGGTATTTACGCCTTTTAGGCCCACGACCCATTACATGCGGCGGTACGGCTGCCAGCAGTACCAGCACCTCCAAGGCTTCCAGCACTTCCAGCACTTCCAAGGCTTCCTCTACTTCCTCCACCAAGGCCTCGTCCTCTTCCAGCTCATCCAAAGCATCTTCCTCCTCGTCTGCTGCCTCTGGCACTGTTCCTCTCTATGGTATGTGCGCTCTTTGGTCTCACTACCACTGCTCACAAGCTCAAATTTTTCAGGTCAATGCGGCGGGTCAACGTAGTAAGTTGATTGTAGGTATGGATAAAGAGTAGTCTGACAATTTCAACAGCACTGGATCCACGACCTGTGCTTCGGGTACAGTGAGTCACAGCCATTCTACGTATTGATAGAAGATTCTGACTCTTCATCTACAGTGCACATACTCCAATGCTTTCTACAGTGAGCGACAAACGCGCACTGCGTTCTTCTACGCTAACACATTAATCCAGGCCAATGCTTGCCTTGATCGGGTGTGCAAGGCATCCCATCATATGCTGTTTTTTTATCTTGTTCCCGTTACTTTGGGATCCAATGTGTTGTCGTACCTTTGTGAATACAGTGTCTCAAGCCACGGAACTGCCCAAGTCCAACTTCTCAATAGGTTGAAGGATTAGGTGAACGTTCTCCCACAATCCAAATGAGATGTGATCGACCTTCATGGGCAATATTGCTGGAGAAACTTCAGGTCCGAGGAGGCGTTATTACTTTGGACAGGCTCCCCGCTTAGGCACGGAGAATTGCATCGGATACACCTCTAAGCGCCCACTCCGAAACAGAAGCAGATATTCCTTATGGAGCAGGAATACGAGCCCGAACCGCTAGTAGCCGACATTTAGTTTCGCTGACTAGCCAGGACTTCTGGGAGGTTTCTCGTGTCCCCCGATGACCTATAAACCTAATCTTTAGCTATGATTCTAAGTTTGATCACCAGTTTTTGCCACCCAAAAACACGGTTTCGTGTGGCAAGGTACTCAGCCTCTCAGACCCTCCCGCTTTCGTGCTCTAGTTTCAACGAGGCGACTACAGACTCTGTTGATGAAAAATAAAGCAAATCTCATTTCAAGAATGGACGGGCAGTCGTTTTGGCCCGTTTAGCTATAGTATTCTTCCACCGAACACGCAATCTCGGATCATGTAAATCCTCGCTGCGGTGTTGTCGCTCACCGCCGAATCCCGTACTCGTATTCTATGAAGCTATTCGAGTTTGTAACGCAGTTTCGAGGAATGACGTTTGGGTGTCAGGCACAATGCAAGGTGGACTAGCTCCTCTTTGAAACTGGCGAATTTTCCACGAGGAGATAAAAATGGAGAAGCTACGGTCACAGGACTAAATTGGAGCGCGGTCCGACAACCGTAAACAACCCAATTGGTTCCAGGATATCGCCGCCATGGATATCACCGACATACTAGCAGTTTCCGGCCGACGTTACTACCTGCCTGAAAACCCAAGAGCGGCGCACGTATAAAACCCGATACACGAGAAGGCCTTGCACGTCCTATCGTGTATCTTCCCCTCCTTCCCGAACATGGTTGCTTCTAGCTTGCTCAGTGCTCTTGCCCTCATCGGATCGGCTTATGGCCATGCCATCTTCCAGGTGAGGAGAAATTCACGTGCTTTGGAGAAAGAAAAATTAGGTGCTAAGATTGACCCAGGAACTCTACGTTAACGGTGTCGACCAAGGACATCTGTAAGTCGGTGGTTCTCTCAAATGGGAGGTGTTATAACTCCCTACAGGACCGGCATACGCGTGCCTTCATACGATGGAGTAAGTTTAGCCTACTTTGCAAAGAAACTTTACTGACAAGAGTATCAGCCACTCACGGATGTCACCTCGGGTCAGTTTAAAGGCTCACGAAGGAATCTCATACTCATAGCACGATAGTCTACATGTCTTGCAATGGTGGCCCCAATCCACTAAACACTGTGTGTGATTTCATTTCTTCTACTTAACCCGGCTGACCACGGTGCCAGCCTTATCCGACCACGATCATTGACGTACCAGCCGGCGCGTCGGTGACTGCCGAATGGCATCACACCTTGGCTGGTCTAGACCCCAGCGACAGTGAAGACCCAATTGCCAAAGGCCACAACGTGAGTTATCGTTTTGTTGTATTCCTTTACGCATGCAAGTTTGGAGTCAGTACTCATAATTCCACTTTCCAATATGTCAATAGGGCCCTATCATGGCATACCTGTACGCAATTTCACTCGTTGCTATGAACATCCTTCTCACCCAATCTACAGCGCCAAAGTCGACAGTGCTCTGCAAACTGATACCACCGGCCTTAAATGGTTCAAAATCTGGGAAGGTATGCATCCTTATTTTGCATCTGATAAGACCTTGATACAATTCTGTGATAGATGGACTTGGCTCTGACGGAAGATGGGCTGTGGAACGTATGATTGACGCCAAGGGCAAGGTCACCTTTACAGTGCCCACTTGCATTCCATCTGGAAGTCAGTCAAGAACCGTGTCTCACGTACACTTCTGATTTTTTTCGGCAGACTACTTCCTCCGTGTGGAGTTGATTGCTCTCCACGCCGCTTCTTCGTATCCCGGTGCGTCTATTTTTATGCTCATCTTTTCTCATCGTCTAACTTCGCCCAAGGTGCACAATTCTATGTAAGCATACTATGCTAGTATTTTCTCTGGCTGAACATTGGGAAGATGGAATGTGCTCAAATTAACATCACGTATGTTCTCACCGACTCCGAATCATTTCCTCAACTAACACGATTGCAGTGGAGGTGGAAGTGCTAGTCCAGCCACCGTTTCCTTCCCGGGCGCCTACGCTGGTATGCACTAGTCTCGACCCGTTGAGATGGCTGCTGACGTAAAGAATATCAGGATCGGACCCAGGAATCACGATCAAGCAAGTATTTTAGTAATGTATTCTTCTTGGTGACTAACATCTTACACCTTGCCTTTTGGTGTATAGTATCTACGTAAGTCTCCCTAATTGTGCCCTTGATGATCATCTCATCTATTTTTTAGTACCCAGTCCGTAAGTCGCAAATCCGGTACGACATGAAGGAGATCACACTAACATGAGCCTCTGCATTTAGCCACTAGCTACACGATCCCAGGTAATTTTAACTCTATCCACACTCCTGTAATATATTGACGTGTTTCAGGACCCCGACCTTTCACATGCAGTGGTACCGCTACTAGCAGCACCAGCACCTCCAAGGCTTCGAGCTCCACCTCTTCCAGCACCTCCAAGGCCTCCTCTACTTCGTCTACATCCAAGGCCTCGTCCTCATCCAGCTCATCCAAAACGTCTTCCACCTCGTCGTCTAGCTCCGGCACAGTTGCTCTCTATGGTATGTTTGCTCTTTGGTCTCACTACCATAGCTCACAGGCTCAATTTCGCAGGTCAGTGTGGCGGGCTAACATAGTAAGTCGCTTCTTTATACGTTTGAAGATTGGTCTGATAACTTCAATAGCACCGGGCCCACGACCTGTGCTTCAGGAACGGCAAGTCATGATCATCCTGAGATATTGATAGAAAGTGCTTACGCTTTATCCACAGTGCAAAGTTTCCAACGAATACTACAGTGAGCGGCGAGCGTGTCCTCCACCGTTTTATACTCACATATCGTTCCAGGCCAATGCTTGCCTTGAGGGAATTACCCCGAAAACAGACCGCATGCTATCCTTTTTTGTCATTCCCGTTGTTTTGGGATCCAACTTGTTGTCATACATTTGTGAATACATTCTCTCAAGCCACAGAATCCCATTTGAGCCTTGTCTTTTGAGTTCCTACACCGGTCAGTACAGTCTATCTTGGACATTCATAAATGGTCGCCTTTCTCCTACCACTTTGAATAGGTGGTGACGGTTAGTATGGCTGGTCCCGTCCATCCCATTCGTCTGGACAGGCTCGCTTCGTATGCGCTGTCAAACTTATTTATAGGCGCCCATTATAATACAGACGGGTTTATATTGTGAAGAGTAGGAAAACAACTCGATAACTACAGGCATCCCGGTTGGCTAGGACTTCTCGGCCGGTGAGTAAACCCCTAAACGACTTGTAATGAGAACCTAATGCATATGCGTTCGATCGAATTCCTAGCACACGAGGCCGCGGTTAATACAGCTATCACACCCAACTCTTGGACGTTTCCGCGTCACCCTTTAGTCCTAACAAGTACCCCAATGTCTCGTGCCTTTGAAGTTCATAACATATGGCGACATAGGTGTGGATGAATTTACCTTCGGTCACTTTAAATACCTTATTTCTACCCTCACCCGACAGTTTTCGCCTATCTGGATCTTACTTTATGGTACAAACAATGAATTTTATCTTATTGTCTCTTGTTTTGATTATTTCCGGGACAACAACGGACCGAAAAGTGCAATACCCATGCCAACATAATGCGACAAAACGAGGGGCATCAGTTCCTGTGTCGTATCGCATATAACGCCGTGGAAATCATGTGAAATCCCTAAGCAGTCTTCCTTAGGTGCTATGAATCCGTATCGCGACTTCGGGAAATGACGTTCAGGTGCCAAGGCACGACCAAGGCTATCCGGCTCATGTTGACATTGGTCAATTTTCCATGAGTATATAGGTATGGAGAAGGCGGCGATCACACGATGCGGTTCAGGCACGGCCCGACTCTTGTAAACAACCCAATTGGTCCTAGGAAACCCCCGCCTTGGAAAACACCGATATACAAGCAGTTTCCAGCCGATGTTACCACCCGCAGCGCTAAGGGTAAACAGATAAAAGGCCCAGGGAACCTAAAGGGCTTCCGTGTCCTGTCTTGTATCCATCCCTGTCCTTCAGCATGATTGCTTCTAGCCTGCTCGGTGCTCTTGCCATCGTCGGATCGGCCTACGGGCATGCAATCTTTCAGGTATAAGAGGAGTTCTACATGCGGAGCATGAGGTACTGAAATTGACCCAGCAACTCTACGTCAATGGCGTCGACCAAGGTCATCTGTGAGTCGGTGATTCTGTCAGCTGTGATATGCCCTGACTCTCTGACTCCATGCAGAACCGGCATACGCGTGCCCTCATATGATGGGGTAAGCTCAGCTCCTGTGTCAAGAAACTTGACTGATAGGAATGCCAGCCACTTACAGACGTTACCTCCTGTCAGTTAGGAAAGTTGGTTTGAGATACTTGTGCTCATATTCAAACAATTAGTTTATATGTCTTGCAATGGTGGTCCCAACCCACTCAACACTGCATGTGGCCTCGTTCATGCTTGTGTTCTATGCTGACAATGGTTCCAGCCTTATCCGACCACGATCATTGATATACCAGCCGGTGCTTCTGTGACTGCAGAATGGCATCATACTCTGTCTGGTGCAAACCCCAGTGATAGTGAGGATCCCATTGCTAAAGGACACAATGTGAGTGGTTACTTACCTCATCTATCTTCCTTCGAACAACCGTTGACTGCGAGAACGTTTAATGTATAAATAGGGTCCTATTATGGCGTACCTGTAAGTTCCATCGCCAAAGTTATAGGGGCCTGGCTGACCTTTTATTCCCAGCGCCAAAGTGAATAGCGCTTTGCAAACCGACACCACCGGTCTCAAGTGGTTCAAGATCTGGGAAGGTATGGACTTGTTCTTTTGTGCATTCACGGATTTCAATATTCCTGCGTGACAGATGGCCTCACCTCTGATGGAAGATGGGCTGTGGAGCGTATGATTGACAACAAAGGCAAGGTTACCTTTAAGATCCCTACATGCATCGCATCTGGAAGTAAGTCAAAGAGTATCTCTAGTGGGTCTTTCTCATCTTCTCAACAGATTACTTCCTCCGAGTCGAACTGATTGCACTTCACGGTGCTTCTTCCTACCCTGGTGAGCTATTCCACTTTCTTGTCATTCATGAAACCTGACACCTTGGTAGGTGCTCAGTTCTATGTGAGTGACGGGCATCCTTTCCTGAAATGACCCTGCTGATTTCTCGAAGATGGAATGTGCCCAAATCAACATTACGTATGTTTCTCCCTCTTTTGCTCATATCAGCCACTGATCATGTCACAGTGGAGGTGGATCTGCTAGCCCTGCTACTGTTTCCATCCCCGGCGCCTATTCCGGTACGTACCATTGCTACTACTCGTTCTAAACCAGCTAATCCAACGAAAATTAGGATCGGATCCAGGTGTCAAGATCAAGCAAGTGTTTTCGTGAGACTCTGTTTCGTTCGCTGACATTTTGGGCTTTCCTTCTTCGTTGAATAGCATCTACGTGAGTGTGATTTCATTGGCCTTTGAATTGTTTCTTATTTATCCTTCACAGTACCCAGTCCGTAAGTCAAGAGCCAGGCAACTTGAAAGGGAGTTATTCTAACGCAGAATTGCATCCAGCCACAAGCTACACCATCCCAGGTAAGCTCTCACCTCTTATACTCCCTATATGATATTGATACGTCGTAGGACCACGACCATTCACGTGCGGTGGTACCACTGACACCTCCACCACCTACACGCCACCGACCTCCAGTAGCACTACCAAGGCTTCTAGCAGCATCACTAAGGCTTCCAGTAGCACCACCAAGTCTTCAACGCCTGTTCCATCCTCGACTTCGACTCCCACCACAGGCGGTGTTGCCCTCTATGGTATGTTCGCTCTGTGGTCTCATTACCCGTAACTGACGTCCACCGCTGGTCAATGCGGAGGAAAAACATAGTAAGTTGATCATTTGCATGTGTGGAGAGTAGTTTGACAATTTCAACAGCACTGGACCTACGACCTGCGCTTCGGGAACGGCAAGTCGTGATCATTCTGACGTATTGATAGACGACGCTTACGCTTTATCTACAGTGCAAAGTTTCCAACGAATATTACAGTAAGTGCAGATATTGCGCCGTCGACTGCCACTCACCACAGGACATAGGTCAATGCTTGCCTTGAGCAACGTTCTCAAACGACCAATTACATGCTATTCTCTCTGTTTTCTTCCCCTATTTTGGGATTCTACTTTTTGTCATACGTTTGTGAATACATTCCCTCACCTGACGAAAACGTCTTCGAGTGCTGGATCCGGTATCGGTGAGGAAAGCATTTGAAATAAGGGCAAGTCAACTTGAGCATCCAAATATCTCCTTTTCAACGGATGGTTAGGAGCATTGCATATGATAGCCCCGTTACCGGGTGGCCCTTCTCAAGGGCCCGCTAGCTCAATTCACTAAGATAAGCCCAAAGTTGCATGTTTCGAGGACATTTTGTTGTACATGATTATTTAGCGAATATACATCCATAATTTTTGGTGAATGAGGTCATAAAGGGTTCAGGTAGCCATCAGAGTGTGACATTCCCCGTATTGAGGATAAGTACGGCTATCCAGATGGCCCACACGACCATCCAATTCAACTTTCCGTGAAGGAAGCGTCCGCAACCCGCATTGAGCACGGGCAACGCCGCCGTAAGGGTGTTATTGATGCATTGCAAAAACGTGTCTGTTTGCAGTGCATCCGAGAGGGGGGTCGAGTTGTCCCAATCAAGGGTCGAGGACTCGTTGAGTGGGAGAAAGGCGTAGGTGTTGTTATAGCCCAAGTAGGCGAGTGAGAATGAGCTCGAGCGGTACCATTGAATGGTATTTTCGAATAAAATTTGTGAAGTTGAGGAATTGAAGGCCGTGATGGACGAATTGTTGGCCCCGCACGAATACTCTTCACAGTCTGGGCAAGGCGACAGGATGATGAGCATCGTCTCGACGGATTCCCGATCTCCGATCATATAAAATGTTTCTGCGGCACTGTTATTCGCCGTTTGTTCTGGTGTGAGGGTCCAATCGGACGCTTTCGGCGTGATAGCGACCTCAACAAGGTCACCTCCAGGCCTTTGCTCAGTGTCGTTCCTGCCATAACCACGGTACTCTCCCGAGTACCCATGTCCCACGAAAAAGATGGGCCAAAATCCAAACGGGAACGGCTGGCCATAGACTCCACCGCGCTGAATGTTCCCATTCGAGTATGGGTACCCGCTCCCAAACCGACGCGTACCAAGCACCTGATCACGCGTTCCACCACCTGCCTGTCTTCCCGCAAAGGCACCAGACCCAATCGTGAACGGGCTGCCACCTCCACGCGAAAAGTAGTCTGCTTTGCCGAGTGTGCTCGTTGAAGAACCCCACGAGCTGGAGGATATGGACGATCGACCCGTGTTTCCGCTGCCTCCTAGGGATCCTCGCGTCGTGCCGGGCCCACCGCGTGTCGACGAGCCCGACGAGCTGGAGCCACCGGACGAACCGCGACCGCCGCCGCTGCCACCACCTCTTATTGCAGCACGTTCTTGTAATTTTATTTCGCGTTTGACCATCGTCGTGGTTGTTGTGGATGGGTGGTAAAAGTGGGAAAGACGAATGAATGACGCACTTCTTGTTTTGTGAGATGCACGCGTGCACGCGGGCGGGATACAAGAGGCTGCAATTCAGTCGTGGGGTTCGGCACTCAAACTTCGATCGATTTCTGACGAGTTCATCGCAAAATAGCTTGGCAAAAATATTATAAATGTATAGCTGGGTCATGATAGTGTAGTATCCAATGATGGGCTATTGTTATTGGCTGGAGGCACTGGCGCTACCTTTTCTCGAATCTCTCGATTCAGTTCGCTCTTGTCCTCTAATAAATCTATTGGGGCCCATTCCCACCGCGTGATCCGAATACCAACACCCTCAATATTGTTCCGTTCCAAATATGCCAGCCATCCGCTGAGGACGGCAGGGTCGCAATCCCATACTTTCACGCTTCGTTTGTACGTCTTTCGGTCCCAATTCTCCATAGATTTTTTGTGGATGAATGGACTCTTCAATACGGTGACCAGTGTACGCTGGATGGGCAAGTGGGCTGGCTGTGAGACCGGTATCCCCAAGAGATAGGCACTATGTAGGACAAAGTGCGTCTGGAAATCGAGTAGATGCGGGAAATAGGATCGGAAATGGAGCATGGCCACGGGGATCGAGTGTGTTCGTGGGTGCACCTCTGGCTTGGTGATACCAATCGAGGGCACAGTAGTAAACCATTGATCATCCGAAATGTCCGTCGGCGGTCTCTCCGTAATCTCCTTCATCCTCTTCATATCCAGTATCTCGGCCATATCTGTTTTTACGGCAAGCTCCTTTGGAATCCCGGCAGTCGTACCCTTTGCCTGTTGTTGTATTGCAGCCTCCTCTCGATCCTTTTCAAACTGCTTGGCCAGTTCTTTTCGTTGGGCAGGACTCATGAGCCCTTTACGTCCCTGACGCCGGGCTTTATCACCACGTTCCATCCACCGCGTGAGCTCTTCGCGCACACGAGCCTCATCGTCCGGATCGTATTCGAGCTCCTCCTGTTGCCCCCCAGCAGCTCGCCGTCTACCTCTACCACGCACAAGCGCGCGCGTCGGGCTAACAGCGCTCTTTCTCAAGAGACGATCGACGGGCAACGTATTTGGATTGGGGACAAGGTCGCGCTTGCCCGCGTCCTCAAGGCTCCGCACGCCATGAGCAGCAGCAGCCTCATCCGCGTCAAGCTCAGATAGGAGCTGGTCGAGATCCTTATCAGACGACTGGATGATTCGCTTGAGTAACGGCTGACTCGCGACGGACAGTCGGTCGAGCAAGTCTACGACGCGTTCGGCTGGGCTCATGTCGCGCTGGGCTCGCTCGAGACCGGCCAGGATCGATTCTTCAGAGGCTGTTTCGGGTGTTTTTGACGAGGACGCGTCGCCCTTTGGGTTCTCCAACGCTTCTAGGGCCTTTTCGAGTTGTGCTGTTAGGGCAATGTATTCCCTCTCTTCTCGCTCGACACGTTCTGCGTTTTCGGTGACGAATGCGTCAATGTTGGGTAGCCTTTCGAGAGCGCGCATGTCCTCTCGACTGAGCACTTGGTCACTGCCTTCGTCGTTTGCCTCTTCGACCTGTAAGGGCTGTTCTGAATCGACATCTTCATTTGAATTAGAGTTTTCATTGAATCTTCGAGCTGTAAATGAGCTGTTTGATCATGTTCAAGAGGCGAGACGCGGTTTTCAGAAAAAAGTATCGAGAATGGAGTGTAGGCCAACGTGATCGCATAAGGCAGCAATAACGTTTGATAACGTGAAAGAATTCACATAAAGTGTATTTCGTCAGCTTAAATGCCCAGAACCCACGAAACTAAAGTGACTTGACATACATATTGCGCGACAATGGGCGTATATTAGTCTTAAATAAAACTCTTGGAGGAATTCTGGCTTGTTGAACGAGACACCGTGCTCTCAGGAGCGACATGGCGGTTTGAGGAGTATGGCCAAGAAGTGGTCGAAAGGAAAGTTACTCAAAGGGCTATTTCGACACGAATGGGAGTTATGTTAAGAATACGATACGCAAAAACAAAAGTATAAACAAGATAACCAGACTCCAGAAACGATAAGTCATCCAAAAATATAATGCAAAGGGGCTTATGCCCTACACTCGAATCCGGCATCACCGACCAGCCCAAGTGTCGCACCAAGACACCATCCAAGTTCAGTACCCTTGACCTATTGAATAGTCAGTGAAAACATTCCAAATCAACGCTTCCCAAACCCACCTTTTTCCCGATTCTGACGCCCCTATCTGCTCCAAACTCGTACCCGAGTCTCAAGAGCGCATACATAAACGACAAATCCAAGCAATACTCGGGTCGACCCCTGAGTTCCTCCATGACCAGTTCCGAATCTCCCCAACGCATCGGCGCACCGCGCGACGCTCCCGAGGTAAACGGAAACTTGTGCGTCTTCCATGCACTTTCGCCTTCGCATACGACACGTGCGAGGTCCTTGACGAGTGAGATGGGGAACACGAGTTCTTCGGTTGGGTCGACGGCTTCTTTTGAGCCGATTGGGGCTGGTGCGGGTGGTGCGAGGAGTGGTGCGATCCGGTCGTAAAAGTAGGAGAGGAGCATTGTTGGTCCTGTTGGGAAAGTGTCGAGGAGTGAGGGCTGATAGACACCATTAAAGGAGCATGGCTTCACATGACAGACCCTTTGGAAAAGATTTAGTTGCTGGTCAACCTTGAAGGGTAAAACACTCACGCATCCTTGGCCATTACGAGTTCCAGTACCCGGTTGCAGGCATTCCAACTGCCTATGTCAGCACCCATCATGGTGACATTCCGCATGACTTTTGTCCCCGCGCGTCCAATATCGACTTCAACGCGTTTCTCCATTCCACGGGCAATACACGGGTTCGCAATCGTTTCCTCCCTCGCTGGGTCAGCCCAGTCATCCTCATCTTCGTCATCTTCGTCATCATCCGCAGACGCGCCAACGCCACCAGCACCGATATGCTTGCCCTTGGACAACCCACCATCAGGCCGTCCAGGGCGCTTCTTAGGGCTAGGAGTTGTGCTGCTCGAATACGAACCCATAAACTCGACGACGCGATGGACACCGGCACGTGCGCGCATGAGGCCATAGCCGAGGTACGAATGTTGATAAAGTACATGGTTCTTTCCACCAAAGTGCAAATCGTACTTGTGCTCGCCGTCCTCGAGACCTTTGCCTGGATCGTCAATGCCATCTCCATCCGCGTCAAACGACGGCTTGAAGACGATTTGCGTCGATGCACCGCCGAGGTCAAGGACCGCATAGGGTACAATGTCGTCTGAGCCGGTGTTTGGCGCCGCGGAACCGGAGGGAAGTGCGTTGAGGAGGTAGTTGGCGGTAATCCACGCATACACGCCCTCGTCTTTCCCATCCATGATGACCACGCCGTCCTTGGAAACGACGGGGAACTTGTATGTGGTCTGCAGACGGTGCTTCACGGCAGCCAGGATCGCATCGCTCTCCGTTGCACCGAGAAGTCGTAGACCCGCAGTCGCCTTTACCGCAACGGGAGTGCACTTCCACAAAGCGCGAGGCACGACACGTTCGGCTTCTTGCATCAGCGGGTCCAGGCTCTCTGCAGCTTTCTGCACATTGGTCGCAAAGCTTGATAGACCCGGCCGGGTCATCTTGAACACTTCGTATTCGTATGTAGGTGACGAAAGGCAGTTGTTGAATTTGTACACGTGGATTCTTGACCCGGTTGAGCCCGCGTCGATCATGAGCGCCCATTGTACGAGCGGCTTGCTCTTGCCATCAGCGGAGACGTGTGCCGTGGTGCATTGCTCGGTTGACGAGGGGTTCGGGTCGGCTTCGAATGTAAGCACTGGTCGAGGTTGCGTGGTTGGTGGGGGTCGTGAAGGCGGTCGTGGTCTCGTATCCCAATCTTGCTTTGGGATCTCAAACTCGAAATCGGGAGTCGTGTCTGTATGGGGTACGACGACTTCTGGAACAGAGTTAGCTTAGAAGTCGACGAGTACGGAGAGTGGTCGGAGGCGTTGCGGATCATTTCATGGGAGCGTTTGAATTGGACATTCTGGCAGCAGAGAATGAAAAGGTCATACCTTGTCTGTGCCAAGGGCCTCCAAAGATCATCCACACCACTAACAAGCCGAGAGAAACACCAAAGAGTAGCCTTCTCCATGCCCAAACGGCTCTCCAGCCATTTTGCATCGGTCCTCCGCCGCCATTGAGCGATTCGTATGCATAAGTGTAAGGAGACTGTCCGGCTGAGATTCTCGGTAATATAGACGGCCTTGTAGGACGCATATCACCCTGTTTTTTTGTCGTTGCTGCCGCCGTGGTGTCGTTCTTGTCCTTGGATATTCGCTCGTGGTTCGTGCGCCGTTGGCAGTCCGAGTCTTCAGATGAATCGTTTACAGAGTCTGGCAATGAGCTGACTCTTGAAGTTGCCGTGCTAAAGGAGCGATTTACAGCACTCGAAGAGCCTGTGTTTACTGGAATATCCGACGTCTTGTCTATCTTGGTAGCTGGAGAGCTGGAAACTGCGACCAGGACGTGTGTGGAACAACAATATTCGCGTTATTCTGTAGAAATCGAAGATATTTAGCTTCCTTGGAATCTTTTAATCCGCGAAATGTACCTTTATACCAATGGGAACGGCAAATAAAATCAGAGCCCGGGACACGGCTTTCCTTGTCTAACTTAACACCAACGAAAATAAAAGGGAGAGCCTCAATACGAGGTCTGGAATGGCGAAAGGAAATTTAAGATGGGACGAGGTGGCAATCAAGGTGGAAGGCTATCATTGGCCAACACTAAAGCATTATCTATCACTCGCAAATACGTGTCACAATGAATGTATTCCATCTCAAAGCGTGTCTCCAGGCGCGCATGCATGTTTCCGAGCAGTCGACAATGAGGATCAATGTCAACGTCGTCCCAGCCAGAAAACACGACTTGTATTCACTTTTCCACCATGTTTTCGATAGCAGCGTGAATCATGGCCACGACCCTCGCCTTCACCTCGGCAGGAATGACACCAGTGGATGTAGGTCCCAACTCGGCCATCAACTGGTGAATGGGTATACTTTCTCCTCGTGAGCGTTCTGGAGTACAGTGTTAGAGGGTTACGAGTAAATGCGAGACAATTCACTACGTACCTTTGGCAGAGTTATATAGCTCGTCCACCCATCCAGCTTCGTTCAGTTGTTCATTGAGATTTGCATATATCCTATACGAGAGATCAGTGGGAGAACACCAGCCAACTGTTCGTCTAATGCAACAATGCTTACTTATCCCAATGCCCACTATCCTGAAGCCTCTGTTGAATGACGTTGAATGAACTCTGGTCACTCATGACTTGGTTCGGGACGAAACACCCTTCAGTCCAGGTGAAGAGGGCAGCTCCAAGGTGTGGCGCACCAGCCTACGAACATTGAGCTCCTGGTGTTCACTGGCTACCATGTTGGTATAAATTCGGATAATTTGGGGGTATCAGATATACAGAAGAAGAAATTAGGGTGGCATATGGAGATTGACCTCGGCCTCATCGACCTAATTTCGTCACCCTCGAAATAAGGACTCAGTGACTAACTATGCAAATCTAACGCGTGAAAATGAGTGTACAAATGCTCGAGCATTCAGCTCCCATGCTAGCTGCTCATGACATGAGACAGAGGCTCCATTGAGGTCAATGATCCAGTCTTAGTGGAAACCCCCTACTTTTAGCAAGCGCTTACTTCCGTACCCATCCGAGCGCCGCAACTTGCCCGTCTCCTCATTTGGTTGATCGCCCAGCAGAGCTGGAAAGTCGGAAAGTATGAAACCCCGAAGCAATCTCAAGCTTGTCAGCTTTGGTAAGTGCACTTCCCCAGCATTCTGAGGTGGCGACATATCCTCATCAATCGCAGATGGTGGGGGCATACGGGGATTATCACAGTTGCAAATGATTAGAAACATTATGCATCGACTGAACTGGGTTAATGAGGAAGACGAATCCGTGGAAGATAAACTCCCTTGCGAGCATTTCGACATGATGGGCGGCAGTGGCACAGGAGGGTAGGCTCACTCGCAATACGACTGAAATTATTTTTGGCTCAATTTTGTTAGCATGCTCGCTATCTTTCTGACGAAGCTTCGCATGTCAGTGGAAGAGGCGTTCAAGGAATTTTACGCCATAGTCGAACAAGTCTACAAGCCACGCTACCTCGGTGCAATAGAGAGAACGGATCTCCTACGTAAACTTCTCGAAGATGTCATGCAAAGAAAGGGGCTTTCAACTAACCTCCCTCTCACCGAGAAAAGGCGACCGAAAGATTGTGTAGGGTGCGTGATCAAGCCAGGCAGCATTATCGCCACCAACCGTATTTCCCAGTTTCGTCGTGGTTAGCTCACCGACCAATACGAAGAGCATCATTCCCCTTCGCACCTACTCTGTACGGAGCCAGCCGTCGTCTACTATCACGGTGGTCGAGGCCATCCTTGCAACCTGCGCAACCCAACCAGACTTCGACCAGGTATCTTCCGGTTCAGGCTTCGACAAGCGAACGTATATCGCAGCAAGCAAGGCGACAAACCCGATATACGAAGTGATTGCAGAGGCACACTTACTTTTTGATGCAGATGCGAAGGCATCATCTCTCCTAAGCTTAGGTGTCGGTCATCCAGGAGTCATCTCGCTCCCTCGAGGTGCTGGTGACGATGTTTTAAATGAAGCGACGAGACATATGATGGAAGATTGCGAGCAGAGAGCTCAAGAAATCGAACAGCGGATAGGCCGAATCGGAATCTACTCCCGATTTTCAGTCGAGCAAGGAGTGCAGAACAACCAGGTCCAGGGAATAAACGACATGGACTGGATAGCTGCGCAAACGGAGGAATACTTGAATGCATATGATATCTGCGATAGACTCGACAATTTTATGCAGTCATTTAGGTCGTTAAATGGGTCTATTAGCCTCGACCAACTCAGTAAGTACATGGATTGTTTATGGGCAGTTTTATAACTAACCATACAACAGAACATGCTGGCGGCTCCAACGCACCCGGCCAGTTTGCGGCTACAGTGGAAAGGTCGCTCGAAATTCTAAGTCGGTATCCGTTACATCTCATGTGCATCGTTACTCATGGTTTCCTAGTATCGAACCAAGACGATAACATCATCGCAAAAATTAAGCCCGTGGGTCTGGAATGCGGCCCGCATGTTCCCAGATGCATGAACGGAACTCGCCGAGACATCATTGCGAAGATCGATGCCTGGGCTACAGATCCGGAAGTTCCCAATATCCTGTGGATAAAGGGATACCCTGGCGTTGGAAAATCCGCCATATCCGCAAGCCTCGTCAGTCAATGGCGATCATCCAGACGGGTCATCTCAAGCTTCTTTTTTCGGCGTGAACTATCCAATGCCATGACTCCCAGTGCATTGTGGCGTATGGTGGCGTATGGTTTCGCTCGTCGGGATCCCACAATTCGGCAATACTTGGTCAGCGCTTTGACCGCGGATGACACACTGCCAGCAACAGCGGACATTGACGAGCTTTTCCATCGACTTATCCAGCAGCCGTTGACCTTTAGTGGGGATGCGTCAGAAACTCTACCAATTGTCATCGTAGATGCCTTAGACGAATGTGGAGGACTCGACGGCCGACACTCGGACCATCGAAAGGGACTAATGCGGACGTTGAAAATGTGGTCTAAACTGCCTAGTAGATTTAAACTGGTTGTAACCAGTCGGGTGGAACATGATATCGAGAAGCTATTTTCAGCCACTGTCCATCAGCCGCTTGAAATCTTTGCAGGTCAAAAAGTCAACTCGGCTTCAATGGAAGATACTCGAATCTTTATTAGGCACGAGCTCCTCCGGCTTGTTGCTCAATATCCCTCGTTGTCGTCAGGCTGGCCTGGAGACGAAACCATTGACAAGCTGGCCAAACAAACGGCGGGTCTATTTATTTGGATCAAGACCTTTCTCAAGCTTCTAGAGCGGGGAGAGCCTCGACGAACATTGAAGCAACTTATGCGACGCGGCGCTGGGGATATGGCATCACTTTATGCGTGGATTTTACACACATCTTTCCCAAACCCAAGTCCCGAAAGTACCGAAGATTTCTACTTAATTCTCGGCGCAATCATATTTGCAAAGACTCCTCTGGATGTCGGGTCTTTGGCATCACTATTCACGATGGACATTACCTCCATCGAATATATATGCAATGGCCTGTCCTCGGTGCTGGATTATGGACATACAGTGCGAATTCATCATCAATCGTTTGTGGACTTCCTTATGAATCCAGAGGAATGTCCTGAGCCGTTTCGCATCAATCGAGAGAGCGCCAATCAAAACCTTACAAAGTCGTGCTTCCGATTGATGAATAAAGGCCTCCGGTTCAACATATGTGACTTGGATTCTTCCTACGTACGAAACCATGAAGTCCCAAACCTTGAACTACGGGTCAGGGATTGCATACCTCCCGCTTTGTCATATGCATCATGCTACTGGGCAGAACATTTGGTCAAAGCAGGGTTTGACAATGAAATATATACGGAAGTTCGGTTCTTTATGGAGCATCAATATCTATTCTGGCTGGAGGCCTTGAGTCTTCTCAAACGGGTGAATATTGGATCAAGCATGTTAGCATCATTGATTAGTTTCTTACAAGTAAGGCTCATTCGTTCTTACCGCGTAGTTTGACATTGAAGCTGACCCATACTACTAGAGATTCGGCCAAAGTGACTCACTTGCGGTGGATATGCAGAAGTTTATCAGCGTATTTGCCACCGTTATATCACAGAGTACACCTCATATCTACTTCTCGGCGCTTCCATTTGCGCCGTGTGGCCGAGGTGTATCAAGTAAATATATACAACGATATCCGCAGACACTGAGAATTCGGCAGGGTGGACTTGCGGACTGGCCAGCTTTGCAAAATATATTCAGTGGGCACACTTCTTCCGTTACATCTGTCTCGTTCTCGCCGGATGGCGGACTCATTGCCTCTGGCTCGACCGACTGTACCCTGCTGGTCTGGGATGCAGAGACGGGCGAAAGAGTACTTGGACCATTAAATGGGCACACAAATTGGGTCAACTCCGTATCATTCTCACCTAATGGCACTCGCATCGTCTCTGGTTCCAGTGATCATACAATTTTAGTCTGGGACGCGGAGAGAGGCGAGCCAATAGTGGGGCCAATACAAGGACATAGCGATTCCGTTAATTCTGTATCATTCTCGCCGGATAGTAAACGCATAGTCTCCGGATCTAGTGACTCTACTATTCGAATTTGGGATGCAGAAACAGGTGAGATGATGAAAAATCCTTTAGAAGAGCACGCCGATTGGGTCATGTCCGTCTCATTCTCTCCTGACGGTACGCGTATCGTCTCTGGGTCTGACGACAGTACCATTATAGTCTGGGACGCGGAGACGGGCAAAGTAGTGATAGGCCCGCTAGAAGAGCATGACGATTGTGTCAACTCTGTATCATTCTCGCCAGATGGGAAACTCGTTGTTTCTGGCTCGGATGACTCCACTATTCGAGTGTGGAATGCAGAGACGGGGGAAATAGTAATTGGCCCATTGATAGGACACATCAAGGGCGTCTACTCCGTCTCATTCTCACCTGATGGTAGGCACATCGTATCTGGCTCTGACGACGGTACTATTCGAGTATGGAGTTCAAAGGCGGGTAAAATGATAATGGAGACATTTGAAGGACACGCTGATTGGGTCAACTCGGT